>JAVXUP010000762.1:0-354223 GCA_033070095.1 Escallonia herrerae
TTTTTTTTTTGGTTTGTTTGCAATTGCTTTTGCATGCGCGTAGCCGAGTCTTTTACTTAGAGAAAATTTATGCCTTGAAAAAAATGTTAACGTATCGTACGGCCATGAATCGCATTGTTTTTCATCATCTAAACAGGGTTGGGTAGTCGTAATAGATGTTGTATGTTCTATATCTGTAGGTTTGTATTGGAGGGTACGCCGGAGGATGGCGTGTCCCCAAGGGTGTTCAAGTTGGCCGTCCGGATGGCAGGGGGCGGTCGCGTTGGGTTGGCCCCTATTTACTTAGGCACATTGTACTCGCGTCTGGATCAGTTTGCCAATGACGTGCAGAGGGCGTATGGACGCTATCAGGTGGCGACATATGTTGATTGTATGTTCTTACAGCGGTATCTATTCGAGGTCTATGTCGATTATCGGCCTGTAGGGTTTCCTCTGGTGCATCCGTCGCCGAGGAAGGTTACAGTGACGCGGCCGGGCAGGTCGCGCGAGGTAGCAGCTTGGTATGCGGGTGGTGGTCGAGCCTGGGCCGGCGGGAAGAAGCCCGGGTGTGAGTTGGCGGACATATTTGACGATCGAGATGAGTGCATTCTTCGTCCGTATACTGACATGCATAGTTCGTATGGGATTCCTCCGTGGATTGGTCTGCAGGACAGTATTGTGCGACTCCATAGTCGGGATGAGTTGACAGACATGGCGGTGGCCCTACTAGTGGCGTATTTTCTGGGTGGCTTCCCGTATTGACTGATGACGGCGGGAAGCCGGCTATCAACCGGTATTATGTGGCGAGGTATAACCCCGACCGTCTATCCATGAGTTTCGGTTATGATTTGGAGCCCCCGTGTGGCTATGCTAGGCCGTGGGATGTGAGGAGGGCCTTTGGGTATACGATCCTAGAGGAGGCACGGGGGTGGCCAGTACCGTCAGCGGAGTGGAGGAGGCCCGGGACATTGTCGACGGGGGTGATGACAGTCGAGTATGCGCGATGGTGGACGCGAGTGCGGGCGACGTGGGCAGAGTGGATGGCGCAGTCGCCGTCCGACAGGCAGCAGGTCGACGTGTTTGCCGGGGACAGAGGACTGGGGCTGATATCCGGCAGGTAGCAAGGCAGTCAGGCATGTCGATATTATTTACGGGTGTATCAGATTTGCCGGCGCCAGCACGGGCGTCGCGGGTGCCGGGTGCTGGCAAGGGTCCCATTTCATCGTTGCGAGTGGGTATGATGGAGAGTGCATCGCAGGCGGGCGCGGGTTCATCGACGGGGGGCAGACACAGACCGAAGAGGCCGCGGGAGGTGTTTGAGGAGTCGGACTCTGAGGTTAGTGGTACTGTTTTGCTTGCGTTACACATGCATGTGAAGTGTGCTCTAAGCTTCTTCTACTGTTCTTTGTTTTTTTTGGTTTTTTTTTTTTTTTGTTGTGACAGGGACTGGATGATGCAGGAGGCCATGGAGGTAGAGTCCGACGACATGGCGGTGGATGCTGAGGCCGTCACATATGATGCTGGGGGAATGGATGCTGAGGGAGCCGAGGAGGACGAGGAGATAGATGTTGAGGCGACTGACGAGGTCGAGGAGATGGATGCCGAGGCGGCCGAGGAGTGTGAGCCGAGGGATAGTGCAGCCGTTGAGGAGGCCGTGGCGGCGGAGCAGGCAGCAGCCTACATTGTTGAGCCAGTCGAGCCGGCCAGTCGTCCGAGTCCGTCGCCGGTCTTAGTTGAGGAGGTGTTCGGGGGCCTGATGGGTCATACGTTCGATGGTGATGATTGGTGGGCCAGTAGAGAGCCCGATGTTCCGACGGGAGCACACGACGGGTCGGGAGCTACACATGGGATGGTCAGAGATTCGCTACCGCGACAGGAGGGACCTGGTACGTCGGTTGTGGAGCCTGTGGTGGATACATTGTCAGGGTCAGCCGTAGATGCTGGGGATGCGCTGTTGGCGATGCATGCGGCTACCGTGGGCGTGCGGTCAGTGGGTGGCGGGGTGACAGGAGCAGGTGATGCTAGTGGCGGGTCGTCAGTCGGACAGGGGGATGGTGCACCGTGGGAGGGTGTCGGATTGCCGGATGCGGTAGTCCATCGGTTGGAGATGATTAGGGCGACACAGCCGCAGACGTTTGCTGGACCTAGGACCATGCGTGGCGTAGCATTGGCGAGGGCATTGTACACTGCGCTCGTGGATTGGTTGGCGACACTTGGTGCGGTGCCGGCCTCAGCTTGGACGTCGGAGATCATATCTGATTTTATGTCGGAGCTCGAGCCTTTCGTATCTTATGGCTTCCAGTTGGACTGGTTGGCCGATTATATTAGAGCGAGGGGACAGGGTGCCGAGGCTGTGGCGGGGCTGACCGCGATAGGGGCGCAGGAGGTGGTTTGGCAGGGTCGCAGGCGAGTGCTTGATGCAGCATTGACAGATGTGACCCGGGAGGTGGGCGAGATACGGGTGCGGCTTGCCGAAGCAGAGGCCCGACAGACAGAGGCAGAGAGGCGACGGGCCGAGTGGGATGACAGATGGTCTGACTTACAGAGACAGCGACAGGCCTTAGAGGCGTACACTTCTGATCATGTTAGTGGATTGCTGGCTTCTTTACAGTAGATGTTGGGTACTTTGTATTTTCTATCTATCGTTGGTCCGTAGTGGCTCGTAAACCTGTGACCTGTATGCATTTGTTGATATTGATTATGACAGTCATATGGTTATTTTGTACCTGTGTTGTTGTAAAGTGGTGCTTAGCTTGTGGCATACTTTTGTGATCTGCATCTGATGTCTTCCCGTTGGTGTTCCCCCCTCCCCGCCCATGGTTAATCACTTAGTGAACAATGATGTACATGGGGAGAGTGCATTACATATAGGATAGAGGCGAATGAATGATTTTGCATTGATAATATTTGGGCCAAAATGCCATTACATACGTAAAGTAAGAACTTGTAATAATCAGCAAAAGTTACAAGTCTATAAACATGTGTGCGTATACAAAAAGTGTGATGTGGTGTTCTAAACGTTGGGCGGGTAGGGCGGGGGGGAACAATCCGCAGCCGATTATGCATAATACTTCTTCAGGTAGCGGCCGTTGATAGGGGCCGTGATCTGTCCATCGTCGGGGTTGAGCAGAAGGTAAGAGCCGTTCTCTCTAGCTGTGTCCACTTCGTATGGTCCTTCCCAATTTGGTGTGAACTTGGGGGCTGAGATGTTGGCCCGTACATGCTTGGCCACTTGGAGAACAAGGTCGCCCTCGACGAATGTTCGTTGCTTCACAGTCTTTCCATATGCCTTGGTGAGTTGTTCATGATACTTCTTCATTCGGCGCAAGGCATTGGCTCTTCTTTCTCAAGCCCTTCAAGGGCAATGCTCCTGGTTTCTTCCTCCCCAAGTCCACTGCTTAGGGAGAGTCGGGCTGATGCTACCGCAATCTCGGCTGGTACCACACACTCATCTCCGTAGACAAGGGAGAAGGGCGTGGCCTTCGTTGCTGTATGCTTGGAGGTTCTGTAAGCCCATAGTGCAAGGCTTAGCTTTTCGGACCATGAACCACTTGCGTCATGTACCATTCGTGATAGCACCCGCAGTAGGGTCTTGTTAGAGGCTTCGGCTTGACCATTCCCTTGTGGGTAGTAAGGGGTGGATGTAGCGTGGTTGATATTGTATCCTTCCATGAAAGCTCGAACGTCCCTGTTGATGAATGGCGTGCCATTGTCGGATATGATGCATCGGGGGATGCCAAAGCGACAGACGATGTGATCACGCAAGAAGTTGGCAATGGCACCTCCCGTGGCTCTTCGTAGGGGTATAGCCTCGACCCACTTTGTGAAACGCTCCGTCGCGACCATAATCCAAGTGTGACCCCGAGATGTTGGGTGAATGGGGCCTATGAGGTCGAGAGCCCAAGAGTGAAATGGCCAAGGTGCCAAGACCATGCGGAGGTTGGACGTCGGCGTGTGCATTCTGTCGGCGTGCCTTTGGCAAGGTTGACAATGCCGGACATGGGAGATAGAGTCAGACTCCATAGTTGGCCAGTAGTAGCCCATCCTTAGCAATTCTGCGTACAGCTTTTGGGACCCTTGATGCTCCCCGCAATCACCATTATGCACTTCATTGATCACTTCTCTTGCTTGGGCACCTTGCAAGCATCGCAAGGTGCGTCCCGAAAATCCTTTGCGAAATAATTCGCCCTCTGTCACAAAATACCTGACTGATTTCGTTTGATGGCTCTGGCGAAGTTACGGTCAGGAGGTAGGATCCCATGAGATAGATATTGGATGAAAGGCTGGCGCCAATCACCTTCGACATTGATCACAAGAGCTTCCGCGTTGTCTGGCGCATATAGGCATTCGGAGCAATCCTGTTGTACATCTGCAGCATCCTTAGCCATGGATGGCCAAAAGAGACCCATGCGTTGAAGGCGACGGTATAGAGGGGGACCGTCGAGACCGCAACATTTCTGATGGCCGAATTGAAGTTTATGCTTTGCTTCCTCTGGTGTTAAACACCTGGCCAGAGTGCCCCCGGGGCATCGTCTGTACAAGACATCTCCCAACATTACAAAGTCCGTGAGGGTAGAGGCATGAGCAAGAGATGGCGCCTCGAGTTGGTCGACGATTGGCTGCCTCCAATCGTTCGCGGTAGTGTCCTTCGGTATCATGTTCAAGGCTGTGCATGGCTCGGTTCTCTTGATTATGGTTAGCATCCGCTGTTCACCATCGACTTCTATCTTTGACGCGATCGTGGCCAAGCTGTCCGCATGTCTGTTGTGGCACCTATTGTGATGTTCATACTGGACATGGCCGAGTTGTCCTTCCAAGTGTTGCACCAAGGCACGATAAGGTGCCAAGGCTGGTTCTTTGACCGCGAACTCTCCGTCAGCCTGCTTCATGACTAAATTTGAGTCTCCTTTCACACAGTGCCTTAGCCCCCATACTGATGGCAAGCATGAGGCCAATGACAAGTGCCTCGTACTCAGCTTCGTTGTTAGACACTGGGAATGCAAGCTTGAAGGATAGTGAAGTGGTAACACCGTCTGGATTCCGGAGGACTGTACCGGCACCCCCTTGCCGGAGGGGTGTGCCATTGGGACCTTTGCTAGTGGCAGAGCCGTCGAATTCAAGCGTCCACAATTCATCGATGTCGGTGATCAGGGCTGTCTCCTCCCCAGGCAATTGATCCGAGGTCGGTTCATATTGTTGGCGTGGGAAGAAGGCCAGGAGGTCTGCAAGTGCTTGGCTCCGCAGAGCTGTAGGATTCTTGATAGATAAACCGAATTCGGCCAATAGCAGCAACCAACGGGTGAGTCGACCAGACAGGGCGGGACGTGTAAGCATGTAGCGGAGTGGGTCAGCTTTGGTGACGAGTGTGATCTGATGTGCCAAGAAGTAGTGTCTGAATTTCTGTGAGGCGTAAACCAAAGCTAAGCAATGCTTCTCAAGCTCGGAGTAATTGGCTTCGGGCCCCCTGATTGATCGACTGAGATAATAAACAGGATGCTCCACCCCATCCACCTCTTGAGCCAGTAAAGCCCCGATGGACCTAGGCGTGGAGGTCAAGTATAGTAAGAGGGGAAGACCTTGTTGGGGTACCACCATGGTTTGCGGTGACATGAGTACCGACTTGATCTTGTCAAAGGCTTGCTGTTGGGGCGCACCCCAACTCCATGGTGCGCTCTTGCGTGTCAAGTGCTGAAAGGGTATGATGAGTTCGGCCAAGGCAGAGATGAACCGACGGAGGTAAGAGACCTTACCGAGGAAGCTCTTCAACTGTTTGGTGCTCGTAGGGGGGCATCTCTTGGATGGAGGCGGCTTTAGAAGGGTCAATGTCGATACCCTGGCGACTGACCAAGAAGCCGAGGAATTTGCTGGAGGAGACTCCAAAGGCACATTTCAGCGGATTCATCCGCATACTGTACTGGCGACACCGATCAAAGACTGTTCGTAGGTCAGTGAGATGATCACTTTCCTTCTTAGATTTGATGATAAGATCGTCAACGTAGTCTTCCACTGTACGGTGTATCATGTCATGGAAGATGGCTGTCATCGCCCTTTGATAGGTAGCACCCGCATTCTTGAGGCCGAAGGGCATGACTTTCCAACAAAAGTTACCCATAGGAGTGCGGAAGGCTGTCTTGGCGCTATCGTCAGGGTTCATGCGAATTTGGTTATAACCTGCGAACCCATCCATGAAAGATAAGGTTTCATGTCCGGCGGCGGCCTCCGTAAGCATGTCGATGTTGGGTAGTGGAAACTCGTCCTTGGGGCACGCCTTGTTCAAGTCCCGAAAGTCAATACAAACGCGGACTTGGCCATTCTTCTTTTGCACAGGCACGACATTAGCCAGCCAAATTGGGTGAGTGATAGGTTCAATGAAGCCTGCCTGCAGAAGGCGTTCAATCTCTCGTTTGATCTTTAACTCGAGCTCGGGGCAGAATGTCCGCGGGTGTTGTCAAACAGGGATGGATCCGGTAGCAATGTTGAGATGATATGTGACTAAGGCAGGGTCCAATCCGGGCATCTCATTGTAACTCCATGCCAAGACATCACGATATTCGCGCAGGAGGGAAACCAACTCCTCTCTTCGGCCGGGGGCGAGTTTTGTGCCAATGTAAGTGTGCCTTGGTTCTTCACCCGGGTCGGCCAGGTTGATTTCTTCAAGATCTTCAGCCTGTGGTCGAGGGTCGTCTTCATAGCAAGGTGGTGCTGCGCCGGGGGTGAGGTCAGGATCCGGCGGGCAATGCTCGGCCGTGCAGCACCATTCAGTCTCTCCAAGTGGTTCGGGGTCGAGGGGGTCCGATGAGGGACCACCTGGAGTCCCCGCGTACCATCATAACTGATAGATGATTTTGCCGTCTTTGACGATACGCTGAAAGGCCGGCTCACCCTTTTGCTTCTTGGACTTGGGGGAAGAAGGGGGAGTTGGTCGTGGCAGCAGGCGGAGGCGCCGAGATTAATCCATTGTTCTTGCTACTCTTCTTGGTCTTGGCCTTGGGAGGCTTGTTTCCGCATAGCTCATCCCAGTTTGGCAATTTGGTGGAATGTATATGGGTAGCATTCTCACCATCCTCGGCAAGCTCAGTGAAGTAGGAGGCCTCGGCAAAATAAGATTCGTCACATTCGAAGGGGGCCTTGGTCGCAGGGATTGTCATCGCTACCTCATGTCCCGCAGGACCGGCCACCAGTTTCACACACTGGTGGTACGTTGACGGAACGGCCTTGTTGACATGGATCCAAGGTCGGCCGAGTAGAAGGTGGAAGGCAGACTCGCTGTCTATTACGTGAAAAGTAGTGTCGCGACGGACAGTTCCGACCATGAGGTCGACAGTGATATGGCCGAGGGTCGACTGGGGACCCTGTCCAAAGCCAGTAATCTTGACGGGGTCGCGGATGATTTTTCTTGGTGGAATGCCGGCCCGTTGCAAGGTGATGAGAGGTATGATGTTGATTGAGGCGCCACAATCTACCAAGGCACGACGAAAGCCTGTGCCATTAACAGTACATTCTAAAAACAGTGGTCGATTGTGATGTTCGACCGGCGGTGAGTCTTCGTCTGAGAAGACTAAGGCAGTGGAAGGGATGTGACGTAATTCAGCCTGGGCGGCGAAGCATTCGGGACCGAGGCCAGTGGTGACCTCGAGCAGGCAATTGGAAAGATAAGTCCGAGCGGCGGGTGAAAACCCCATTTCATCAAAAAAAAACTTTTGATCTTCGTCATCTGTCCAAAGGAAGGCATCGGCTGCTTAGCTGGAGGAGGCACGTCCGTTGGTATGGGCTCCGTCGGGGCTTCGGGGATTACAGGCTCGACATGGTTAGTGACAGCCGTAAGGACCTGGTGCTCCCTATTGTTGCGATGCGGTGGGTAGGGATCTTTGCGTACATCGTTGTTCTTCCGTAGCTGTAGGTCTCCCGACGCTACCTTCCTTGCAAAGATGGTTCGCAGTGCATTACAACTTTTGAGCGAATGGCCAAGGGCTCGATGGAAAGGACAGTAGTTGGGTCTGGTCTTTTCTTCATCCGTGATGTTGGTCCGCATTGGTGGTAGTTGGAAATTTTTGTCATGCGCCACCCATTCTGCCAAGAGCTCCTTCACTGTATTCAGATCACATGGATAGTCGGGTGCAGGCTCATGTTGCCTTCGCTTGTCGGGGCATCGGTCCCCATCTGGAACTGACGCTTGAAGCCGGCGTAGTTGTTGTTGTTGTTGTTGTCGTTGCTGTTGCCGCTACGCTGAGTGATGGTTGTGTCTGTCGAGGCCAGTAGTGCATTTTGCGGTCGAGGCTTCCACGGCTTGACAGGACCGACCGTCTCGTAAGTCCGTCGGGCTGTTTCCTTGAGGTGTCCCCATGACCTCAATTGTAGGTTCTCGATATGCACCCGGTAGATGTCAGTCATATTTTTGATGCATATAGGAACCAACGTTTCGTCCTTGCTGAAGTCCGTGCACTCAAGGCATTTGAGATGAAAGCGGTGCACGTACTTATTCAAGTCTTCCCCTTGGTTCTGGCGAATGCCCGCAATGTCAACAATAGTCACGCGCTCGGTCTCGTAATGGAACTTGTCTAAGAACAATCGGACCATGTCATTCCAGGTGTGGACAGTCCCTGCAGGGATCTGGTGGTACCAAGTGTAAGCCAAGCCTGTAAGGGATTTGTGGAATTCTCTCAACTTTAAGCCGTCTCCCGTACCATACTGCTCCAAGGAGCCTGCAAATCTTGTCAAGTGCTCACGGGCATTGCCCTCACGTCCGTTGAAGAGCACAAAGTTTGGTTGCTTGTACTTGAAAGGGGTAGGGTGTGATTGTGATATCGTTGGAGTATGGGGCGTGTCCGGTCAGCTGGGTTGAGGAGTCTGGTTCAGGATTCCTCGACAGGTGATTGATAAGGGCTTCCAAGTCTGACCGAGTAACATAGTTGGAGGATGGTGCCTCATTACCGCTCAAGGGACGATGACTACCTGGGACGTCGCGAGCCCCCGAGCCCCCAGACGGGGCAGCTTGATGAACGGGAACATGGGAGGGTTGGTATAGTGCAGGAGCTGGCAAGGGCAGTGGTGCAGGGGCATGAGTAGGTTGGCGAGACATGTCACTTGGCCGATGGTTTGGTGCCGCTCAGGTGGATAAGGATTAGGTTCCATCTCGATGGAGTCATGTGTTTCAGAAGAGCTTCTTGCCTGAACTGGACGAGATGGCATGACGGCAGGGAGAATCTGCTACAACACTGGCCCGAGATCCGTGTGCAGCCTGCGGGGTGGTACTGCGGAGGGAGATGTATTAGCTACTGCTACTGGTGGCGAGGGTGTCGCGAGTCCTACCGCCAAGGGTCTGGATACTCGAGGCTGCGGTGGTCGCGACACTGGGGCCTGGGTGACATCAAGAGCTGGCCCAGGTCCTGCAGGCTGGATTGATGGAGCGGCCTGTTGCGAGGTCAAGGCCTGTATGGATTTTTGCATCTCCATAATGGCAGACATCAGAGTGGCCTGAGACTCCTTTAGATTGGCTATGGTAGGGGTGAGTTGCTGCATGGCTGTATTGACAAGCACTTCCACATCAGGGGCAGTAGCTGGGGGTTGATCTCGGACAGGTGTGCTACTTGTCCCCTCTTGGTCGTCAAGGTAGGCTTCTTCTTGTATAGTCAGGATGAGGCCCTGGCTGGTAGCCCTCGTAGCTTTCGTTGTACAGGCATGATGCCTAAGTGATGAAGATAGGCAAACTGCAGTACGATGCTCACCTCCCCAGCGGAGTCGCCAAAAATGATGCCAAGGAAGTGGGTTCGTACCTACGTGGAGGTGCCACAAAGGCTGCAGTCCGCGTCAGCTTCCAAGTATGCCAAATGAGAGACAGCAAGGACGGAGTAAGGGCCGAGAGCAAGGCTTCCCAGACAGGTCGTGAGGAGTGGCAGTGCCGCGGAGACAAGGTTGAGACGAACAAGACCGGCAGTTGGTGATCCAAGTCAAGGTGCAATGCTATGATCCGAAATTACGTTTCTCTCTCTAGAATCCAAGAGCTCCCAAATTCTAGAGTGAGAAAGTGATGTTTTTAGAATGGCTCCAAAAAGTCCCCCTTTTGAGTTGTAAAGGTTCACTATTTATAGGAAACAGTGTGCTTATGTCATACAGTGCCACATGTCGTCCCCTAGGAGTGACACGTCACCAGAGGGTCCCAAAAAACCGATTTTTCGTTGGACTGCCGGTTCCCAAATTCGCGTTACCTGTCCCGCACAGCGTCGCTCTACCTGTCTGAGAAGACTGACCACGCCGCAGTAGCATGATCAGAGTAAGCCCGTTGCCCCAGCCACCAATCCAAGCCCTTACTGAATCCCACAAGATGCATCAAGAGATGCATAGATAACCTGGCAGTGGTGAGGGTTGCCCCTATGGCCGACTGCCAGGCGGACTAGGCGCAATGCCCTCCGAAGACCTGCTCCCGTCCCAGAGTGACCCGAGGGTCATTGTCCTGATGGTGTCGACGATTAATGGTAACATGCATGGACATGGTTGCAACTCAGTGCTCAGAGCCTGTGGCGAGGGGTCCTCGTGCCGGAACCCCCCCTTCGTGATTATGACGACGATGGCTGTAAGGTTGTGAGCCCATCCCATGACAGCGATGACTATAGGGTTGTGAGTCCATCCTGTTGCGAGGGTCGGAGCCCCCCGTGGTTGTGACGGCGATAGCTTTAAGGTTGTGAGCCCATCCCGTGGCAGCGATGACTATAAGGTTGTGAGTTCATCCTGCTGCGAGGGCCGGAGCCCCCCATGGTTGTAACGACGATGGCTTTAAGGTTGTGAGCCCATCCCGTGGCGGCGATGACTATAAGGTTGTGAGTCCATCCCGCTGCGAGGGCCGAAGCCCCCCCGTGATTATGACGGCGATGGCTTTAAGGTTGTGAGCCCATCCCGTGGCAGCGATGACTATAAGGTTGTGAGTCCATCCCGCTGCGAGGGCCGAAGCCCCCTTGTGATTATGACGGCGATGGCTTTAAGGTTGTGAGCCCATCTCGTGGCAGCGATGACTATAAGGTTGTGAGTTCATCCTGCTGCGAGGGCCGGAGCCCCCCATGGTTATGACGGCGATGGCTTTAAGGTTGTGAGCCCATTTCGTAAGCATGTAACATGATTGTGACGCGTGGGTGCGGTGCCTACAGCACGAGACATTGATTGTAGCGCATGGGCGCGATGCCAACGGCATGAGACAATACCTGGTGCCGGGGGCACATATCATGAAAAAGGCGCACGGGCGCGGCGACGAATGTTGCGAAGACGGTGCACGGGCACGCATCGGGTGTCCCGAAGGTGGGATTTGCGCTGAATGTACCTGTCATAACAAGATGATGAATGCAACATGTAGTAATGACAAAGTTGGAAGTGATGGTACGCGGTCGTCAGACGACGGACGTCACGAGGCTGATGCATGACGGACGTCGTGAGATTGATGAATGACGTACGTCGCGAGGTTGATGGACGACGGACGTCACGAGGTTCATGGGCGACGGACATCGCGAGGTTGATGGCCGACGGACGCCGCGAGGTTGATGCGCGACGGACGTCGCGAGGTTGATGGACGAACGTCAATAAACATCGCGGAGGTGCAAAGACTTGAGAAAACACGTGCGCGCGAGGGGAAGGTCATAGACCAAACATGGGGGAAGGCCAAGGCCACCACCCTTGGGGAGGCCGAGGCCGACCCCTTGGGAAGGCCGAGGCCGACCCCTTGGTGAGGCTGAGGCTGACCCTAGGGGGTGGCCAAGGCCGATGGCCAACTCCCATGAAGGGAGGCCAAGGCCACTCCTCCTCCTAGGTGAACTTCGGGCGCGCCGACAATAGGTGTTTTGATGGGCAATGACGAATCCGGAAGTTGTGTTATGACAAGCGCGTCGACATGAATCGTACCCACGTGACAAACAAGGTGCCAAAGTCACATATGAAGTGTATGAGACGAACAAAGCACGGAAGGGACTTTGCGCGAAGAGTGAACAACCGGGGGGGAAGGCCAAGGCCAACCCCTAGGGGAAGCCGAGGCCGACCCCATGGCTTGGGGGGAGGCTGAGGCCGACCCCATGGGGTTGGGGGAGGCCGAGGCCGACCCCATGGGGCTGGCCAAGGCCTTTGCCCCTTGGCCCCTTGCTCGGGTTACGCTGTCGGTCGATGATTCTGAGGAAAAGGTGTTCGTGTTGTCCCAGCGTGACGATCGCGCTCCCGTGGGTCACGTTAATACAAAATAAATTGCGCCTAAGTCACGCACAGGGCGCGTGAAGCGAAAAACGCACGTGATTTGAGCGTGCGCGCGCTGACCGGATCGATGCGTTGGACGAACGACTGTTGCATATGCCGACGTGCTTGCGCGAAGCGGGACCCCTAGTGGGCCTCTGGGTCCAACCAGAATGGGTTGGGAACACAAACTAGACAAATAACATCACGATGGTTCCAAAATGATCAATAAATGATTATTTCCAAAGTCATCATTTCAAAATATAATGCTGGTTTTCCAAAAGATTTCAAAATGCGTACGGATCGTGTGAAATAGTCCTTTCCAAAATATAATGATGCCTTGTCAAGGAATTTCACCCCAAGTACAAATCATGGTACATATGGCGCGAATAAAATCAAAAATCAATGTTGATCCTGGGCGGTTACAATGCCACTCTGGCAAAGTTAGTAGTATACACATGCATGATGTACCAAAATACTAGTCCACTTAGGTACTAGCCTGCTTTTCCTGCAGGATTCAAACCAGCCTTATTGTGCCCTCCCACAGAACAGAAACCCAGGTCAACATAGAAAAATCAGTAATATCAATGAGCGTTAACATAAGCTCAAATCTCCGAAATCAATTCGGATTCCAATAACAATAATCATAATGACATAGGTCAGCATTCAGAATTTTCAGAAGAAATCAGAATTTTACGCAGAAAAATCATAAATAAACAACAAAAAAGATTGTGAATAATTATCAAATTTAAGCACAACAATTCAGAAAAACGGATACAAATAATTGTCAAATTTGTTCAACATGCAATAACAGGCGAGCATCACAGGATTTCCAAATAATCGATTTAGGTTCAATAATGGGGTTTTCTAGGCAATAATATGCTGATATCAATACATAATTCAGAGTTCGACATTAGTCATAAATATATCAAAGGAGTACTTATGAGTACAAGTTATCAAAACGAGGGTTCGGAGGGAAGTCCTTACCCAGGGTTCAGATAGAATCCCTTAACTGGATCCGTATCTAGCTTATCCTAACCGGAAGTCTTTAGCTTAAACCTAAACGGAATAATCGAATCATTAGAACACAGCCTACAGTACAATATTATAAGTTAATACGGACTCACGTATGCTCCCAAAATGAACCTCCCTCACCGCGTACATAAAATTACCATAATGTCGTTCGGTGTAAATTACCAAAATCCCCCTCTCAAATTTAAATCACTAAAACGGCCTTCCCATAAGTAGAATCACTAAAATGAGCTTCCCATATGTGAATTTATGCACAAAAAAAAAATACGTTTCTTAAGTCAAATTACCAAAATACCCCTTCAGGATGACAAATTATCAAAATGCCCCTGGGTGTTTCTGGCACCGGAAAAATCCCAAAAACATCTTAAAATGTTATTTCAAGCATGTTGATATCATTTTTGGACTAAAAAGTATTTTAAAGAATTTTCACCCAAAAATCCCGAACCGGTGTCCGGATCAAGCGCTAAAAGGCCAGTTTCGCAAAACAAAAACCTATCGGCCTCAGAATGGCCTAAAATTTTAGAATATGAAACATATCAGTAGAATAAGGTTTCAATAAAATTTTCAGATTAAAAATGTTTGGTTTGATATGCTAAATAATTCAATAATTGTCTTTAATCGATACACCAATTTAGCACCCTTCGCCAACCCCGAAAATTTCCAAAAAATTCCAGAGCGTACATCTTGTAAAAATATTGGGGCTTATAGTTTTAGACGTTGCCAAATTTTGGCCGTAGTTATTTATGAAAATTCATGGAAATCTGCCTAAATTAGTTCCCACCTTTAGTGACAATTACGCTTCCTATTCAAATTAAACACACACTAGTTCACGTTTTTTGCACCTACTTCTCTTCTTCCTCCAGCTTCATCTGCGCACACACAAAGAACACACACAACTCACTGAAACTCACCATTTCACTCATGGCCACTCTTCCAAATACTTTCAAAAGCCTATACAAATGAATTTACACTTAAATACTTACACTAACATACAATTAACCACACCATTACACACCTCCATCACTCATCCGAAACACATATGTTCAAGAAAACACACACACACACACACAATCACACCAACACACTTTTCACACACCAAAACCCACTCAATTCTTCGGCAACACCAAAGTTTCACCACCTTACCCAAACTTCCTCCTAACTTCACATTAAAACCACCATACCACAAACACAATTCATATCTCCTCACTGCGAAGACCGAAGAACACACACTGAACATGGAATTTTCACACACAACGTATACCAACTTACTCATATGGAGAAAAAAAATGGTGGAGAGTTACCTTTCAATAAATCCTTCAATTCTTCTCTAACTCTCTCGGATTTCCCCTACCCGAATCCAGCTCCTTCTTCCCCTCTCTCTTTCTTTTTGTTCTTCCCACTCTGTTTTCTTTCCTTTGTTCTTTTCCTCTCTGTTTTGATTATTTTCATTTTCCTCCCCGACTATTATTTCCACTTTATCTTATTCTTCTTTATCCAAATCCATCCATTACTTTATAATTATATTCCATTAGTCATCAGGTAACAAGGAGGTGCTAGCACCATTTCGTAACCAATTCTCCAAATTTGCAAATTCTCACCCAAAGTTTTTTCAAAATTACAAAAATGCGCCCAAATTCCAAAAATTACATTTTTGCCCCAAATTTATTTTAAGCGTCGATACTCAATACTCAAGTATTGTTCAAAATTATCGCCCGTTTATTTTTTCAAAGCCCAGATGATTACTTTAATCGTTCCCAAAGTTCAGGGTTTTACAGCTATAGCAGATCTGCAGCGGGCTGTGGCAGATCTGTGAGGCTGTGGCCAATCTGCAAGTGAGCGTTAGAGAGATGATGGGGCGCTGTCGAAGTGGAGTAGAGTGTAGTGTAGTCGCCGGTGAAGGCTGTGGTGAGTGAGAAAGAGGGAGCGAGCTTGTGAGAGAGAGAGATAGAGAGAGAGAGACTTTAGAGAAGGAGGAATAGGGAGCGGCAGATGAGAGAAATGAGAAGAGATGAGAATGACTTCCAAGTTTCAAACAAAAACTATGTGCTTTATATAGTAAAACATTTAGGTATGCTCGGGTAGCTCGTACCCGACCCAGATTTAACCGAAATTTATGGGTCTGTTCGGGTACGAGTCTATAATCAACGGGTCTCCTATATATGTACCCATACTTGGGTTAGACCAAGTATGGGTAGACCCGTAGGTCCAGGTCGTATACCCGGGTACGGGTAGACCCAAGGGTCTGGGTCATACTTTTCCAGGTATATAGGTCTCAATCCAGACTGGAACAATGCGCTATCTAATGCTAGACTTAAGACCCCAAGTGAACATCTGCACTCAATCCTTTTCATTAGCCACCAACTACTTACCATAACGAGAGAGTCGTGTAAACTTTACCTCATACTCGGCGACACTCTCGTTATCCTCCTGCCTCAGAGTAAGAAAATCATGATACATTTATTCTTTTACACTCCTAGGGAAGTAGCGGTCAAAGAACAAAACCTTAATCCCAAGTCATCGCCTAGCGTTGTTCTGCCGTCTTACTATCCTGAATCATTTTCCACCAGTGGTGTACCTCCCCATCTAGCTTATACACTTGAGTTCTATCTTTTCCTCATCAGTGCAACCCTTAGGCCTAAACACCTTTTCAAGTTGAGAAATCCATTTTTCTGCCATAATCAGATCGTCGGTTCCCCCAACAGGTTCTACATTCTTCTTATCAAACTGCTCTAATAAGCTACGGGTCTGAGTCTGCCCGTGATTTGGGTTCTGTTGTGGGTTAGGTTGATTTTGCTGATTTATCTGAGCCTGCTGATTAGCCAGTAATTGAGTCAGCTGAGCTTGCTTGTTTGCCAAGATAGTCAGAAGATCTGGTGGGTTTTCATTCCCTTTGACATTCGGATGCTCCACATTCCGATTGCGGGTTTGCCGATTATTACGACTGCTTGCCATAACTACAAGAGAAAACTAGGGTCAGATGCTGACTAAGATATTACACTTAAATCTACCCATCCTATCCATCTCACAACTTATCTAATCCTAAACATGAGTCTACAGAATCTCGTAACCTGCGCTCTGATACCAACTATGGCGCCCTGACCTTTTTCGGAGCGTCAATGTCGAATAATTGGAGTTAGAAAACCTCAAAATATTAAAAATCTCCCAAAAAAGGGGATCATTTGGATCATGTACTAATAATTCCCAAAAATACATCATTATCTAACAAGTGGTCTAAAGCTTTTATACAATCCACAATCTTTGACACTGAGTTTCAAAGTTAAAATCTAAGTAATATCAAATGTCTTAATCATTACACTTAAAATGCCAGTACTAACTCTGAAACAAAGGCAACTAACTCTTGGTCACTTAGCTAGCCCTTCGATCCCAAAGTCCCACCTACTGATCACCTGAAAGGAAAAATAATAAGGGAATGAGCCAAATTTCCAATAAGGTAGCTCAAAGGACCAATCAAAAGAATGCAAAGATATCTGAGAGACAAGATTACAGAGGCATAAAAGTTTCAACTGAACCGACATCAGACCAGATTTTAAATGCCAAAATATATCTGAGTACGGAGACAGACACTAAAAGCCATTCAGGATGGAGTCACATATGTCATTACTTACATATGAGGCCGGATTCAGAAAGTAATATTGCAATCTCTAGCTCATCCCGCTGAGCTAGCCCACATTCCAATAATGTCTAATGTTCATAAGTCAAAAATAATAAGTCACATACACTATTACATGGCTCATAGAGTTACCAATAATGTCTAATACACGAATTAGAGACCAAAACAAATATTTCTAGATAACATTATCAAATAACGGACTTGACAAACAATAAGCAGAGTTTACGAAGTGATGACAATCATTAACTGTAGAAATGAATGATATCAACATTGGCTAATTTAAGGTTAAACAATCCGACGGTAATTGAATTCCACAATTCAAAGTATTGAGAAACATGTTAATTATGATGCGGCTCAAAACAAAAGGGAAAGAAGAATAACTTAACCTAGTTCAAAGAATATCAGATTTCAAAGAAAACTAAGCACTTACACCAACGATCGGTCCATCACTGATTCGGATTTCAAAAGTAAATCCTTACCTTAATCAAGATTTTAAGAATACAAATCCTTAAGCGCCACCTTAGAACTCAAGAGCTTCCCAAGCATTTTCCTCTCTCTCTCTTTCCACCGCAAAGGAAAAAGAAACAGAGAACCAAAAAGGCTAGAAAGGAAATTAGAAAACTATTTATATGAAGGTAAAAATTTCACAATTCATTTGAAGTAAAATATGTTTCATTCGACTCAATTCTTCAGCCGTGAAAATGCCTTTCCAAAAATCGTAAGGTTTCATTCAACCGAAAATTTCAGTCCCCGTTCATCCTTAAATCAACACAATTTTTCATTCAAAGCAAAGCGGATTCTTTCGTCCAAAAGTACTATTCATTCGACCAAAAAGTTACTGTTCATTAAACGGAAGTATTGTTCATCAACTGAAAGCTTCAGAAACTTTTTCTTTTAGGTAATAACTTAACACGAGAAAAAAATTGGGGTATTACAACGATCCTCAAACTCATCATAGATTTTAGGTTGAATTACCTATCTAGATGGATCAATTCAATTTTCTTGAAGGAGTCCGCGAAAGCCCGGAATTGGAGCTCAAAAATTGTGGGATCGTCTTAAAAAGCCATTGAGAGTTTTGAGAAAAGCAGGAGGGACAAATTTCATTCTGAAGGAATGAGTCCTGAATATATAATGAAGTAGCTCTAATTTGTATAAGTTTAGCAGTTGAGAAAAAAAAGAAGAAAATTTTATCGAAAAAATCTTTCATCTTTTGACTAACCAGTCAGTTTTTCCATTTGATTTGCATATTTGATGGTTCATCTTTTTTACCAATCATTCAGTTTTCCCAAGAAAATGTGATTTTCTTCTGACCAACCAGTTGGTTTTCCTTGAAAAATAGATGTTGTCTCTGACCAACGGTCCGATTTGGCTTTAAATTTGGGTTTAGGTTCCGACCAACAGGTCGACTCTCTTCGAAGGAAAATTGTGGCCACTGATTAACCAGTAGGTTAGTCGTTTTTATCAAATTTTGCAGGGTTTGCCTAATCTTAAGCCAAATCATGCACCTGTCAATCCTCAAATTCAAACTCCAGTTTTTATTTATCTATTCTAATGCCATCCTCCATCTTTCTGTGCATGTATGTGAGCAGATACTAACATAGGTATCTAACAGGTAGTCACTAACTAAAAATACAAAATAATAATAATAATAATAATAATAATAGTTTAGTTGCATCAATCTTTGAAATTTAGTCCATAAGGGACTCTAACAAATGTTCTAATATTTTAGGCCTACTTTACTCCTAAGACCTAAGAAGCATCATTCAGTCTTCAAGGCCTCCTCGGGGACCTCCTGGGGCTGGGCACCTTCTTTCGGCTAGACTTTGAAGCTTCTTAGGTTTCCTCCTCAACTTCCTCGTTAGGCTCTTCCTCAGACTCTGCTTTCATTTCCTCCATCATTATGTCTTCCTCGTCACATCCTACATAGTCCTCTCCTCGATAGCTCGGCATGACTTTCACGTTGGCAGCAATGGTGGGGATAAAGCCTTCCTTTTGCTTCCCGTGGCCACTTCCTTGCCCTTGGATGGGGTCGAGCACAGGTTTAGTCTTCTTTTCCCACTTGTGAGTCAGCACAATAATTTTCACACGCTTGCCCTTAGAAATGGCTGGGGTCACCATAAGGGTAACAGTAGCAACAGTAGTAGCAAGGGCTGTAGGCTCTGTAGAGCTTGGTCGGCCACTCGATCCACTTCCCAAAGGCAACGTCGAGGGAGTGGATGTAGGCATCTCTATATCCTCTTCTGAGGGTCCATACGCCGAAACATGTCCCGATAGTTGGACACCATGCCTTTGAGCCTATGGATCATCCTGTAGGCATCTCTAAGCAGCAAACACGGGACTTACATCAAGAAGAAAACACAAACTCCACATCTCATTTAAAAAAATAATAAAATAAGTTTGAGTCTAGAGATTACCTTATGGACCCGTGCCAACTCCTTGAGCCCGAAGACCTCAGAGTCTTTCTCCAGTCGCGAGATGGGTTCATGATCCTCGGTCTTCCCTTTTGGGTAGATCAGCACCATCCATCTAGAGAATAGAAGATCCTCGGCCACATCATCCTCTTTCTTCCCCTTGCCTTTCTTCTCCCAAGCCACCTTCTCATTTTGGATCTTCTTCAACCATTCTGAGGAAAGGCAAGGTGGTAAATCTTCTAGCACGAATGCCCTGTAGGTCAAAGGATTATTCGGCCACTGTATGGAGGATATCATAATTCTGCTAAGCAAAGTTGGCTTCAGTCCCTTATCCAACTTTGAGGTGTAGTACATCTCCTCAGGAGGAGCAACAGAAAACCTAAAAGCCCATAGCCTCTAGATGGTGCTGAGGAAGGACCCTATCTCCTAGATATAACTTCTCTTCTGAGGGTCCTACTAATAACATTTGGCACGGAGTGTGAGCCAACTCTTCAGCATACTCGTCCACCTTGCTCCACCACCGAGATAGGGATTCCTGAGATGAAAAAAAAGTGAGAATTTTATAAGCATGCTTAGTAACATTTTTGCAAGGTCATGCAGATTGCTTACCGGGTACTCTCTCAAATCGTTGAAGCTGTCTTAGTGTACGAAGTCTGAGACCCTAACCTGTTCATCCCTATAGTTCCATCAGGCCATTATTGGCGTAGTCTTAGCTGTATGTTCCTCCCACAGGTGAGGAGTGCGAGAACCAAGAACCTCAAAAGCCCAAATCTGAGAAAGTAAACATATCACATGTGAGAATATGTCTAGAATGAACATGTAATTATTAGAAAATAATCAGAAAGCATAGGCATACTTCCCAAACATCACAAAATCCAATAAAAGTAAAGGATTGCTTCTGGGACATAGCACCCATCAACTGATACAAATAAGCTAGAGCTAGAATACCCCAGTCATACTTCCCGATCTTTTTGATTGCCTCAGGAGCTCTAAGGCACCACAGTTGGACTGAGTTGTCCCCGGTGCTAAATAGGGTTTCTACTAGAATGTAAAGCAAAAACCCCCCCAAATGAATTGATCAACCATCGCAGGCTCCACCCCTTCCAAGTTCATGTGCTCGTAGTGAGCACAGATGGAACCCAAGTATGGAGCCACCCTTCTTAAAGGGTGGTTCTTAGCAGAGTAAACAGACCACATGGTCCTAATCTTTATCAGGATTATGAGGCAAGCCACAGGCCTCCCTTGAGAACGAACAACTGTGATGTTCATAAAATCAAACGGGGTGACTGTAGCCTCCCCAAACGGCATATGAAAAGTGTTAATGAAGTCCCATCCATACTCAGCAAGACACAAGAGGTGTCTTTTAATACGAGTTAAAACATCCTAAAAGGGGTAGAAACCTATGACGGCTACTCTATTCTTAACATGGGTAGGGATTTTTGTCCACAATCTCTCACAAGATTATGGGATCCCCTATATCGCATGTTTAGGAGAGGGACTGCAAATTCATGAAACAGGAAAAGAAACTTAAGGAATCGTCCAGTTCATAAGGGAATTGCATGAAAAACCTAAAATGCGGGGCCTACCGTGCATGGGTATAGGGTGTGTGTGTGAAGTAAGGTAAAATAGTGTGTGTTGAGAGGAAAAATTCAAAGAAAACATACCTCTTTTGCAAGGAAAAGAGCACAGAGATTAGTGCCTTGCTCTGGGATGAGTAGATATTGCTTATCGGCCTTATTTTCAGTTGAAATTAGGTCATCTTCCCGATGTAGGGTCCCCCTTCATGACCCTTACGAGTTCGCACATACTCGTTTATGCTTTTGCAAGATTGAGAGAAATCGAGAGGTGATTGGTTGTATTTATAGGCTAAAAGTGTGATGAGATCAAGATTACATGACCTAGGAGTCTTAGAGAGAAAACAATCTGAAGGAGATTAGGGTTGGATCGAATTAGAAGTGTTTGACAAAAAAATCTTAAGTTCGCACATAAAATTGGATGGCTAAACAGGCCGGTTTTTTCATTTATGTTGTTCAATGCGATTGACCAATCGGCCAATTTTGGACTCTTTAATTTTCAAAATATCCAAAGTCTTTGACTAATCGGCCGATTTTTGTGTCGAAAGCTCAAAATTTTGCAAAACTTGCTTACTAACTGGCCTGTTTTTATCCAAATTTTCAAATTCTTCATCGATTTTGACCAACCGGTTGATTTTCAAACTTTTTTCAGGAAAGAAAAAAAGAATTTTCTTAGAGAGTACATACTTGTGTGCTCGTATGCTTTGAATGTCTGCATCATCATTCCAATTTTATGTATTTGCCTGCTTGCGCATTTTGCATGTTCATTCTCCCTAAGGCATTTTTATCCAGCATCTGGGTGCTTGTATGCCCGCTTGTGCATTTTTGGTATGTTATCTCTGGGTTGGTTCAAAACCCAAAGCCATTGCTCTGTTCATCGGCTCTTGTACAGTGTAAGGCCAGTATAAGATTATGCTTTTGTTGTCAATTGCGACAACATCCTCATATCAAGTGAATTGATTTCTTCACATTCAAAGACCAACAACGCCGTTGTTGGCACTGCTCTTAGTTATTATTGCTTTGTTCGTCGACCTTTTGAATCTATTCTATGGCTCCGCTAACGTTCAAAGCAATTTTCATTTTTTTTGTCGACCATTTCAAATCAATTTGAGAGCTTCGGTAACGGTCAAAATCATTTTCATCTTGTATGTTGATCCTTTCAAATCTATTTGGTGGCTTTGGTAACAGGCAAGATTTTCTCCTTAATGTACTGTTCAATGACCAATTGTTGTTACTATTAGCTCCGGCTTTGGACAATATCCATTTTTTATCGAATTATATCGGTCTGCTTTCTCCCAGAAAAATACATAAGAAGCTGGTATCGGTCCGACCTCATATTTGTGTAGGTCTTTGAGTTTATCGTTGAGTCACATGATATTTTTTCGTGTTTTGACTACAAAAATTCATTGTCCTTTGTTTTCGATGATGTTCGCCTGCGAGCGCGTTCTATCCCCGTGTAGCTCTGTAGGCTCCCTATTTTTGTAGGCTTTTCAATTAATTGAATTGTGGACTCTATTATTACTTAGTGTACATTATTAGGTCTAGGCTTAGTGATGTGATTTATTTAATTAATTCAGTCCAGTTTTATTTAATAAATTTAGTCCAGTTTAATTGTTCAGTCTAGTTTAGTTGTCTAAGTCTAGTACAACTACATCAGTCCAGTCCGTTAGTCCAGTCCAACTGCATTAGTCTGGTCCACTTAGGTCGAGTCCAGTCCAAGGTCTAGATTATTCTAATTGTTATATTTTGTCTAGATAACTTGAAAAAATAATCTACGATTTATCCTTGATGTGGGGATCAAATCGATTCATTTTTTTTTTTGGGTCAAATAATGCCATAAAATTTGGGAAAAATCATTTTAATTAATGGGGGTAAACTGGTAGGTTTTTGACTAACCGGGCGATTAGTTAACTTTTGCCAATCTGCAATTTTATCATTTATTCAGACTTATCTCGAGCCTTGCATGTTGGCATTACCAATCTTATCAGATTCTGGGACTTTGAGTATTATAAAAGGGGCTTGGCCTTAAGGGGTTGGATTTTACTCAGTATAAGAGCGATTCTCTTTAAAGTTTGCATGGCATCTTTGTGTGAAATGACATACTATCTCTCTCAAGAAGTCTAGCCACTCAAACACTCTTAGAATATCTTTTTGTTCTTTGCGTCATGGATCATACGGAGAACGTGCCCGAGTCGTCTCAGCAAGCTACATCTCAAGATAATCTTTACTAGCTTTCTTAAGATAAAAATCATATACAGTATCATCTCGAAATTGCATTTTATTTCAAAAACAACAAAAAAGATTCCTTTTTACCCATTTATTGTCTAAGTCTCAAAATGTAGGTTACTCCCTGTAGGATTAGTGTCTAACTACGACAATTTTGATTCCGATTAGTGCTTTAAGATACGTAGGCCACTTGACTCCTACTGTCGAGTTCAAGCTGAAAAATATAAAATAAACTTAGGGTTAGATTGATCATATTTTACATGCTACATGTTTTTTAGGCCACACTAAAAATGAAGTAGAGAGTGAAAGGGCGTGGCGGGTGCTTAACAACTTCTCGTTGCGTAACTGTCCCCAAACCCTTCTCTTGGTTTTGATAGAGTAGTCATCCTTTTTGGATGCTTTTGAGTCATTTTTTTTTAGGTTTTTCCTATTTTTCTCAAATTCAATTAGATGGCCACTCACTCCATTGTAAAAATCCCTTTCGAGGGTTTTTTTTGGAGGTCGTTCACTACAGTGACGTTTTGGGGTTAGTTTGTAATTATAGAAAGTTTTGGGGCTATTGTAATTATGGAAAATAGGTTAGATTAGGATATACGATTGTAAAAATTTTAAGAATTTTTGTCATAATAGATTGTCACCTCTTACTTTTTTAATGGTGACTAATCTAATAAATAATAATAGAATAGCTGGTTAAAAAAATCTTTAGGAGAAAGAAAGGGAAGAAAAAAATATAAATAGAAAGAAATTCTGGGAGGAATTTGGGCAAAGAGAGGGAGAGGGAGAGAGTGGGGGAGGGAGAGAAGAAGAAGATGTAGAAGAAAAAGAAGAGAAATTAGAAGAAATTTCTTAAAGGTAATCCTATGTTTTGTTTAGTGTGCGAATTTAGTGTGTATGTGTGTGTGTGTAAATGCACTGTGCAATATGTGTGTGTGTGTGTGTGTCTGTCTGTTATAAGATTGTGCGTGTGTGTGCGTGCATGAGAGTGCATGCAAGTGTGCGTTAGTGTGTGTGTGTGTGTGTGTGCACGCGGGCGTGAGTGAGTGGTAAAGGGAAGAGAGCAGCCATGGTAGCTGCTTTTGTGTGTGTGTGTGTGTGTGTGTGTGTTCGGGCACATGTGCATACGCATGTGCCATAGAGGTGTGCAGTATGTTTGAGGTATGTGTGCCCTCAGAGTGTGTATCTGTGTCGTGGGGGTGCATGTGCGTGGCAATGTGTGTTGGTGTGTGTCAAAAACTGTGTGTGCGCGTGCACGCTATGTTATGTGTGCCATGGGTATGTGAAGAGCGTGTGTGAGCGAGCGAGAGAGAGAGAGAGAGAGAGAGCCATAGGGGTGTGTGTGTGTGTGTTTGGGGGGGTTGTGTGCGTGCGGTCGCTAGTGTACTTGCATGTGTATTAGTATGTCTAAAGTATGGGAGATGTGTCTGTTTGTGTGTGTTCGGCAAGATTGGTAGAAGACAGTTTGTGGTTTTAGTATGTTATAACATGTGTTGATTTAATAATGGTACTGTAATTGTCGCTATACATGGTTAGATTTTAAGCTGTCCCAGACTTTATTTTGTAAAAAGTAGTTCCTCAGATTTTGCCCAAGTTCAAGAAAGAGAACCCTTTTTCATATTATTTTTACGACCACCTACACAGTGGATAATTTGATGTTGAAAGCTATTTTTAACAAAACCAACCTTTGAGCACTTTGATTAGACATCGATCAGGGGTTTTCAAGCAAAAAAAAAATTCAAAGTACTTTTTAGTCCAAAAGTCACTTTAGGTTGCTTAAAATGATATTTTAAAGTGTTTTTGAGATTTTTCGGTGCGATTGCCACCAGGAGCTGTTTTGGTAATTTTTCACCTTGGAAGGGGTGTTTTAATAATTTTACTTACAAGAGGAATATATGGTAAATTCGTGTATGATAGTGATATTTTGATGCTTTTTCTTGCGAGAAGATGTTTTGGTGATTTAGATATGAGAGGAATCTTTTTTGGTAATTTTACATGCGAGGAGTATTTTCATAATTTTGCATTCTCGTTGAGTGGGTCATTCTGGGAATAGGTCTGAGTTGGTATTGGGATTATAATTTCGTACTATAGATTGTATTATGATAATTGAATTGTTCCATTTAGGTTAACACAGAGGAATTTTTTGGCTAGGATAGCTTAGCTTTTGACCGAGGTAAGGATTTATATCCAAACCTCAAATTCATCAACTTGTATTTGTATATGCTCCTTCGATTTGTTCATGCCTATTCTTGACGTTCTAAGTGATGAATTGATATCAGCATATTTATTTGTCATTGAAACCCTAATATCAATCCTTAATCTATTATTTGAATTTATGTCGATGCTCATCTCTTATTGCGCATGGACACATAATTCCTACTCATACAGACACTGCTACACACACACTAAAACACATTTTCACACTGCTACACACACACACTAAAACACATTTTCACACTATTACCCCTTAAACACACACACACAAACACACCTAAAACACACACATACACATACCTAAAATTCTTAAAACACACACACGAACTACACACACCTCACAGCGCACGCGTCAAAAACGCTAAACAAAGAAAAAGGGATTACTTTTTAGAAATCTCTCTCTCTCTCTCTCTCTCTCTCTCTCTCTGCGCCAAACTCCCTCTGTGTTTCTCTTCTCTGTTTTTTTCCTTTCTTTTCATTCTCATAAATATTTTTAGCCATTATTTTATATTTTAGTTAGCTTAGTCACCATTCTTATGTAGGAGGTGGCAATCTATTATGAAAATTTTACACATGTACACCGTAGTCTAACTTATTTTCATGATTATAAATAGCCCCAAAACTTTCGTAATTATAAAATAACCTCAAAACTTCACATAAACTAACCTGAAAATCTAGCAAATGCTAGGAAAACCAATTAAGATAAAATTAAAACTAAGGTTCCGACTTGGCATCGTGCTCAGCTCGGCTATGGGACAGTCTTTGATCATAGGTCTTATCTCAAGTTGAATGTACTACATCCTATTCCTGGTCAGACATAGAAAGATCTAGCCCCTGAAGAGATATATCACCCCTAGTTTCTTAGTAAGGAACTTCTTCTTTTACATTGGACTCGACAGGAGGGCTAATAAACTATTCTCGATAAGATCTTGAATAGTGCACCTCAAGGTCATACATTTCTCTGTATGGTGTCCAAATGCTTGGTCATATTCATATCAAGCTAGCATGTCAGGCCCCTTCGGTGTAAGAATGGGGGTAACTTAGCAATTATCCCTTTACTGAGCAGCTTTCAAAAACCTTGTCTATAAGGGCATGATTGGAGAACTTTCGCCTATTGACGGTCGGCTCCCACAAAAACACCTCTTGAGATCTCACTGTATCATTATCTGCAAACATCCTAGGCTAGGTGTTAGGATTCTTTTGACCATTTTGTGTATCGACTTCTCATCCTTGATTTTTGCTCCTTTGTTGGTGGCGTTTTCCATTTGAGTGAGAGAATCGGTTAACGCGATGTGGTATAGATGTATCTTCTCTACTCGGCGTGGTTTCCTTTGAGCAATTCTAACTCCATAGTTGTCTTTGCCTATTGAGCAGTTAAGGTAGTGATACCTTCTTGGAACCCTTTTTGCATGTCTCTAGAGATTCGGGCTAGGTCGTGGGTGGATCTGAGGGTAATCTTCAGCCATTGGATCTGACAGAATTCTTTGTATTATCTCAATGCCAGAGCTCGTTACTTTCTAAAAGAGAATTTTTTTTATCTATTTCTTTATCATTATATATTTTTTATAATAATAATTTTTTGATACCTAATTATTGGTCATAGAACTTCTTAACTTCTAACAATGAAAAATTAAAACATTATTGTTGTTGTTGTTGTTGTTGTTGTTTTTGTCATTATTTTATGCTTTTTATCCTAAGGATTGAAGGGAACTGAAAAAAAATAACTCAAGCTAGGAAAGTATAGGCTAGATAGGATCATACAATCAAAGCACACTACATTATAAAACATTGAACCCGGCTGATTTATACGGGTACATGAAATCTACACGGATTAACCGACCGGTATCCTTGTGGGTTAATCGTCCAGTTATTCAATGGGTAATTCTTAGGTTTTGGGAGACTGTCTGGAAAAGGTGGTGTACTGACTAACCTTCCAGTTACCTAGTGAGTTAACTAGCCGATTAGTCAATAAGTCGGAAGTTTTGGATTTTAATATGTTCTAGGAAGGTCAAGGTTCTGACTAATTTTCTGGTTACCTTGTAGTTTAACCGTCTGGTTGATCAGTGGGTTGGAAGTTCATAGTATAAGCCAACCAGTTTGAATTTTCATAGATAATACTTACTGACTAACCTTCCAGTTGGGAGTGCTTAAAACTTGTCGGTTAGTCAGAGTCTTCCCTCTTTTGCAAGGTTAACAATTGGCTTAAAGAATATTGGCTAGCTTCCCTTGCCAATATGCCATAGGTCAATACATGCTTTCCCCCCAAAAAGGGTTGAACATTGAATGGTCTGGGAGTGTGGTTTTTCTCTCAACGCCGGTGTAAGGTCAATCTTTTGGCTCAACTGTACCATATACCTCCCTCCCGTAACTCATGTAGTTATTAATGGGCTATTATAAATACATGTACAAGTCATTTAATATACCAAGAAACCAAGAGGTCCCTTTCTTGGAGCTAAGGGTACAGTCAAAAGTTTGCCTCGTAACCAAGAGATTCAAGGGTTTCAACCGTTGCCCTCAGTGGATTAAGGACAGACGTGCAGGTGCGTGAGGCATGGAAACAAAAGAACAAATACCACAATTATAGCACATTGTACATGTTACAAAATACAAAGAAAATACGAAAAATGCCAAAAAGTAATAGAAATTTTTTCAACTCGAGTCCTCTTAGATTTTACTCTCAACTGGAGTCGCCACTGTAGCGAACAGCCTTGAAAATCCTCTCAGAAGTAAAGATTTTATGGAGTCGTCATCTTATTAAATTAAAGATAATAAAGTAAGAAAAGCGTAGAAAAATGTCTTTAAAAATGTCCAAAGGAAAACTAATCTATCAAAAATAGGGGAATGAGTTTGGGACTAAGTTATAGAGCAGGAAGATGTTAGGCACCCGCCATACCCATTCGGTCTACACTTCATTTCTACTAGTTTTTGGCCCCTTTTAACACATAAACATGTACATGTGAAATACAGTTAACCTAACTTTATTTATAGATTATTGACTTGAAGTCAACAATGGGGGTCGAATGGCCTACATATCTGGTTAGACAAACTTGAATCAAAACCACCGTAGTTCGACTCAACCTACGAGAGGCGACCTACACTTCAGTCTTAGACTCGAACTAAGAAATCGAATGAAAGACTCTTTTGATGATTTTTATTTAGAAATGAAATGTGATCGCAGCGAGGCAAAACACTCTAAACTATTATATTCTCAACTAATCTAGAAAGCAATAAACATACCTTGAGAAAGCTCTTGCCTAGAAGACTTGGGAAGTCCTAGTGATGAATCCGTAATGCAAGTGATTCAAGACTATTTAGAAATGAATATGAAGTGAGAAATTCCTCTTAGAGATGATCTACTACTTCAAAGAGAGATGATATGAAAGCTCTAGGGAGGAAAAGCTTGTGCTTGAAAATGTAGCCCAAAAATCCTATTTATAGAGGTTTGGACGTCAGAAATGATAAGGATGACTATCTCAGCTTGTGATATTTGGTGATAGGGCAGTATATTTGATGAAAATCACAAACTTAAGAAAAAGTCAACAAACCTTTGGACGAACCAGCCAATTTTCTATAAACAGTCTGATTCACTCCATCAGAAAAAAATACGTAAATATGGGACATCATCTTTCCCAAATTTGATAATTATTTTGAATATAAATGGGACAAACTAGATTAGAGAATTATCTCCATATCTCATATAAATCGAGAATTATCACATGTATCAAGCATAAATTAAGAGATATTTTCAGGTCATCTAAACGATCGCAATCTCTAAAGTTGGGTTAAACCTAACTAACTGGACTGGTTTAACTAACTGGACTGGACTCTAACTTGACTGGACTCAGCCAATTAAACAGGACTGAATTACAAGACTGGATTGGACTGGACAATTGGACTTGATTAACTATTGGACTTAATTAAAAAAAATTAAGTTTAATATACTTTTAGGCCTACTCCCATAGTAATTAATCTTAATTATCAATAAAGCCCAAATATTTGTGTATTAAAAAAGGATTAAGAAAATGGCGTGTCTACACCACACTTTGTTGAGGATGAAGAAAGGGAATATACGTAATTGCCTTAATTTGTACAAAGGTCTCTACATCTTCATTCCCTGTGTCACCAGAGTCATAAAACAAGGGATGAATTACTTTGAGACATGGCAAAAGATCAAAACTGAGAGATTATTAAGAGAAAGAGAGGAACAATTTACTCATCCTAAGGAAGATTGGGATGATCTGCGATAGAACTTTGGTGAAGCTTCTAAAGGTTCCGACCACCGTCTTTCTCTTCGCCTCTAGAAAATGCTTTCAAATGAAAAATAAAGTGAGACTCTCCCTCACTCTTCCCCTTTATTAAATGACCTCAATGGTCTTGATCAATCACAGACCTCAAGAAGACTCTTTCACATGAGCAATAAATGCTCATTGTGTACTTATTCGCTTGACTATCTGAGTAGATGTGCTCTTTTCCTTTAAGCTCAGTCTGCTCGTCCAGTCGAGAAGGTGGAGTTCGTGCCCTAACAATTATTTTGCTCATCCAACTGATCAGAAATACTCTTTAAGCTTCCTTTGCTCGTACAGTTGAGCAAACAAACTCCATCGCCCTAAGTTTAGTCTACTCATTCAGCCAAACGATGGCCTCTATGTTTTCCCTGAGGTTAGTATGCTCATCTAGCAAAATAGATGGACAATGTGTCCTTAAGCTTACTCTGCTCGCCCAGCTAAGCATAAGGACTTTGTGTTATTAAGCTTAATCTACTCGTTCACCAAGCAGGCAGACTCCATATTCAAGCATTTTTGTCATCTCGCTCAGCCAAGCAAATGCATATCCTATCTGTTGTCTTTGCCCACTCGGCCAGCTACGCAGTCGAAGAGGATCTCTTTAACCGTGCCTTTGCTTAGCCAGTGAAGCAGATGTCATGCCTCATTGTCTTCTCAACCAACCTAGCAGATATCTTGTCTGCTTACTAGCTTAGCTAGATGAACAGACAGGCACAACCCACTTTCTGTTTGGCTATCTGAGTAGACATGCTCCTCTGAGTTTGCATGGTTAATCACTCAACCAATGGGTTATTGACATATTGAAGTATGGTTCTAGCTTTCATTTTTATTTGTCTTGACTGGCCACCAGGATAAAAGTGGAATTAAAGTTAATCACCTCATTAAATCACTCCGTCATTCTTAGTCTTAAAAACGAAGTAATAAGGGGTGAAATAATAAGGATAAAATTATGCCACCATTATCACATGCCAAGCATCATGCGTAATAGTCGAATATGACTAGGATATTATAGTCATTTCACTATATCCTAGGGATCATTAAGGACTTAGGCTTTAACCCTAATGGACATGGACCAAGTAATACAATCCTTCAGCATACTTACTATTAAGGTAGTCTAATCATATCCTTAAACACCCCATTTTGTAGTCTTTTTATTTATCATTATAATGGGGCCTTATTATTAATCAAATTTTATATTATTATGGATGTAGGTCTAATAATATAATAAGCCTAATGTACTTAATTAAGTCCAACGATTTTGTCATGTCCAATCCAGTCAAGTCCAATTTCATCATGCCCAATCCAGTCTGATCTAGTTCAGTCCAGTCCAGTTTCGTCAAGTCTAGTCTAGTGTGAGGCCAATCCATGTTAAAAGATTGTGATTTGGTTAGTATTTCAGAAGTATATTGAGATTAATCATTGATACATGTGAATCTCATTGATTTATAAGAAATGTGGAGATAATTTCCAAAACTTGGCACATTACATCTGTTTAATCAAAGATAATTTTCAAATTAGAGACATCATATACTAAAATTCAAGGAAAAATATTAAAATATAATGGGATGAACTGGACGATTTTTTATAAACTAGCTGGTTAGTTGACTTTTGTCCAATATGCGGTTTCTATCAAATATCTATCAAGGATCTCAGACTCAAAAGTTATCTTGATAACTTGTGTTAACCTCAGTCCTCTATGAAAAGAGCATTTTGGCTACATTTCAAAAGAGGCTGGTCTCTCTAGAACTTTTATATCAAATTCTTCGTAGAAGTGATACATCATTTCTAAGAAGAACTTTCAGCATTTTTATATTCTCTTTATAGTGAGAATCAACATTTCATTGTGGATTCATCTCAAGGTGGATCTAAATTATCCAAGTCATCATTTTCTGAAGGTAGTTTTACATTGCTTTCTAGTTTAGTCTATGGAAGTTTTTTGCTTCCCGCGACAAAGTTTGGTCACCAAAACAAGTTTTACGAAAAGAGTATTTCAAATATGTTTTCTTATTTTGATGTCAAAGACCAACGTTTAGGTCGCTTCTTATAGGGACCGAGTCAAACTACGATGGTTTTGATCCTCGTTTGTCCGACTGGTTACCTAGGCCATTTGATCCCAGTTATCCAACTTAAATCAAAACTATATGTTAAGTTAGGGTTTAATTGCTATGTTTTTTAAGGCCAAAAAATAAATAAAAGCAAAGTATAGACCGAAAGGATATGTGTCACGCCCCCAAACCGGGAGGCCGCGACTTCAAAGCAAACCTCATGATATACTATTACCATATAGATGATGATAGTATAAACAGAGCACTAAAAGCCTCCAAACATAAAGTATTACCAAAACTAACAAAAGTCTATTACAACGCGTTTCCAAAGATATGCCCATACAAAAGGATTCCTAATCGCAGCGGACAAATAGATATACAAAACAATTCTATCAAATTACCCCAACCGGGTAAAGTCCCCAAAAGAAATAAACTACAAAGTTTATCAAACCAAAAAGCAAAATCTCATAGCTCCAACGCTTCCATAAGAATCAAGAGTCACTTCCTTCACCTGTGGCAAAGGCAAGGTAAGAAGACAAAGGGGTGAGCTCAAATAGCCCAGTAGGGTAAACAAATGGTAAAATGTCAAGCAATAATGACGTATCTAATAACAATATTGGATGAAACAGACCAATCATGTCTTACTATCACATATCGAAGCATCAAAGATTTAGCATTTAACCCAAAACACATTTCAATTATATGTAGGGTATGCTATAAACATGCGATGACTATGGTGGTCATAAGACCCAAATGTCAAACCAAACATACAAATATCAAACGCGTGCTCCGGAGCATACTAGGAGACTTCGGCTCTCTAGTATAACAAACATGTGTCCAAAGGACCCTCTCAATTTGAGAATTGTTCAACATAGTCAATGTCAATCTTAAATTGACGGTCACAAATGTACAAATTCAAAGTTTAGCATCATTAAGGAACAAATGAGAAGGGGTGAACAATGTTCTTAAGAGACAAAAGTGAAGCAATCAATTACAAACGGCATAGATGAATCAAAGTGACGAAAGTATAAGCCTTCGAATTTTCGGAGATACGTTTCCACAGCAAAAATCGTATAAAGCCTTACCTCAAACAAGCTTTTGAACAAAAGAAAACCTTAAAGCACTACTCTAGCGCCAATGAGCTTTCCAAGCCTCCTATTCTCTCTCTCTCTCCGCCGCAAAGGAGCAAGAAATCGAGAACAAAAGGGCTAGAAGGAAAATAAAGAAACTATTTATATGAAGGTAAAATTTCACTATTCGTTCGAAGCAAACACAAGTATTAGTCGACTAAAAAAAGGCTTAAATTCGACTAAAAGCTTCAAATTTGACTAAAACTGTTTTAAATTCGACTAAAAGTGTTTTGATTCAACTAAATGGTTTACATTCGACTAAAAGGTTCAAATTCGACTAAAACACCTTAAATTCGACTAAAAAGTAGTTTTTAGTCGACTGAAAGTACTGTTCATCAACTAAAAGTACTGTTCGTCGAATTTTTTTTTTTTAACTTTGCTTAACATAAGGAATGAAAACTTTGGGGTATTACAATATGGTGGGTGCTTAGCACTTTCCCGCAGTTTAAATTAGTCTCCCGTAACTCTAGTTTTTTTTTTCAATACATTGGAAGCATGTTTGGCATTTTAGAGTCATCTTAGTATTTTTTTTATTTTACCATGTATTTTCATAAAATAAGATGGCAACTCCTGAATTCCTTTTGGCACCTTTCGTGGGTCTGGATGGGGGATTTTTCAAGGTGATTAGCTATAGTGGCGACTCTACTAGGAACTAAAAAATAAGAGGACTAAACTTGAAAAAGGATTTACTAGTTCTTTTTGGCTTTTTATATTTCCTTCCATTTTGTATAACATGTACAATATGTGCTGATTGTGATAATTGTGCTTTTATTTTTGGACACACATCGCGCACGTTTGTCCCAAACCCACCCGCTCTAGGATAACGGTTGAAACACCCGAACTTCTCAGTTATCGAGGCAAATTCTACTGTAGTCTCACCTCCAAGGCCTAGCACGAGATCCTCCTAGTGGCTTGGTACATTGGGTGGCTGTGTATGCATAGCGATAATCATCCATTATTAATTACCCGAGTTATGTGTGAGAAGTATATAGTACAAGTCAAGCCAAAAGAGTAACCTTACGCTTGAAGTTGAGAAGCAAACCACACCCTAACCATTTATGTGGTCTCTCCCTCTTAGGGAAAATACCTACAAGGTTGTGGCGTATAGGCTGGAAGATTGGTCGGTATTCTCTAAACCGACAAGTATTCTAACTAAGGGAAATCTCAAAAAAATTGAAAGTCTAACCAATTGGACGGTTTACCAACAGGTGAACTGGACGGTTAGTCAGTCATGTCCTTCTTAGAGCTACAAATCGGCCTGTTTATATCTCATACTTTTACCCACTGAGTAATCTGACGGTTTACCCTCAAAGTTAACTGGAAGGTCTACCTTTAAAATTTAACCAGACAGTTAGTCAATACATAATCCTTTTCAAAATACATTTGATTAACTCGACGGTTGGTCAGTACACAACCCTTTTCCAAACACCTTTTCAATAAATCCAAAAACCACCAATTGACTAACCGGACTGTTAGTCAGTACCCCAACCTTTTCCAAGTATGTTTCAAGAAAATTCAGAAAACCCACTTCTAAAACCGGACGGTTAGTCAGTTCCCAACACTTTTTCCAAAATCCTAAAAACCACTCACGGATTAACTGGACAGTTAGCAGCACTCACCCCTTTTCAAATATTTTTAAAAAGATTTTAAAAGAAAAAAAATCCCACTGAATAAACGGATGGTTTACCTGTAAGGGTAACCAGATGGTTGGTCAGCATCACACCTTCCTGAATAAACTGACTACTTTCATATGTGTCCTATGTGATTAAATTTTGTATTTTATCCTCTATACAGTTAAGAGTAATAAACTCTGGTGTCGGGATGCTTTTGGAAAGCCAATGACCTAAAAATTCCCTCAAGTCTGACACCAAACTTTCTTAACGAGTTATAGAAGGACCCCAGAATAACTTTGCAACTCTGGTAGCTCAACAGGCAAAAATCATCACTGATATAGGATTCCTCACGAAGAAAAGCGAAAAGGATTGGGAAAGGAACCCTCTAATGGAAAAGATGAAGGATAAGAAAAGAGCTGAATTTGATTGGCAATATGAGTCAAAGGGCGATGAGGGAAAGTCACTGCTCCATATTGGAAAGTCAAGTTAGCAGCACTTGAATCCAGGTTGCCAGGGTAAGATGCGCAGGCAACCCAATGAACCTTTGGTGCCTCAACTTAAACCCCGAAGACAGTTTATCACCCATTTTCAAGATGGCTAACATAGTCAAGTTCGATGGAATAACAGACCCTAAGATTTATGATAAGATGTACGTATGAGCGTTAGCCTCTTATGGATCAACAAAAACCAGTTGATCCAGATCTTTCACCATACTCTGTCAGGAGCTGACTCTTGGTGGATCCTCACCCTCGATAAGGCCTCGGTACGAACATCGAAAGATGGTACAAGAGTTTGTGAACCAGTATCAGTATAATACAGATTTGGGTATCACCCAGAGAGATTTGGAGACCACTAAGTAAGAGCAAAGAAAGTCTAAGTCCGCGTTTATAATGAGATAGAGGAATAAGCTAACTAGATGGTTAACCTCCCATCGGAGGAAGAACAAGTCAATATATGGAAGAAATTGTTGTTGGTATATCGTGAGTACGTCTTAAGACATTGTCACTATCTTTCAACACTTTGATGGGATATTAAGTGTAATTGAAGATGCTATCAACAAAGGAATCATATCTCAGGAGACAAAAACTGGAGGTTATCAAGTCGGTACAAGGAACTCCACTGACAAGCCTAAGCCTGCCAGTGCCAATAATGTCAATAATGTCTAAGCGCAACAAGTTGTGTCATGGAAAGCCAGTGCTGAACCAAGGGAAAAGTTCACCCCATTGAATGCTCATTTGCTTAAGGTGTTTGAGCAATTGCTGCGGAGGGGAATGATCTCTGAGTTACCCCTATTCCTACACCAATAGTAATACCCGAAGATACAATGTATAGGCATTTTGTATGTGTTTGAGTAATTTCTACGAAGGGGAATGATCTCTGAGTTACCCCCTATTCCTACACTGGTAGTAATACCCAAAGGATATAATGTATGGGCATTTTGTATGTACCACCAAGGAAAATGCCATTTTATGAAGAGATATATCACCCTCAGACATGCTATTCAAGACCTTATCGAGAGGGATGAAATATCCCCCCTATTCCTATACCGGTAGTAATACCCAAAGGATACAATGTATAGGCATTTTGTATGTACCACCAAAGAAAATGCCATTTTATGAAGAGATATATCAGCCTCAGACGTGCTATTCAAGACCTTATCGAGAGGGATGAAATATCCCCTCCTGCCAAGCCCAAAGTAAGAAAAGAACCTTGCTAGCTTATAAAGTTAATGAGATTGATGATGTTCTACGAGTGCTAGATCCTTCTACACTCATAACACCAGTATCTTAGTATGTGGATGTTTCATCTGTTTGTATTCATGTCCCCTCGTTAGAATTTTGTGATATGATTCCTTGGGAGGAGTTAATGAAAAATGAAGCTTACACTATAGAGGGAGAAGACTATGATGAAGATATAGGTTTTGTGTTCAAACCTAATACCGTTGTATCACACTTGACTGGGTCTGGTTGAGCTTACCAGTCAGCCAACCAACCAGCTATTTCAAATTCTTTGTTCTCCCACGACCCGCAAGATGATAAAGTACTTAGGCAATCAAAGAAAACTCAAGCCATCATTTCTTTTGGGGATTATTTTTCGCCTCTTACTCCCATAGAAGACTCTAATCAAACTGCTCAGCAAAGCCCAAGTCCGTATCCAAACTCAACCGGAGGAGTTGCCTCATATACTTAGGCCATTCACTCTGGAAATGCTCTTACAGTTTCCAAACTCGATCTGCCAAAGATAGGACCAAGCCATAATGACCCACTCGACATCATTATGCAAGCTCTCAATAAGAGAATTTCTTTAATCCTCATTGATAATTGTCCTGCACTAAATGTTTGCCCTGTGAGTATCGTTCAAGCTCTTGGTGTCAACCTTAAGAGTTCACTCTTTCCAGCCAAGCAGTAAGAGCCTATGATAACAATCGATGAGAGGTAATTGGTATAATTAAGTTTCTTATGTAGGGAAATATCAAATTTCATAGTAGAATTCAAGGTGCTAGGTATTCTTGCTGCCTTTAACGTCATGCTTGGAAGTCCATTGATTCATTCAGTTGGAACGATACCCTCCACTCTGCATCAGAAGGTCAAGTTCGTACTTGACAAAGCTATTTTCACAATTATGGGAGATTCCCAGCTACCACAAATAGGACAAGTAAAAGATGAGAAGGACAGTGTCATAATCCCCCACGATTTCGCTAGACCTACTTCCATGTGGGTTTAGGATTGATGATCAAGTACAATGCTTGGAGTTTGAAGAAGTCTGTCAAGTTGAAGATATACTCTACTTCGTACCTCATAGCATTACCTCAGTGTTCCCTATACTGTGGAAGCTCCACCATCTTCTTGAAAAAGGGTTAGGCCATAATTTACAAAGGCTTCTTGGCTTCCCTATTCTGGAAAATAAGAAAGAGCAATTCGGTCTGGGGTATAAGCATAAAAATAAGGAAAAGAAAGAAGCCTTCAAGAAAGTGGTATGTATCAAGAAAGCCTGGGATGAAGGACAGTTCAAGGATTTTCCAGCTATACCTAAGGTCCCCATGATGAATGGATATTGTCAAGGATGGTGACAAAGGACCTTACCGATTCCCTGAGCCAGTCTAAACATGGAAACTGGAAAGCTGATGAGCGGATGGGAGATATACTATGACTGTTAGTGGGTGAATGATGAAGAAATGCCAAGTCTAATGTAGCCAAGCAAGGACAATGCTTTTAATTGGATGGATTTCATGGGACCGGACAAAATGACAGCATGCTTCGACGATATGTATATCTTTGTGCTTATCTATGAAATGGATGACTAGACACTTGACCCTACAAGCCTGATCACGTCTACCCAGGGCAGAATGTAGAATTTGAAGATTGAGTATGGGCCGCTAGCTGAAGAAGATCACCAAGGACTGTCCTGATACCAAGTCTAGATGCTTTTGTTACTCCTTGGTTGCTGATATACGTTATGACAAATAAATCCACATCGTTAATTATGAATCATTACTAAAGGACGAAGAAAAGAAAAAAAGTATAAAAGAGATGATGAAAGAAGTTGAAAACCGAAAGTCAAACCGAGTCAAGCCAGTGGCGGAAGAGATTGTCATTGTCAACATATACATGCTAGAAAATATAAAGGAAATCAAAATAAAGGCTAGCTTGAATGAGGTAGAAAGTGAGAGAATGACTGCACTCTTAAGAAAATTTATCAGTCTTGCTTGGTCAAAGAGCGACATGCCCGGTATTGACCCCTTAATCGTTGAGCATCACCTACCCACTCTACCAGAGGATAAAATGGTTAAGAAAAAACTCTGCAAGTTGAGGCATAAATGGTCTCTTAAGATCAAAGAAAAGGTTATGAAGCTCCTCCACATAGGGTTCATAAGAGTTATAAAACACCCTAATTGGCTAATATAGTGCATGTTCCCAAGCCAACCGGCTAAGTCCGAATGTGTGTCAATTGTAAGGACCTTAATCAAGCCTATTCCAAGGATGACTTCCCATTTTCCCATTATCGATTTGATCATAAACAACATTGGGAAAACCAGTTGGCTTCTTTTGAGGACTGTTTACCGGGTTATGATGGTTCCCAAGGACCAAGGAAAGACAGCCTTCACTACCCTTTAGGGCACTTTTTGCTATACACTGATGCCTTTCGTGTTGAAAAATGTCGGGGCTACCTACCAGGGAGCCGTTACTACACTTTTCCATGATATGATCCATAAAGAAGTATAAATATATGTAGATGACATGATCATCAAGTCTAAGAAGTGAAAGGATCATTGTGCAGTTTTAAGGAAATATTTCGAAAGGTTGAGTGTGACACCCCCAGCCCAAGTGACTTCACCGAAGCTGAGTTGTCAATCCTGTCAACGTCACAACCTTAAATACAACACAGAGCGACTACAACCTTAAGATCATAAAAGAACGTCATAACACGTCCTTACAAAAATTTTCCTTGATAGTACACATTGTATTGCTACTGAAACTGCATAACATAACACAACTTAATATTTACACCAAATTTACATCATCGTGGATATATTTCCTCACAAAACCTCAGCATAATTTTTCTTTACCTTTATCTAAGGTCTCTTTTCGTTCAAACCTAGTACTTGAAAAACACATAAGATAAGGAATGAGCGCAAGTCGTCCAGTAAGGATAATACGAGGAGTACAACGTACAATCCTTTCAAAATTATCGGAGAATCGATTATAAATTTTCAACGAAGGCAATGGATTTAAGGATGTGAAGAACGAACATTCGCAACCATATTGGTACATCACTTTTGTTTAGACTGAGCGGCTCAAGCCCAACAAAATATCATTATTTCCACTTGGACAGACTCAAGGACTATGCAAGTGAAATTCAAAAGAAAACACTAAAGTAAATAATCATCATAAGAGTGACAAGATAATAAATTCAGCAACATCAAATAAAATCAATTGGAATTTATGCTTGACTTGACACGACATGGTTGACTCTAGCACGCTTCATCCCTTTTTGTTAGTTACTTTCTTTTCTTACTGACCACCAGTTACTTCGCTTCACTGGCCCTCCACTTATTTATGCCCTATGGGGTGTTCATCTTAGTCTTGCCCAGATTAGGGAGATGGTTTTCATCAAAGGAGCGAACTTAGAGAATGTTTTCGATCATAAGTCATCAACATCGTTTTAAGTCTCATCATCGGCCGGACTAAGGGAATTCAGTCTACCTTAAGTCCTCAAAAGGACGTCAACAAGAAGTACCGGGTCATAAGATCAACTGATGTTCTAACATAATATAGGAGTTCAACATAAGCGTCATCAACATGGTATGCTAAGCAAGACAATGGATACCATAACGGAACCGCACTATCCTTACCTTTTTGGCTTCATAGCCGATGAACTCTTCGCTTCAAAATTTTCTCAGCAACGGGATCACCTATCAAATAAAATCTTTCATGTTAGACAGCCTTAAAATACAAAAATACACCCAACCTTACCTCCCCCTCCTCCTACTGCTTGTTTGTTTCCTACTTATTATGGCTAATTCGTTAACCGGATTTGTCCTAGCCCATAAAGTGCATCAGCCGCACTACTATCCTTCTTGTACCTATTTAAACTCAATTTTATCATTCCTTATTCTTCTAGCTGCTTAACATGAGTTTCCACAAGATTCATCACCAGGTGTGAAAAATTACCAAAACACCCCTGGCCATAGGTAAAATTACCTAAACACCTCTCGTCGACTCTTACACCAATAAACACTCCCAATTGGCTCAAAATACCTTTCTAAAACAATGTAAATTATTTTTCAGACTGAAAAGTCATTTGGTAAAATTTTTACTCAAAAATCCTATCCGGATAACCAAATCAACCGTTAAGGAACCAATTTTGTTAAAAGTACCAATCAACCTTAAAATGTCATGAAATTTTAGACATTGAAGTGTCTCAGCTGCATGAAGTCTCCATAAAATTTTTAGATTAAAATACATTTATCTGGTTTTTTTAAAATATGAACCCTATTTTAAGGATAAATATATTTAACAACGTTAAAAAAACTCAGAAAAATTCCAAAATTTTACATAATGTAGATCTATCAAAAAGAATAGAAATTTATCTCTTGTGTTTGGCCAAATTCTGGCTTAAAATTATGTTTCAAAAATAAAGTTTGAAATTACTTAGAGAATAAGACTTTTAGCAACAATTACAATCACTATTCATCAATTATGGATCAAATTCACACATTTTCATGACTTTCCACACTCACAGCTGCAGTCCTCGGGTTTGCATTCCCAAAAGTATCCCCCATTCTTCGCTTACACATGCATATTATGCTAACATATATCATAAGCTATTTAATTCCACTTCAAGTCCCCTTTAAACCGCTTTACATTCACTTTGTTTCCACCTATCTAATACCATAACTTCATGTAGCATGGAATCATATCACAACATAATCATTTCAGTCCTAATTTCCATCAAGAACACTTATCAAAACACCAAGAACACAGACACACACATGCCCACACACAGCTAGTTTTTACCTCACTTTGAAGACCCATAACTTCTTCGATTCTCCACGAAAATGCCTTATGTTTGTTGAAATATCTTCCTTTCTCTCCCTTCTATAACTTTTCTGCTCTGTCTTTCACAAAATTCTTCCTGAATTTTTCTCAAATTCTCCCTTAATCAGCTGCTTTGCACACTGCAGGCTGACTTTTGCCTGACTTTGGTGGCCGATAACTTCTTTAATTCTTCACCAAATCGACTTTATTTCTTTTGTTTTCTTCCTCTCCCTTTTCCCTACAATTTCTCTGCTGAAAGTATCCTGAGATTCCCTCTGTATTTTCTGTAATTCTCCCTCAAACAGTTGTCCAGGATAAGCTTTCTTATGCCACCTCATCCTCCACTTTACTTCACATGCACACACTCCACCTCTTGGAAAAAAAATGAGGTGTCATTCCCTCTTAATTTTTTTTAAACAACAACATGGATATTATATTGAGGCAATATAACGTAAGGCTTAACCCCTAGAAGTGTGTATTCAGAGTTATGATTCATGGTCAATAAGCAGGGCATAAAAGTAGATCTAGCTAAGATCAACGTCATAATGGAGATGCCATGCTTCTCCCCTAATGAAGAAGAAGAAAGAGATCTGTGGGTTTTTAGGAAGGATCTATTACATCAACCATTTCATATCGTAGTTGACAATGATCTGTGAGCAAAATTTCAAACTATTGAAGAAGGATTTGACCAAGGAATGAAATTCCCTCTGCCAAGAAGCCTTCGACAAGATCAAACAGTATCTGAATAACCCTCTAGTCTTAACTCCTCTAGCAACAGGTAATCCTTTATTGCTCCACCTGACAGAGAGTGCCATCTACTATGTTAGCAAAAATTTAACCCAAAGGGAAGTGAACTATTCAACTTTACAAATGTCATGCATGTCACTAGGTAACACAAACGTTATGACACTATGTGTTAGCTTATTTCATTGAGTTACCGGCTAGGATGGACCTAATGATTTACCTGTTTGAGAAGCCAGTCTTATCTAATCGCACTACTATTAATTTTTAATTTGAAAACGAATATGTCACTCATAAGTCGATGAAAAAGAAAAGCCATAGCGGACATGAAGCAAATTGTCCTACAAAATATAGAAGTGAATGAGAGGTGAAGTTCCTAGATGAACATGTTGGTGTCATAGAATCGGAAACCATATTGCAATTGTATTTTGATGGAGCTGCGAACATTAAAGGATTTGGGGTACGCATAACTTTTGATCTCACTACATGGAGCACACACCCCCATATCCATTAAATTAACATTTGACGGTACCATCAATACTGTCGAATACAAAGCATGCACTATTGGTCTAAAGCTAGCCTTAAGCCAAGTAGTAAGATAAGTTACGGTATCTAAGGATTTGTCCCTAATCATCCATCAAATATAGGGCATATGAGAATTAGAGACGAGTGTCTACATGCCTACCATGCTCATTAGGAACACTAGCATCAGTGGTAAAGATACCTAAAGGGCAAAAAGTGGAACTATTTGTCATCAGTAAGTGGGACCGACCAGACTACTGCTTTATGATTGCACTGATAGGTAAAGTCGAGACAAAAGAACCATGGTACACGGATGCACGCCATTTGATCCAAGATGTAAAATACCCCGGGGGAGCATCTAGGAAAGACCACATGTCTCTGTTGGGATGGGTAGCACAATTCATTATGTGCAATCAAAACCTGTATAAAAGGCATTGTCGCGAAGAAAAAGGTTTGTAAGAGTAAGGAGAATATACATTCAGGTGAATATAGACCCCACATGAATGGCTAGATGTTAGCAAAAAAGGTGCTTTGGCAAGGCTATTATTGGAGTACCATGGAGTGAAATTGTAGCGATCACGTATGCAAGTGCCACAAGTGGCCAGGTATATGCCAACCTGCAATATCTCCCACCTCAGGGGTTATATAGTTCTCTGTATGAGGAATAGATATAATCAGGAAGATCAGTTTAAAAACTTCCAACAGACATGAGTTTACATCGAATCGTAGCCATATATTACTTTGTGAAGTAGGTAGAAGCCACATGGTATGCCGTGCTAAATGCTAAGAAAGTAGCCCAGTTTTTTGGAGCCAACATTGTATTTCTATATGGTGTTCTGTATGAGTTGATTTTTGGTAATGGACTGCATTTAAAGGGAGAGGTGACAGATGTGGTCGATGAATATGGTATCACCTAACACCATCTTCACTGTATCGTCACAGTCTAATGGAGCTATAAAAGCCACTAAGAAGAATATTAAGAATACCTTATGCCCAATTACAGACTCCTATCACGGTTTTTCCCTATAAACTTCCTTATGCCCGTTGGGGGCAATAAGACATTAATTAGGACATCCACCTATTTTCAGAAAATCAGATAGTATTGAAGTAATCTTACTAGTGTAATTAGAGGTAGCCTCTCTCATACTATTCTTAGACAATCATATGGCTAAGGAAGATTAGGTTCCAAATCGCTTCGAAAAGCTAGCATTGGCAAATAAAAGGTGATTGGAAGCTCCCTATCACATATAGAGTTATCATACATAAATTGCCCGAGAAGCAAGTGAAAGTGTGGTTTGAAGGAAGGAGATTTAGTTCCAAAAGAGAACATCTTTCTAGTCTGGAAACCCCAAGAGAAATTTGAGCCTAGTTGGTAAAGATCCTACGTGATCAAGCAGATTATGACAGGAGGTGCAGCCCGATTATTCAATTTATATGGGATTCAATTGTCACAACTTATCAATTTAGATCGATTAAAGCAATATCAAGCTTAAAAATAGATTTGTAAATGAACAACAAATGACCTGATCCTTGTTTAAGAAAACTACTCAGCATAAACATTTTGACGTACGACTTCACATGGAGGTACGTAGGAAAGCTGTAAAGATACATCGAGTGCGGTCAATTTTAAACAATGAGGTTTATGTTCCATTGGTATCGATTTTAACTACATTCTCGGTAAAAGAAAAATAAAAAGCTCGTAAGGTTAGAAACCAAGTCACAATGACCCGCTCTACATCACCATGCGGGCTCTCAATAAAGGATTCATTTAATGCTCATTGATAATGATTTTGCACTTAATGTTTACCCTTTACGTACTATTCAAGCTCTTGGTATCAAGTCTTCAGAATTCTTCCAACCAAGCAGTAAGAGTTTATGACAAGACCTGACGAGAGGTCATTGGTGTGTTAAAGCTTCTTATGTTTGTCAGAGTACCTAAGTTTGAAGTAGAATTCCAAGTGCTAGTGTAACGCCCCCGAAATCCGGAGCTCCGCCCCCCGAACTCCCGGGTCGTTAACCTACCGGATCACATCACACCTGTCAAACCTGTTCACTAATGCATATTTCAAATCATCTAATTCAATATCAACTCAATTTCTTCAAATTACTAGATCACCAACTGCTTAGCTTAAACCATTACAGCTTAGGTTCTTCGCAATTCAAATTTCCTAAGAATGAATTTACAGTACTGACCCACGCAGGGGTCTCCCTACACAGTAGTGGTGGGCTCACCGGAACCTCACACAGACTCTAACCCATTCCCGGACCTGCTACAGCTTATCGTCACCTGCAGAAGGGAATCAAACGGAGAGTGAGCTTTTGAGAGCTCAGTAAGGTCGTACAAGGACTACAAAAGAGATTATAACACGACTCTAAAAATCCAACCGACGATGATTTTCAAGACACTTCGAACGATCAAAATTCAATAATTACCCAAACTGAGCAAAGTTCATCAAAAATAGATACCAAAATACATATTAACAATCAGAACATATCCAAGTCCGCATTTCCAAGTACCACAAAAATTTCCCTTGCTCAAGGGATTTCAATCCGAGCAGAAATTCATTTCGAAAATACGACAAGATTTCCCGAGGGATTTTAATCTAAGCAGAAATCAAATCAGATAATACGATAAAGGCTTGTCAGGGGATTTCAACCCAAGTACAATTCCTTTTAGCTAAGTACAATGAATGTTTGTCAAGGGCTTTCAACCCAAGTGCAAATCATTCTAGCTAAAGAAAATCAAAAATCAAATGTTGATCCTGGGCGATTGGAATGCCATTACGGCAAGCTCATATAGTGTACTCATGCATGATGTACTAAATAATTACTAGTCCACTTGGGTACTAGCTTGCGTTTCATGCAGGATTCAACCAGCCTTATACCGCCTCCCCACTAAACAGGTACCCAGGTCAACACAGAAATTAACAATGTCAATGAGCGTTAACATAAGCTCAAATCCCCGAAATCAATTCAGTTTCTCATAACAATAATCATACTGACATAAGTCAGCATTCGAGATTTTCAGAAGAAATCAGATTTTTTTCAGAAGACATCATAATTTCAGAAGAAAAATCACAAATAAACAACAAAAACGATTACGAACAGATATCAGATTTAGACATAACAATTCAGAAGGACAGAAGGAATCAGATTTTCAGAAGAAAATCACAGATAAACAACAAAACGACTGTGAATAATTATCGAATATAATCATGACAATTCAGAAGAATGGATACAGACAATTATCAAATTTGCTCAGCTCGCAATAATAGGCGAGCATCACAAGATTTCCAAACAATCGATTCAGGTTCAATATTGGGGTTTTCAGGGCAATAACATGCTGATAGCCATACAAAATTCAGAGTTAGGCATTAGCCGTAAGTAATGAGTACTTACGAGTACAAGCAATCGAAATAAGGGTTCGGACAAAGTCCTTACCCAGGGTTCAGATAGAATCCCTTACCTGGATCCGCAGCTAAATTATCCTAACCAGATGTCTTTAAGCCTTAACCTAAACAGAATAATCGAATCATTAGAATACAGCCTATAGAATAGAAGTATAACTTAATACGAACTCACACATGCTCCCAAAATGAACCTCCCCTCACCGGGTATGTAAAATTACTGAAACGCCCCTAGGGTGTAAAATTACCAAAATGCCCCTCGGACTTAAATCACCCAAACGGTCTACCCATAAGTAGAATCACTAAAATAAACTTCTCATATGTTAATTTATGCAAAATACCTTTCTCAGGTCAAATTACCAAAATGCTCCTTTAGGGTGGCAAATTACCAAAATACCCTCCGTTACACTTTAATTCTCAAAATGACTTTTCCATAAGCAAAGTCACTAACATAATCTTATTGTATGTAAGTTTACTTCAAAATATCTCTTATAGGTAAAATTACCAAAACACCCCTGGGGGTTTCCGGCACCAGAAAAATCTCAAAAATATCTTAAACCGCTATTTTAAGCATCTCGATGTTATTTCTGGCCTAAAAAATATTTTATAAAATTTTCGTCCGAAAATCCCGAACCAGTGTCCGGACCGAGCGTTAAAAGGCCAGTTTCGCGAAAAATACCTATCGGCCTCAGAATGACACATAATTTTAGAATATGAAACATATTAGTAGAATAGAGTTTCCATAAAAATTTCAAATTAAAATAACTTGGTCTGATATGTTAAATAAATCAATAAATTCTTTAATCGGTTCCCCAATTTAGCGCTCTTTGCGGACTATGAAAATTCCCAGAATTTTCCAGAGCGTAGATCTCGTAAAATTATAGGGGGTTACTGTTTTTAATTTGGTCTAATTTGGACCCTAACTATTTAAGAAAATTTACAGAAAAACTGCCCAAACAATTTTCCTCTTTAGTGACGATTACGGTCACTATTCAAATCATCCCACACACTAACACACCTTTCCATGCACACACACATCTTCTCCACGCAGCTGCCATGACCCATTCTATACACCCAATTCACACACCCACACACTGCCACCCATAACCGTTCCTAAAAACCTCCCCCCCCCCCCCCGTAATTCATACCCGAAAATCAGCCCCTCATGCTCACAAAATACACACATACACACTGCAGATCCACTCACGGCAGCCATGAGTGTAACCCAGCAACGTTCATACCGCACCCACCTTCACTCTCGGCAGCCCACAAGATACTCCCAACCCCTTTTAGTTTCTTCCAAAACGCCAAATCACCACATGAATATACAACTTACGCAACAACCTTCCATTGAAGCCATACCCGAAGCTCCACCCTTCTTATTAAACGGCAAACACACACGCACACACACACAGAGACACAGTAATACACATGAACACACACAGAATTTTAACGCACTGACTAGGGTGGAGAGACTACCCTCTTCGAAGGTGTCCTTCAATCTCTCTTTTATTTCGGTTCACCCTTGCTCGAGCCCTGCTTCCCTCTCTCTATTTTTCTTTCTCTTCTCTGTTTCTTCTTCTGCTTTGGTTCTTCTTCTTCTTATTTCCCCTTTTGGGCTTTCTTTTCTTTTTGTTTTCTTTCTTTAAACTTATCCTCTTCTTCTCAATTATCTTCTTTTTTTCCCTAGCTTAGTCATTAAGCTAGTAGGAGGTGGCACTCCCACAATTTTTCTTCAAAATTCCAAATTAACCCCTAAGATTTTCCAAAATTATAAAAATGCCCCCAAATTTTCAAAAATTACATTTTTTTTGCCCCAAAATTCTTTTAAGCTTCCACAAGCTTCTAATGCTTGAGTATTGCTCAAAATTAGTGACCGTTTATTTTTCAGAGCCCGAATGGTTATTTTAATCGGCTCCCGAAGTTCAGGATATTACAGTTAGATATACCCACTGCCTTCAATCTCTTGCTTGAAAGACCATGGGTTTATTCAGCGATACCCTCCACTCTCTACAAGAAGGCCAAGCTCATTCTTGACAAAGCTATTTTCATAATCATAGAAGATTCACAGCTACCACAGATAAGACAAATAGAAGATAAGAAAGACAGTGTCACAATCCTGCATGATTCACTAGATCTACTTGTTAGTGGGTTTAGATTGATGGTCCAGTATAATGCTTGGAGTTTGAAGAGGTTTGTCAAGTTGAAGATCTCCTAAACTTTGTACCTCATAGTAACACCATGGTGCTCCTAATGATAAGGAGGCTATACTATCTTCTTGGAAAAGGTTTAGGCTGTAACTGCAAGGGGCTTCCTAGCTTTGTTGTTCTAGAGAATAAGAAAGATGAATTCGATTTAGGATATAGGCCCATGAAAAAAGAAAAGAAAGAAGCCCTCAGGAGGAAAATGGCCCGTATGAAGAAAGCCCGGGAAGAAGGACAGTTCATGGATTTTCTAGCTATACCTAAGGTCCCCACATTGAATGAGTAATTTGTTAACGAGTGTGAGAAAGGACCTTTCTACGGATTCCCTGAGCCAGTCTATAACATGGAGACCAAAAAGCTAATTAGTGGAAAGGAAATCTTATAGGACCGTGAGTGAGTGGAAGACAAAGAAATGCCAAGTCTAATAGATCCAAGCAATAATAATGTTTCTAATTGGATGGATTTCATGGAACCAGACGGAATGATGCCATGTTTTGACGATATGCACATCTTTGTGCTTATATGTCAGATGGTTGACAGACTTTTGGCCCTACAAGACTGATCACCTTAACCCAGGACAGAATGCAAAATTGAAAGATTGCGTACGGACCGCTAACTGTGAGGGAGATCACTGAAGACTGTCCTAATGTCAAGTCTGGCGACGAGTCGGATGATCTAGATACTTTTATTTCTATAAAAAAAAATTGATTTTAATTTGCTTTCTTATTATGTTTTTCATGAATTCATGGTTGATAACATATTGATCAATTTTGATTACTCGTTGGTTGCTAATATAAGTCATAACGAATTAATCCACACGGTTAATAGTGAATCATGACACATATTTGAAGAAGAGAAAACTACTTGAAAGAAATGATGAAAGAAGTAGAAAGTCGAGAGTCAGATCGAATCAAGCTAGTGGCGAAAAAAAATATCAAAGTCAACATAGGCACGCCTGAAAATAAAAAGGAAATCAAAATAGCAGCTAGACTAAATGAGGTAGAAAGAAAGGAAATGTCTGCACTCCTAAAAGAATGCATCAATGTTTTTGCTTGTTCATACAACGATATGCCCTACATTGACCCCTGGATCGTTAAGCATCACCTACCAAATCTAGAAGAGGTACAACCTGTTAAGCAGAAACTCCACAAGTTGAGGCCCGAATGGTCTTGCAAGGTCAAAGAAAAAGTCATGAAACTCCTTCACATAGGATTCATAAGCATAATGGAGTACCCTATTTGGCTAGCCAATATAGTGCATGTCCCTAAATCAACCAGCCAAATCCAAATGTGCATCGATTGTAGAACCGAGCCTCTCCCAATGAAGACGTTCCTTTTCCCATATCCTTTTAATTATAGATAACGCTGTAGAGCATGAATCGGTTTCCTTTGTGAACTGTTTTGTGGGGTACAACTAGATAAAGATGGCTTCTGAAGACCAGGAAAAGACAGCCTTCACTACCCCCTGGGCATATTTTGCTACACATTGATGCCTTTCGAATAGAAAAATGCAGGGGCTACATACCATACATCTGCTACTACTCTTTTTTCACGACATGATCCATAAATAAGTAAGGCATATATAGATGAAATCATTTTTAAGTCCAAGAAACGGGAGGATCATTGTGTTATTTTTAAGGAATATTTCAAAAGGTTGAGCCAATATATCATGAGGCTTAATCCTCCAAAAGTGTGTATATGGAGTTACAGCCGGCAAGCTGTTAGGATTCATGATTAGTAAGCAAGGCACATAAGTCGATCCGGCTGGAATCAAAGCCATAGTGGAGATATCGCCACTAAGAAATTAGAAATAAATTCTTGGGCTTTTAGGAAGGATTTAGTACATCAATCGCTTCATATTACAGTTGACAATGATCTACAACCAATTTTTAAAGTATTGAAGAAGGATCAAACTAAGGAGTGGAATCCCCTCTGCCAAAGGGTTTTGATAAGATCAAAAAGTACCTAAGCAAGCCTCCAGTTTTAAACCCCCAGTACCAGGTAATCCTTTATTGTTTTACTTGAGTGTGATTGATATGGAAGCCGGAGCAATGTTAGTTCAACATCTAGAGAATTCACTTATTGAGAGAGCCATCTATTGTGTTAGTGAAAAGTTAACCCAAGGGGGAAGAACTATTCAGCTTTAGAGAAAGCATGCGTGTCTTTAGTATGGGCAACACAAAGGTTAAGGCACTATGTGTTGGCTTATTCCATCAAGTTGTTGACTTGAATGGATTCGATGAATTACCTGACTGAGAATCCAGTCTTATCCAATTGCATGACACATGGCTCCTGCTATTTTCCAAATTAGATATCACATATGTCACTCGAAAGTCGATAAAAGAAAAAGTTATAGCAGATTATCGATGGAAGATACCAGTGAGTAGGAAGCGAAGTTCCCAGATAAAGATGTTTATGTCATGGAATTAGAAAATATATGGTAGTTGTATTTTGATGGGGCTGCAAACACTAAAGGATTTAGGGTAAGAATACTTTTTATCTCACCAGATGGAGCACATACCCCCATTACCGTCAAACTAACATTCGAGGGTACGAATAATACCATCGAATATGAAGCATGCATCATCAGTTTGTAGATAGCCTTAAGCCCTATGTGTAAAAGAAGTTATGGTATACATGGATGCAGCCCTAATCATCCATCAGATACAGGGAAAGTGAAAATTTTCAGACAAGGGTCTACAGGCTTACCACGCCCATTTAGGGAAGGTTGTGGACAAATTCGAAGATATAGAATTCCAGTATCTTCCTCGACTTAAGAATAATTTTGTTGATGCACTAGCAACCATAATGTCAGTGGTAGAGATACCCAAAGGACAAGAAGTGGATCCATTTGTCATAAAAAAATGGGATCGACCAGCCTATTGCTTTATGATTGCAGTGATAGATGGAGTTCAGACAGAAGAACCATGGGTGCACAGATGTGCTAAATTTAATTTGAGATGGGAAATACCCCGAGAGAAATATGCAAAAGACCTTGTGTCTTTAACGAGATGGGCAGCATAATTCATCCTGCGATCAGAACCTTTATAAAAAGGCATTATGATGCAGAGCACTTGCTACGTGTAACAGAGAAAGAAGGTTGTAAGATTATGGAGAATATACATTCAGGTTAGTGTGGACCTCATATGAATGGCCAGATGTTAGGAAAAAAGGTGCTTCAGCAAGGATACTATTGGAGTACAATTAAGCAAGACTGCATCAATCACGTAAGCAAATGCCACAGGTGCCATATATATGCCAACCTACAACACCTCCTCCCTTAAGAGCTGTACAATATGACATTTCCCTGGCCCTTCTCGACTGGTGAATAGACATAATCGGTAAGATCAGTCCAAAATCTTTCAACGAACATGAGTTCATACTCATGGCCATAGATTACTTCATGAAATAGGTGGAAGATGTATCGTATGTCGTATTGAATGCTATGAAAGTGGCCCAGTTTTATGGTGTTCCACATGAGATGATCTCTGATTATGGACTACATTTCGATGTAGAGGTGAGAGATGTGATTGAGGAATATGGCATGATCTAACATCGATCTTCACCATATCGTCCATAGACCAATGGGGCTTTAGAAGTCGCCAATACAATATTAACAACAACTTGAGCAACATGACAAATCCTTGTCCCAGTTGGCAAAAAACCTCCCTATGACATCTAAGGCTATTAGACAATAGTGAGGGCATCCGCCAGGGCCACACCCTACTCATTGGTTTACAGTATGGAAGCAGTCTTGCAAGTAAAAATAGAGGTAGCCTCTCTCGGGTGCTTTTGGAAAATCAGATAGCCGAGGAAGATTGCATGTAAAACTGCTTCGAAGAGTTAGCATTGGCAGATGAGAAACAACTAAAGGCTCTCTACCATATCCTGGGCTACCAGAGATGAATTGCTCGAGCATTCAATAAGCGAGTAAAAGAACGTGGTTTGAAATAAGGAGATTTGGCTCCAAAAGAGAATATCAGACAAGTCTGGATACCACCTGGGAAATTTGAGCTTAATTGGTCGGGACCCTTCATGATCAAGTAAATTATAATAGGAAGGGCAGGCATGTTAGTTAATTTTGATGGGATTAAATTTTCATACCTTGTCAATTTAGATAGATTTAAGAAACATCATGCTTGAAAATAGACTTGTAAATGTACTACAAGTGACATGATCCTCTTTTAAGAACATTACTCAGCACACATTTTGATGTAACACTTCAGATAGAGATACCTAGGTAGCTCGTAAAGATGCATCAGGTGCTGTCAAATTTTAATGAAAAGTTTTTTATTCCACTGGCATAGAGCTTGACCACATTCTCAAAGAAAGAAAAACAAAAACCTCACTAGATCAAAAACCTACGAAGGATGGCCTAGGCAAAAGTTAGGGCTAAGGAAAGAAAGAAAAAAAAGTACTTATAAGTCCTATCAACAACCAAAGAGTGCTCTATTTGTCATTATGTCATCATCTTCTTCTTTTCTTCCCCAAAGAAGGATGGTTATCCCATCCAAAAGGAAAGAGCCATATTTTTGCTTGTCTTTCCTTCTAAGAGCCACCCTCTCAAATGCAGTAATCCTCTAATTTAATTTCTTGGCTTAATCACCAAGTTTTCCCTATCTTTTCAATCGTCACCCCATTTCCTCGCCTTCAATCAAACCTGCCTTGAACATAAGCATCTACATAGTCTTCAGAAACCAATAATAGCATTGGCATTAAGCTGGTCTCTTTGGTGATTGTCCTAGTTAGCTGGCATAGTAGCGAACTGACTAATTTGACGTCCATCAAACTGTAATGTCCTAATCTAATTTCTGTTGGCATCAAATTTCTCCTCAAATGTTCGAGAGCCAGTCTAAGATCGCCGAGTCCAAATGACTTTAGCCTCCACTTCTACCTGAGATTGATGATAGCCTTGAACAATACTTTGTGATGATCATTGAGAGTCACAGAGTTTGAGTCCTAAACCTTCTTGCAACCGGGCCTTTTCCTTTATCCTTCTTAAGAAATTTAATTTCCCCACTACTTGAAAATTCTTAGCTTAGTTCTGCTCAAAATCTATTATTGGTAGCCAAAGCCATTTCTCGAATATGAGGCCATAACCGCTTGATATAAGAATCCGACAATATCGGAAGATCATTGGCTATACCCTTACTATTCACACTAGAAACTATTGAATGACGGCGGCTTGGATAAATCTCCCACCCCTTCAGAAATAGTCTAAACCAGAGAAGAAGTGAGTTCTAACATGGAGAAAAAATTGGTGTAAGACACAAAAATAATTTGCTCATAACCAGGCTGACAAAACATCTAACAAATGAAATAGAAAGATAAGAAGCGTAGCTCTACGAGACAGACGCAGTGGCATCCAGGGGTCCATAGAATAGGTCCTTGAGTCCTTCACCAATTGCAATACCAGAACAGGATTTCTTAGTACTGAGAAATGGGGTCCAAGCATCAACACCCAAACAACCCTCAAAGAGCAGGGGCCTTGAGCGAAAGGAGCGAGGATAATACCTCACCTCCGTCAGTTCAGCTATTAATAGCATATGATCCAAGAGCGACATGTAGAGAAGCAAGGGGCTATGCTTGAAATCAAAAATAGGGTCTTGATGTACCTCATTGATAGCATTGATGGTCTCTACAACCACTACCAGAACTAAAGTCCTCAGGTGTAAGGACACTTGACACAAGGAACCTACCAACCTCACATCAGCAACTCCCAAACCCACAACGGTGAAATACTTGGCAACCTGACATAATGCCAAGGGCAGCCACATGGCCATTAGCATATTTGTCATAATTTTCTTGCTCACTAGAGAAGTATTCCATCAGGGAAGAGAGAAGAATGTGTTTAGCTCGAATAAAAGACTTTGCCCGCTCTGCACTGATCTCTAGCAAGCACGTGAGAAACATGCATATCCTCTTGGATGAAGGGAATGGCAATTGGTAGTTCCGTGTGGAAATCCATCAAAGCGACAAATTTCTCATAAGCAGGCCAAAGTTCATTGAGACTAAACCGAAAGACATAATCTTGGGGATTTTAAAATTTGCAAGCAACCTGGAGAATATCCTCGTAAACGGTTATAGTTCGCAAGCTCATGATTGTTCTCAAATGAAGACATCTATCAAAGTGAATGATTTCTACTTTGTTGAAAAGATTAGCAAAAAGATTGGAATTGAATCTTGAAGGCTGTCTAACCATCCTTGTCGTTGGCCATAGGAATATATTTGTAAAAATTGAAGTTACCCGATGTTTATAAAGGGTAAATGTTTATAAATGGTACAGCCGTGATACCTAGAGAAAAGAAACCTAAATTGTATAAAGTTTAAAAATGAATTTTTTTAATTAGTCGGAAAAGTCGAACGGTTCTACTAGATCCTATTGATTTTGTTTAATCTTTTCAGCAAGAAAGCCAGCTAACTAATTGGTCGGTTCGTATTTATATGAGAAAAAGTTTTAAAAACATGTTGACTAACCAGCTAGTTTTGCTTCAAAAAAGATTTCAAAGTGGACCTACTTATTAACCGGCCGGTTCTCCTCCAAAAAAAGCATTTTCAAAGTCCATTTCCTAATTAACCAGCCAGTTTTATGCAAAAAATGAAAATTTTCCAAAATTGCTTCCTAACCAATTTTGTGGGGATTTTCACGGAATGTGTTCATTCTTTAGCCTATCCCTATACCTATTCTCAATCAATCCACCTACAATATTTATCCCATTCTCTTTTTCTTGTGCTATGTGTGTGCATATAAAAACAAGTAAATCGTATAAAAAAGCAAAACACAGTGAATTAATTCAAATTAGAGTTAAGATGACAAAATTCACATGTTTTAATGGAAATACCTAAAAATCCTAAAACTCATACATCTAATATGAGTTCTCTTGGAATTGGGCTCGACATTTGAAGAGTCCAAGGTAGCTGCATCCTTGGCCCCTTCCCATATAAAGGAAAGACCTCAATCTCTATCGCCTAGTTTTACGAGATCGGACCCGTCTTTTGATAGAAGACAGTCGAGAGTAGAGTGAGGAATCAGCAGGTTCTCTTTCCCCTTCAATTTATCAGTAGCTGGGACTTTCCTATTGGCAAACCTCGGGATACCTTCTCCTTTAAGGCTTGGAGTGGATTTGCTAATAAGCTTGAAAAGTACTCTATTCGTAGCACACATCTTCACTCGGCCACCTTTCTTCACCGGAGGACCCCTTTGAGTACTTAGGGTGATATCAGCTTGCCTCGATGGAGTCTCTCTCAGCCTTTCATGTGATCATTTTTGAAACCAATAAAACAACCCTAGAGGGGGTGAATAGGGTTTTTAAAAATTAATGGGGATCTTAAACAAAACACAGTCATGAAACTTAATAAATCCAAGCAATATTTCAATGAAGATGCTAACTATACAATCTCAAGCAATTATAGAGCAATAAGTAAAGAGATTGAGTTAGAGATACTTGACAAAGAGATTTAAATGGTTTGGCTTGAACTACCCTCAAGCCTACATCCACGTCTTCAAGGAAGTCCCTTGCAAGAGCACTAGAATCCACTAGCAACAATCTTCTTCCAGGTCAAGATCAAAACCCTTACAACACTTGGTGATATCCCCACACCAAGCACAAGCGTTGAATCCACAAAGCTCAGACAAACCCAAGCCTTGATCACAATCCTTTTACAAAGATCAAATGTGTATAAAGAAACCCTCTTGAAAGGAAATGAGTACAAATAAATCTCTAGTACAATAGAGAGATGAGAGAATTGATGACTTGAAGAATGCTCACGCTCAATCAAAGAATTGCTCACAAAGATGCTCTCTTTAATGATGTAAAATCATGAAGATGAAGAGAGAAAAGTTTAATCTATGAGCCTTGATGTTTCTCTAATGAATGGAGGCTTAGAATGTGGTTTCCATAGTTTATAATGAAGCCCCAAATCATTTATATAGAGAGCAAATGAAATATAGCCGTTATAGCCAAAAAGTGAGCAAAACTGCTATTGCAGTCGATTGTATTTCCAATGCAGTCGACTGGATTCCCTCGAAAATATCCATTGGATTTTTTTCCTCAAAAATAGTCATTGTAATTGAATTTTGACCAATGCAGTCGACTGTATTACCCTACTGCCTATCGGCTGCCTCACGGAACCTCTTTCCTATTTTTGGCATAACTTTCTCTAGAAAAATCGGATTGAGGTGTCGTTTTTACTAAAAAGTTTTATCAAGATATAAAAAGATTAGTACCAAATTTTTTTGATAAAATCTGAGTGAGCTCCAAAGTTCACTCATTTTCAAGAACCACGCTTGTGTGAATGATTATGAACTCACATGCAATGCACAAGGTGTCAAAAGGTCATTTTAGGTCATAGTCATCAATCCAAGCAACAAACCAAGACTAGTTACATAATAGTAAAGATCAATCATAATCTATAGTAACTTAGCCTTTACATTCTTTCTTGCTCTTTCACATTGAACTTGATGAAGCTTCCATAGCATGTCCACTATAGCTTTAAGCTTCTTTGGCTTTAATCCATCTATCCAACTTCTCAAAGGTGTCTTCATGAGTGTGCACATATATATCTACTAAGAATACACTCAAAGCACACATTAGAACATAATCAATGTGTAGTTATCATCAAAACAAGATGTAAGCCTAGGTTATCCAACCATAGGGCTAACAGTTTCCCATATGAAGGTGAGAATAGAAGAGTGTATGTCATCTATTTCATCAACTGGTAGGCCACCATATCATAGTAGTCTGATATTGATACCATGCCAATGAGACTGTGAATCATCCGATAGGCCTCTTTAAGCAGTTCATATGGGACCTACAAATGAAAGCATGAAATTAGGATTTGATTTTAGAAATGACAAAAAGTGAAGAAAGTTGCAAATTTTGTTTTCTTCTAGGCCAATTCTTTCAGCCCTACCACATTTGCATCCCACTTCGGCCTCGAGATCACGTCCGACCCGAGAGTCCTCGAGGACTTTAAGGCCGACACTGTTTAATAGGGAAATAGGATATCCTTTCAGCTCATCTCCTCCGCCATCTTCTTCTTCTCCTGCCAGGCTTGAGCATCCCTAATCCGCTTCGCCCACTCTGCGGTTAAGGGAGGAGGGAGGTCCTCATAGGTAAATGTCTTACAGGTCCAAGGGTCATTGGGGCCACCTCAAGGAAATTACGGATATCCCCCTCACCAAACTTTATCGCAAGCCCCTATCCAGTGTTCCTTTCCTATACATCTCCACCGAGGGGTAGCCAAGATCCGAGGCTTCTCTTCTGAATGTTGCTGGAAAAACATGTGTTCACCCAGAAAGAACTCTTTGTGGGAGAGTCACGCACAAATAATGCCTAGCTCTGGGTGAGTCTCAATTCCTCCTCATATAAGCCCTCAGCACCTCACTTTGAGAGGGAATTGTGGCCACATAAAATAGGTGTACAGGGTAATGAATATAGGCATCGCATTGTGAATTCAATAGCCACTAAACTAGGTTTTTGAGGCATTCCCAGTATAATTCCAGTGTCAATCTAGATCGCTTTATCGAAAGTTCCATCGGTACAATGCTGGACTCGTTTTGGTCACCCTCCCTTATGCCAGCTGCGGAGGGTGTAGCTGTAGCACCACGAAAGCCCAAATAGGTTAAAAAAAAAAAAGGCAATTTTGGAGAGAAAACCTAACAAAATGCCAGATAGTGATACAAAAAAAAGGAATACATGATATAACATACCTCCCAAACATCATTGCATCCCATAAAATTGATGCCTACAGTCGAGAGACGAATCCCATAGAATGGTATGGATCGAACAGTGCCAGAGTCCCCAGTCGTACTCCCCCACCTCCTCAATATCCTCTAGCTCCTTCAGACACCAGAGTTGTAACGAGTCATACCTATTACTAAAATGGATCTTGTCACGACCCGAACCCAAGGGTGAGCCCATGAGTCAGGCCCGTGACCTGCCGCAGACCCATTAAGCCTCCACCAGGACTCTGCCAGGCCTACTACATCCTGTACTCAAAATTTCAATCCAACTGACTAGATTCTAAACAACAAATTTACCACTACGAGCCTCAGTTAAAAATTCATCAATATTCAAATTAAGACTCTCACTTACATGTCATTGACAATCATGAATAAATTCAAAGAGACCTAAGCTTCCTACAACCGTTTATCCATCAATACAACTATAAGCTAAGATTCTCGAATCGATAGACACCTCTCTCTTTGGACGCCCTTTTGCTCGTGTGGCCCATAAGGATCTGCCTCCCCTAGGTCATCACCTGAAAACATTCTATTCATAAAAGAATGAGCTGGGGGCCCAAGCACACATACCATTTTTCTAAAATAGGTTTGAGGGCTTCAAAACATGCCATGGATTTTTCTTTTCAAAAATCAGGAACTCAAAGTCACCACAACAAAACATTCTTCATCATCTATACATACATATGTGCACTTGCAAAATAGGTTCTTCAATTAGAGTATAATCATCAAGAATTCATTTGCATATATCACAGATAATTCATACTTAGGTCTGCTGCGGTCAGCGTATAAGCCCCCTTGACTAGGGCCCAAAATCCCTCTTACACCTGGGATAATAGTTCTGTGGATGCAATGGCGAACCACAAGCAACAGTGTTGTGCATGAACGTACAAGCCCCGTTGACCAGGGCCCGAAATCCAACATTCTCCCGTTGGATATGGGGCACAGCAACCAAATCCAGTTTACCATCTCATTCAACAGGTACCCAATTTAAAATCATGTACTGACAGAACATACCATGACCTTTTTAACTCAAATTTTCATCAAATGATTTAACATGAAAACATAATCATTACAAGAACTTTGAAAACTTTGATTTGATTAAATCATGTATACATGTATATATTTTGCAAATAGAGTACATGAAGGAACATGGCAGGAATACTTACCTGAATAGCTAAATGGTTCCTTCTCCCAAGTCTGTCCTAACTCTTGTCTATTGGAACCTAACAATAAATTATTTTGATGTTATTCATTGCCCTTGAATCATGCATAGGTGCTAAATTTCCCCCCCAAGTGCACAAAATTACCAAAATACCCCTAGACTTATGTAAAATTACCAAATTACCCCCAATGCCTAACGTACCTTTACACACTCAATATATTCAAAACATTCTTCTAAACAACTAGGTGATTTTTCCGAATAAGAATGACCTTTCTGAGAATTCTCCGTTCGGAACCCCTAACCGTTTCTTAAATTGAGCGCTAAGGTTCCTATTTTTAAATATATTCAAACGGCACTGAAATGGCACGAAATTTCATGCATTCAAGAATCTCAATGTGTTTAGAGCACTGTAAAATTTTTGATTAAACATAATTTTGTTTACTATATTAAACAATTCAAAAGTCTATTTTAAAAATAAGATCGTTTCAGGCCTTTTGCATGCCTAGAAAAATCTCATAAATTTCTACATCAAAGGTTTCACAAAAATAAGGCTAATTTTAGTTTCACACTTTACCCCAATATGCTCAGAAATTGGCTTAAAAAGTCTTGGCTAATGGACTAATCTATAATTCTAGAAACAACATTTTTTAGCAAACCTTACTTTATAGATTGACCATTTTGAGGAAGAAACATGACTAATATTAAAAAAAAACTCAAAACTACAATATTAAAGTAGACTTTCTAATGTTTTCAGAAATATAAGGCTCAGAAAAGTCCAATGATTGATGACTTCTCTACGGTAAATCAAAGTGGTTGATCAAAACAGCCATCTCTGTGCAGACCAATTTTGTTCAATGATTAGTTTGGATAAGAAATATTATGAATCTTAGAAAACTCAAAACTAAAAGTTTAAGAGAACTTTTTTGAGGATTTTAGAAATATATTTCACAAAAAACCCATGAGTAATTAATTTTCTATGACAAATCGAAGTAGCTGCTAGAAACTGAAAATTCTGGACTTCTACAGTGGATTGACTTTAAGATCATTTTTCAATATGCAAACGTGGGATTCTGAGAAAACTTAAAACTAAAGAGTTGAAGGCAACAAAATGACGTTTTCAGAAAGGGTAAAATCATCTCAATCGAATTTAAAATAAAGGATATATGATAAAAATCATAACCCACTCTTATTCTACTCTACAGCAGCCTTCTTCGCAATTACCACCGAAAGCTGCCAATTTCACACCAAAAACATATATAAAATGTCCAAATTCATAGATAAACTAAATGAGAGAGTCCAGGAATTGTATTACCTTGAATTTTCCCTTGTCGCAGCTTGGTTTTCCCTTCCCTTCTCTCTCTTTTCATGTGAAACATCTGCTAGCACGGCTGCGCTCTTATGACTTCCTTTATATATGATTGCCCTACGTTGTAATAATTTTAAAGACCCCTCACACTTAGCTAGTGTTCTTATCTCACCCACATTCCTTTTTAAAAGATCACAATAATCTTAGATTAAGGTTAAAATAAAATTTTCATCGACCAATGAAACATTTTGGGCATTACATTCTTATCACCTCATTAACTTATAACTTAAGAGCATTATAAATTGTCGTTAAAGATTGTCGATAAAATATCATTTAGGCAAATTGATGCTAAATGTTGCATGCAAAAATTAGCGCTAAAGAATTAAAATAACCGGCAAGAAATGCCAAGGCTTGGGGTTACAGATCTCCCCAAGCACATCAACACACCATACTGATCGACTGTCGTGAGAATGGTGGGTAGCCAACAAAATCGATCAGCCTTTCTTGAAAAACAGCATAAACCCTAAAATTTCTCTCTAGAAGATTGTGCTTGTGGTCTATGTCATAGGCAGGGTATAGGCCTACCCCTCAGACGGATATCCATAAAGCGTATGAAGCTGTAAGGTCTGAAGGTCGCTTCCCGAAAGAGAAGATGAAAAATGTTGGTGGAATCACACCAACGTTCAGCTAGGATTACAAATGCTTCTTACTACGGGTAAAAGAGTGTAACCCGTTCAAAAACACCTCAACAACCGTAAGGCAACCTTCTTATCTACCCCATTAAGGACCTTTTTGCACCACTACCTCACTAACCCATTAGCCTAATATTCTTGGGGAGTGGCTGCATACAATTAAAACAAAAGGAAGAAAAGGTTTTTCAGAAACCGATGGTTCATGCATGATATTGGCAAAACTTGTAGAGAAAAGTAAGATATGGGCCTCTATAATGCATGAAGGAATCCTAATTTTAAATATTCTCCACTTATATGTATATTATATGCATGATAATGGGAGAAATCAGACCTGGTCATTGAAGAAGGTGTTGCTCAAGTGCATAGCTTGATCCGAAGTCAAAACTGTGCAATCATCTCTCCAGATCATCGGACAAAACTTTAAAACTCTCCCATTTTGAGGGCCTCCCTCATGACCTCTTTTCACTTTCTCCATGACTCTAATAAAGATGTAGAAGAAAGAGGAGAGAATCCTAGGTTATATAGTTGGAGAAGGAGAATTTGAGTTGGATAGAGAATGGAACTTGATATTAACTTTGGAGAAGGGGAGTAAATGGAAGCAATGAGAGATTTGCCCCAAATCAAACCCTAATTTTGTGATCTTAGTACCAAAACTCTGCACGGGAAACAATTTATCAGTCTTATGACTAACTGGCCAGTTAATCTTCCCTATTCTCCCCCCTGAATAGCCCCTCGACTAACCGTCTGGTTCTTTTTTTTTTTAAGCCTCATGAAACCAATGTTGAAAAACGTCCGCTCTATTCAATTAAAAATAGAAAAGAAAATATGTGTGCTTGTTTGAAATTCACTTGCATGTTTGAGTGCTCTCGGTTATTTTTCAAGTGTGTTGCTTAATTTCTGGAATACAGTGTGTTTGCCTACTTACGTGCTTCTGCGCTTTTACCTTCAAAATCAATGAAAACATATGTTGCGCTAAATCTGTTGCTTAATTTAGTGATATGGTACGGTGTAAGGCTAGTATTGAATCTTACCCCTTTTTTTTGCCAAAAGCAAGATTTTCTCCATATCATTTGAAGAATAAATTGATATGATTCGACACTCAACAACTAACTGTCCTTGGATATAGTCCATACGTCCAAGTGACCAACCTCTTCCAGATGTTGTTAGCTCCGAGATGACGTTGGCTCAGGCATTTTGATGTATTACAGTGTTCTAAATGACCAGTCGCTTCCATGCGTTATTGGCTCTGGCTCTTAGGTTCACCATTTATGTGACTAGGTGATTAACCTACTCCCACGCGTTGTTGGCTCCGCCTCATGGTCATATATCCACTATCCCTAGACGACCTTCATTTAGGTTGCTCGGGCATCCAGGCATACTTCTCCTCTATCCGTCGACCATCATTTGGGTTGCTTCGATAATGGATAGAGTTATGCTTTTAGTATATCTGGACGACCATTGTTTGGGTCGATTCCTTATCTAGATATATAGCCTCTGTTCATCGACCATCGTTTGGGTGGCTCTGGCAACGAATAAAAGATGACCAGTTGTTGTACAGTTTATTCTGGCTTCTAGGCATACGCCTTCATCTGGAAATTAATCATTGTTACTATTGGCTCCCATTCCAGATGAAGCTTAATGTCCCTTGACTACCGATCATTGTTACTATTCTTCAAGTGATATCTTTTCCCAAACTACATTGGTCTGATTCCTTTTCAAATGGACCTAGGAAAGCATAAAAAAGTTTGACCTCATATATGTACGTTATTGGCAAGTACGTCTCGAGTCTCTTAGTCGTTTCCCTATTTCACTACAAAAAATGTGTTATTTTCAATGACGTTCACCTGCAAGAGAGCTCCCTCAACCAGGGCCTTGTAGACACCCAATTATTTAGTCTTTTATTTATAATTTAAGTTTATTATTATGGTTTTAGGCCTAGTAATATAATGAGCCTAATTTATTTAGTTAGGCCTAATAACCAGTCCAATCCAATTCAATCCAGTTAGGTCAAGTCCGGTCCAATCCAGTTCAGTTTAAGTACAGTCCATGTCAGAAGATTGTGATTTGGATAGATAGTTTAGAAATATCTTTTCATTAATCCCTGATGCATGTTAATTCCCAAAATCTAGTACATCCCATCTGTTTAATCAGAGATAATTATCGTTCAAGAAAACATTAAATATTATGGGATGAACCGGCCGGTTTGTGACAAACTAGTAGGTTACTTGACTTTTTTCCAATCTACAACTTCCATTAAATATCAGATTTTATCAAGGATCTCATGCTCAATAGTTATCTTTATCACTTCAGTTAGTCTCATACCTCTAAAAATGGCCTTTTGGCTGCAATCAAAAGAGGATATGCTCTCTAGAACTTTTGTACCACTAATTTCCTAAAAGTGATATATCATTTCTAAGGAGAACTTTAACATTCTCATATTCTCTTCATAGTAAGAATTGGTGTTGCATCGTGGATTAACATCAAGGTTGTTCTAAACTCGTAACGACTCAAATCTGGAGCTCTGATAGCCAGAACCCCTGGAACGGTAACCATATCACACAATGTTCTGACACAAACTTTAGAACTTCTAAATAGACATTAACTCAAATTCTCAAAAATATAAAGTCATAAAAAACACTTAAACTACTAAAACTTAAGTTCTTTACAGAACGGCTACAGTGCCGACCCATGCATGGGTCCTACTAAGCAAAATAGTAGCAAGTATTCCAAAATCTCACTTAGGCTCTAACCAATCCCGAGCAATCTAGTGGTGTACGATACCTTTAGAAATGGACAAACGAGGGTGAGCTTTTGAGAGCTCAGTAAGGTCGCTCAAGGAACAGATGAAGAAATTACAAATGATTCAAGGTTTGATTCGATGATAATATTTTAAAAGATTTCAAACAATCACAAATAGTTTGATAACAATTTGCGGAAGAGTTTCAACTCAGTCCCCTTCGAAGAGACCACATAACAATCCTTTTCTGACACAGTAGAAACAAGTTTAAAGGATATTTACCATGAGTGCATGCAAAGCCACCCGGCAATGCACAATACAGACTACATATGCATACGCCCAAATAATCATTGAATCAACAACCAATTCAATGCTCAGCATGCAATAAGAGATGAGCATTAACATGAATTCAAATAACCCATTAAGGCTCGTTATTAGGGTTTCAATGGCAATTAAACATGTTGATATTAATTCATCGCTCAGAGTTCAAAAATAGCTGAGAACAAATCGAAAGAATAATTACGAGCGCGAGTTAATGAATATAGGGTTGGGATATCAATCCCTTACCTGGATCCGAAGCTAAGCTATCATAACCAGAAAGTCCTCTGCGTTGGCCTAAACGAAACAATCAAATAACTATCGGCCTTAAAATGGCACGAAGTTCCAAATACTGAAATGTTTCAGAAATATAAAGTCCTCTTAAAATTTTCAGACAAAAATAAGTTGATTTGATATATTTTACGGATAAAATTATTAAGCGTCCTTCGCAAACACTAAAAAATCTCAAAACATTTCACAGTGTACATCTCATAAATATGACATGGGTCTCTTTTTGGCGCTTGGCCAAAATCTGCATAGAACTATTTCTAAAAACTAGAGTTATGAATCGCTAAAAAACTTAACTTCCTATAGCAATAATTATAGTTACTATTCCTACATCAAAACACAAATTATCACACCTTGAGCACACACGCTCTTATTCTTCCTCCCCTCTCGGCCAAAAATACACAGACAATGCACATTTTTCATACACACACTAAACCACATACTTACCCAACTACTACACCTAAAACACTATAATACTCCCGAACTTTGGGAATGGGTTAAAATGACTACCGGAGACCCGAAAAATAAATGGGCATTAAATTTGAGTAAGTCTCGGGTATTAGTATTGTGTTGAAGCTTTAAAAAATTTTGGGGGCATAAATGTAAATTTTAGTTTTAGTGAAGAAAAATAATAGAGTGAAGGCTAGTATATATTTTCAGTGATGTTTAAATAAATTGAGATTGATTAGAAAATTTTTGGGGCTTAAACGTAATTTTTAAAAGTTTGGGGGTTCTTTTGTAAATATGTAAAGTTTGGGGTCATTTGTGTAATTTTATAAAAAATAGTTTAAAAGCCACTTTCATTGAGCTACCACCTCCTACTTGCTTAAGTGACTAAGCCAAATTAAATGATTTAATATGGGATTGGATAGGTGAGAATTCGGAAGAAAGGAAAAATAAACAAACAAAGAAGAGAAACAAGAATAAAAATAGAGTGAAAAACAGAAAAGAAGCAGGGAAGGAAAGCAGAGAAGAAAGAAAAATAAGAAGATCAAAACAGAGAGCTTCAGTAAGAACGGGAAAATAGGGGGAAGGGAATAAATTGGGAGAGAGATTGTGGAATCTCCTCAAGGTATTTTCCCTATAGGATGCGAGTTTATTATGCAATATTCAGTTGGGTGTTTCAAGAACTTTGTGTGTGTTGCTCCTTGTATGTGCTTTGGGTATGTGTGTTTACAGTGAAGGGTGTGTGGGTTTAGGTGAATTGTGAGTGTTAGAGGTAGGTGTAGTGTGTGGGAGTGCTTTAGTGTGTACGTGTGTGTTCTTTGTGTGTGCGCAGGTGAAGCAGGGGGAAGGGAGTAACCGTGGGTGTTCATATGTGTGTAATTGTGGGTATAGATTTGTTTTATTGTATAAAATAATGGATTATAAGGTGTTTTAAGAGTTTAATGGGTGTGTATATCTAGCTCTGTGTGTGTGTTAGAGAGAGAGAGAGAGAGAGAGAGAGAAAATTTGTGAGAGTATGGGTTTTGGCTGAATGAAGAAGATGAAGTTTACGTGTGTTTTGGGTGAAATACTATGTGTTTTAATTTGAATAGTGCTTGTAAGTGTCACTGAAAGTAGGGGTTATTTAGGTAGTTTCTAATCAGAATTTCTATAAACAGTTAGGGCCAAAATTAGATAAAGTCCAAAACAGTAACCCCCAATATTTTTACGAGACGCACACTCTGAGATTTTTCAAGAATTTTTGGTATCCGTAAAGGACGTTAAAATAGGGTATCGATTAGGAAAAATTTTGGATTTATTTAACATAGTAAATAAAAATTATTTTATTTTACTGATATGATTCATTATGTAAAATTGCGTGCCATTCTGAAGTTGATAGGTATTTTCGCGAAAATGGCCTTTTAGTGCCTGGTCCGGACACTAGTTCAGGTTTTTTAGGCAAAAAATTTTTACAAATACTTTTTAGTCTAGAAATGACATCAAGATGCTTAAAATAACGTTTTAAGATGTTTTTGGGATATTTTTGGTGCCGAAAACCCCCTAGGGTATTTTGGTAATTTGCCATCCCGAAGGAGTATTTTGGTAATTTTATCTATAAGAGGTATTTTGAGGTAAACTAACATATAGTAAGATTTTTTTGAGTGATTTTACTTGCGGGAAGGCTGGTTTGTGATTCAAGTGTAAGAAGGGGTATTTTGGTAATTTGCCACCCCGAAGGGGTTTTTGGTAATTTGATCTAAGAAAGGTATTTTTAGGTGAAATTGCATACAGTAAGGTTTATTACAGTGATTCTACTTACGAGAAGACCATTTTGGTGATTTAAGTCCGAGAGGGGCATTTTGGTAATTTTATACCCTAGGGGCTTTGGTAATTTTACATACGCGGTAAAGCAGATTCATTTTTAGAATATGTGTGAGTCTGTATTCATCTAAAATATTGTACTATAGACTGTATTCTAATTAGTTTATTGTTTCGTTTAGGTTAAAGGTAAAGACTTCTTGTTAAGATAATTTAGTTGCGGATCCAGATAAGGGATTCTATCTAAACCTTAGGTAAGGACTTTTGTTCGAACCCTTATTTTGATAACTCTTACTCGTAAGTAATCCTTTGATTTACTTATGACTAATGTCGAATTCTGAGGATTGAATTGATATCAGTATGTTATTGCCCAGATAACTCCAATATAGAACCTAAATCGGTTATTTGGAAATCTTATGATGCTCGTCTCTTATTGCATGCTGAGCAAATTTGATAATCTTATGTTATTCTGATTCGTCATCGCTATTCGGTTGGACTCTGATACAAGTTGCATTACTTTTCTTAAAACGTTTATTACCCATCGAGCATTCAATAACATGTAAGTCGGTTATAGTTAAAATGTGCATTGTTTGCCTTTATTGCCCTGTTTTGAACCTTACACGTGTATTGGAAATCCTATTCGATGCTCTGTATTTATTTCTTGTTGTGCATTAATTTAATCATTGTATTATCATTTGTTATCATTCTATTAATTGGCATGAGATTCTGCATTGGTGTGTTTTGGCGAGAATTGGTGTATGTTGGAAGTATTGGTGTGGGCTAGTACCTTGACGGACAAGCCGGTGTATTGGTGTACTAGCTAGTACCTTGACGGATTAGTCGGTTTATTGGTGTGAACTAGTACCTTGACGAACTAGCCAGTGTATTGGTGTGGGCTAGTAGCTTGACAGACTAGCCGGTGTATTGGTGTGGGCTAGTACCTTAATGGACTAGTTGGTGTATTGGTGTGGGCTAGTACCTTGATAGACTAGTTGGTGTATTGGTGTGGGCTAATTTTGATCCTTTTGGGAATCTTTGAGTTTTGACCGTTTGAAGTATTTTGAAATTTTTTGTTGGTTGGATTCTTTGGAATCGTTTTGTAATTCTTTGGTTAGTCTTTGTACGATCTTACTGAGCTCTCAAAAGCTCACCCTTCATTTGATTCCTTTCTGCAGGTTTTGATCAATAGTAGATTGCTCGGGAATGGGGTTTAGAGTCTAAGTGAGATTCGGGTGAGCCCACCACTACTGTGTAGGAAGACCCCCGTGCGGGTCGGTACTGTTAATTTGTTCTTAGGAATGTGAATTTTGAAGGACCTAAGCTATAATAGTTTAAGCTAAGCAGTTTGTAATTTAGTACTTTAAGAAATCTGAGTTGATGCTGAATTAGATGATTTAATGTGTATTAGTGAACAGATTTGATAAGTTTGATGTGATCCGGTAGGTTAACGTCTCGGGAGTTTGGGGTGGCGGAGCTCCGGATTTCCAGGGATGATACAGTTAGTATCAGAGCAGTTCAGTCTTGTGGTACAAGAGTATAGGCATATAATTCTATAGGCACAGAACCACTGTGTGTAGGTAACACGATTGTATATAATTGTATTCCTATTAATGAGAGTGGGGTAGGACAATGGTAGAGTTAAGAAGCTTGCCTTTAACTTGTAATTGTACTGTTCTTTAGACACGTGTAGTATAACCCTGATAATTGTACATTGTACTAGTATGGTCTGCACTCACAGAGCATCGGTACTGGAGATGGTACGGAGGGCCTAGAGGTCCCCAATAGATGAGATTCCAACAAGTTTGTATAAGAGTAGCAGGGATCTTATCCCCAGTATTGGAAAGACTTGACCAAATAATCTTTTTATTGGAAAATGTACTATATGGAGGTTTTATGATTGTAGAGGGGCATTTCTATCTAATAGGGGGAAACAACAAAACCCAGAACTGATAGTTATGATTCTGAACACTATACTTTGATGACATAGAATTTGGCAACCAGTAGCCAGGAGTACTGAATCCGGTTCAACCATAGCCTCGAGATAAGAGCATCTTAAGTGAACTTAACAAATGAAATGCGATTAGCTATTGGAGGTTATTAGACCCTATAGAGGCAGTAAACTGGATTAGCAAAATTGAGGAAATTTTGAGCAACTGATTGTATAAATTTTGAGCAGTTGTAAGTGAAGCGAAAAATGATTGAATTTTCTGTGTATAAACTGAGAGAGGAGGGCGATTAGTGGTCGAAAATAGTAGCGAAAAGTCCGACTCATCAGCAATTGATATCCCTTGGGAACATTTTAGAGAATTATTTTGACCTGTATTTATCCGAGATTTATGAATACATGTTAAAAAAATTTGTTCGTTGTGACGCAAACAGATTAGGAGTCAACAGAAGAATTTGAAATAAGGCCTTACTATCTCGCTAGATTTGCAGTAAGGATGTTACCGACGACAGCAAATATATTCCAGAACTCTGAGTGGGGGCTTAGGCCTAAACTAAGAGATAGGGTGATTCCAACTCGATTGACGAGCAGTATGGAATGTCTTTACTTGGTGTGTGCTTTGGAACAATCTAAGTCTGACAATGGAGGAAGGCATGAGTAAAACAGGCAGGATAGAAGAGAGGTACATAAGAATTTTTCCCGAACATATTTGTAAGAGCTGACAATCGTCAGCAAAAAGTTTTTGCTGTCGACAAAGCACGGTGTCCAAGGTTAAAGGTTGGGGCAGAATCAGGGATTTAGGCCCATTTCGGTTTAGTGATATTAAGATCTGGATAGAGTTCTAAAATTTGATAGGGGCGTGATATGGGATTTAAGGGAGTACAGGGTGTGGACGCTCGATCCGCTCAGAGTACGAAACTTGGACCGTCGCATGGTTCTGGAGATTGACCTACACAGAGTGTTGGTCAGGGTGGCGGGTTAGCTTTTTTGGCCACCCTATATGTCATGTGTGGGAGAAGTCAGGGCAGTGAGTTATGCTATAAATTGACCAAATGACATGTTAGGTGTGGTAGTGTGAAGCATTAAGTTTGAAACTGTCACGGCCCAAACCCACAGGTAAGCCCGTGTGCTAGGCACGTGACATGCCGCAGACCTATTCAAACAACTATTTCGGGTTCTGCCAGTCCCTATTTAAACATGTACGCAATTCTAGAGTTATGTATTAGCTAACACCATAATATGACTTCTAAGGTGTCCTTACCGATCTTTCCAAAGTTTTGTCTACTGAATTCCTCCACAATGACTGATATAATTTATTTAAAGAAACCTCATGGAATTAAGCTACGAACAATTCTAGAAAATAAACCAGCAGTTCTACTATTTCTCAAGAAACTTAAGTCAACTTCCTATCGAGCATCTCCTGCGGCTTCATTTTCATTGCCCTCATAGTACTCAGGTTTATCTAGATGATCACCTAAAAACATTTATAAAAAGAGGTGAGATGGGGGCCCAGTAAATACACATGTCATATCCCTAAAATAGAATTGAGGGTTTCAAATATGCCATGGTTTTCCTTTTCAAAATACAGAATTTGATGTTACCCAAAAATAACTCAACGTGTCTACGTATATATATGTACTTACAGTAAAACATTCTCGAATTAGAATGTAATCAACCAAAAGTTTCATTAAGAAATGTCACAGTTAATCATAACATGGTATACAGTGGTCAGTGTATGGTCCCACTGACTAGGACCCAAAATCCCTCCTCCACCCAGGATAACAAATGTTGACGCAAGGGCGAACTACGGTGCAACAGTACTGTGTGTCAACGTATGGTCCCGTTGACCAGGATCTGAAATCCACTTTCCCTCGTGGATATGGAGCGCAGTAACACAGTGAAACTATCATCTCATTCCACATGTACCGATCATGATTCAGTTCCTCATACAATAATTCCATGGCATTTCATTTAAATTTTCATCAAACAATTTACCACGAACATAGGGCAATAAAAGTGTTTCAAAACTTTCATTTTAACTGAGAACATGTATACAATATATAATTTTTTAAATAGGGTATAAGGAGGAATATGACATGGTACTTACTTCATTAAGTAACTGGTTTTTGAGCTCGATCAAAAGCTGTTCCTATCTCTTGTCTACCAAAACCTAAATGACAAACCAAACAGAAGTCATTCATTGTTGCTCGAGCACGCCTAAGTATTAAGTTTCTTAAGTGAGTAAAATTTACCAAACTGCCCCTCGTACTTTGTAAAATTCCTATTTACCCCTAACCTCTAACGTACCATCACATATCCTGATATAACCGGAAAGAATATTTTAAATAGCTAGGTGGGGTTTTTGGACCATAATGGCCTTTCGGGAAATTTTTCGCTCGAAACTCTAAGTCACTCCTTAAGTTAAGCGTTAATGTTCATGTTTTCAAAATATATCAAACGGAACTGGAATGCCACGAAATTTTAGACACTCAAGCATCTTAGTACTTTTAGCTCACTATAAAATTCTAGGATAAAAATAATTTTGTTTACTATGTTAAATAATTCAAAAACCTGTTTTAGAAATAAATTTGTTCGAGACATTTTCCATGCCCAGAAAATTCCACATCAAAGGTTTCACAAAAAATAAGGGAAGTTTTAGTTTTGTTCTTTTTCTAAGTCTGCTCAGAAGAGGTTCTTAAAAATATTTTAATAAAATATTGTAATAGTGCAGCGTTACGCGATAGCCGATTGAGCGCTACACCGCTAACAATGCTAAAAATAGTAAACGATTTTAAAAACTTTCAAAACCTTAGAAACTACCTTATCTTAGCTATATAAGATTATTGTAGAAGTTTTAGAATTTAATAACTTAATTTACTATTCTAAAATACACTGAAATCCCTCGTTCGGATAAAAATTAGTTAGCACGCTTCCCAAGCTCCATTAAATCTAAACTTTTTCCTGTGTTTATATCTTGCAAAAATAACATAAGTTACTCTTTTGAGTTTTTGTCCAATTAAGTTTATAGATATATCTAAAAATTTGGAAGGAAATTGCTAAAAAGAAAAGTCCCATTTAGCGACACTTTTAAGTTCAAATTTAAACTAAAGCTTTTCCTCTCTCTGTCACTATCTTCTTCTTCATCCAAACCAGCAGTGTTCTACCTGCAATCACTTCACACACGAAACTCACACCCACATGCAATTTCACATAGTCTCACCTATGAATCTATGCACCACACCCACACATGTATATATATATATATATATATATATATATATATATATATATATCAATTCCATTTTTTCTCACATGTATATATATATCAATCTCATTTCTTTCTCACTGGATGTCCCCCCTCTCCATTCTCTCACATATACAGTGCACTCCTTTCAACCCACTTGCACTTAACACTTGTATACTCGTATACACAACCATACACTCACTCACAATATACCCAAACACCCATATGCATATCACTCAATCTACTTCAACACAATATACCCATGAATTGTCTTTAGCCTCAAGCAGGTCCTTCTAAGCTACTGCCTCACGGCAGTAGCCTTATTTTCCTCTTCCTTTCATTCAAGGGGACACCCACTCCACTTATATATGCTGCCCACACACTACACACACCACTTTGTACACACACATTCACGCACCCAGCAAACACACTAACGCACGCACAAATATACACACAATAACGCACACAATACCCACAAAGCACGCACGCACAGGGCTGTCCTCACTCTCTCTCTCTCTCTCTCTCTAATCCCCTACACACAAGTCTATGAGCACATAGTGGCGGTTTGAATTGTGTCTCCTTCAGAGCTCCCTCCTTCCTCTCTCCATGGCTGTTTAAGTGCTCCCCTTGGAAAAACCATGGCTGCGCCGGAGCATATACCCACGACAGCCATGGATACCCACATCCATATCCCTTTTCCTTCAAACCCACACACAACACACACTATGGCAGCCACTTCATGCACAACACTCGCATACACGTTGAACCACATCAACCTCATTGTTATTCTCTCTCTCTCTCTCTCTCTCATCCCATAATTCTCACACTAAAACACACGATAGGCACACTGATTATACACTCGTTCACAGCTACCCATTAATCCCTTAAACCATTGAAAGAAAACTAGAGAGAAAAGCTAAAAAAGAACGTACCGGATATTAGGTTCGATCACCGGAAAGATTCGTTGTTCAAGCTCCCTATTCTCTCTGTCGGATTGAGTCTCCAACAAAGCCAAGGACGGCTGAGCCATATAGTTTGTTTATATATAAAACCCTAAGTTGGCAATTTATCAAAAATCTACCCTAATTTTTGTTACGCATTATAATTTTACACACAAATTTCTATTATTGCAAACATATCCAAATAAATTATTTACTATAGTTTAGGTGCTCGAACAATTTTAATGGTTTGGTGAGATGACCCCCTATACTAAGTGTTGCTAAAAGTTACTAAATAAAATATCAACGCTAACAGAAAGAAAATTCGTCGCTAAAAGCTCTTTAAAATATTATTTCGTTAATTGTCACTAATACCTCAATCAATATCACTTATATATTGTCATCTTTAATTTATAACTTATGGTCTAGCAAAATTTTGTCGCTAAAGGCTAACGATAAAAATTTTGATCACGAAAATCTATGCTAATTCTTAAACAAAAAGTCGTCGCTTAAATTAAGCTAATCGGCTAGCATTACCCAGATTCAGGGTATTACATAAAATCCTCTACTCTCTCTATCTCTCTTTTTGCCTCTGACTGAAATTTCTCTTTCTCTCTTTCTAGTAAGCGTAACGTAAATTAGATATAAAATGAAAGGCATACTCTCTACATTCTTCTCCCATGTTCACTCATATTTGACTTTTTCAAAAATAAAGAGTTGACAAAAATCATATTATTATCTCTTTAAGTTATTTAATAACTCTAATAAATTTTAAATTTCCAAGTAACCCGCTTCAAAAATATCGCTAAAGGCTGTCAATAAAATATTGCTCACGTTAACCATCACTAGAGACCTCAATTAATATCACTTATAACTCTTACCGTTAAATTATATATCATAATTCTAAAATTGTCGCTGAAGATCATAAAAATTAATGCTCAGTAAATCGTCGCTAAAGATCCAACGAATAATTAGTTAAGATTTTTACCATAAGACCACCTATAGGTTTTGGGTATTACAGAAACTGTCTGTTTGTGAGAAATAATCAGTCAAATTCTTTAGTCATGCACCTATAGCTAGTGTAACAGCAAGTAGTATACCTCAGCAGGAAAGAGGATAAGGTTGGTAAGGGCAGAGACCCTGAACATGATCTAAAATTTGTTCAATGTCCACTTAGGATGTTGTGACATTTGATGACGTGGTGTTAGACACTTTACAGGTTAACCCATTAGATGCATGTATACTATTTAAGTTGGGAGCATCATATTCTTTTTACATCTGTTACTTTGGCATAGAGATTGAGGATGAAGATCCGTCTACTAAGAATTGATATTGTGATAAGTACTTTGTTGGGAGAGTCTTCGACTATTTTGCGGTTCTCTGTGAATGTACAATCTATGTTTGGAATAGAGATCCTTCTATGGACCTCATTCCATTTGTTATTCAGGATTCTGATATCATAGTAGGTATGAATTGGTGATTTGCTAATCACGCATCTGTGTATTGTCATAGAAAACCCTAGTCGTACCTGAGAAGTTGATAAGGTATGAGTAGTAGTTAAGTTGATGATTTTGACTTATGAGTGAGAATAGTATTTTGGAAAATGACTGGTGTTAAGACTGAAAAATTTTGTTTAAGGGAACAAAAAGAATTCAAAATTTTTCTCCGTCATCTCATTCATTCTTCTGTATATTGAATTCAAGAACGACTTAATTGATTGACAACTTTCGCTGAGACGTCAGAAAAGATGTCATTCATGCCGAGTTGTCTTATTCTTTTTAGGCTATATATCTGTTCTTTTCGAATCTATTTGGACCTGATGGGGTAGTAGCTGACCCACGAGCCATGAGAAAAATACAAATCTTATAAAGCACCAATAACTCTTTTCGATTTTGATTTTTCTGAGTCGTTGGGTTGACCTTGCTTCACTAGACTTATATCATCGTTTCTGTGTCTGTCGTTTCTTCTGGAATGTCACAGAATTTCATTGTGAACCCCGAGAGCCAATATGCATGATTTTGTTAAATGTTTTTGTGTTTTGATTGGCTGATTGCGATTATTATTATCATTATTTGCATAGTTTCCCTACCTGGATATGAGGTTAGGTAGATTCCTAAGTCTCAGATAATCTGTGAGCGAGAGTATATTCTGAGAACGTGGATAAGGTTTGAATAAGCTATTCGATGATTTGGTGTATGATTGGAACCTTGGTTGAACACATGATAATAGACAGTATGTTATTTGCTTTTAAAAATCAAAAGGTTTTAAATGTTTAACTGAAATGGATGATTGAAGGATAAGGCTATAGATTTTGTAAGTAAGTGACAGTGAATTAGGAGTGATGTGATAACATAGAGCCTTATATTTTAGTGCAAATGAGTACATAGGTGTCCAGAATTATATTTTGTGTTATGTTAGGAGAATGCATCTCAAGATGACGAATTCAATAACAACATGGAATCGTTAAGATAAGGCACCAGAGTTTACAACGAAACCATAATAGTTATAGTTAGGGTTAATTATAAAATTGTCCCCTGAGCTTTACACGTTTTTGCACTTTGCCCCCCGTGTTTACAACTTTTGCAATAGTGTCCATCGAGGTTAACAAAACCGTTGCCAATAGCTCCAAAATTGAACGTTTGTTCAATTTTAGACGTTAAGTGATCATGTGCAGTGCACATGCCATTTTGGCATAGGAAAATTTGTAATTTCCCCTACCATCTTCCCCACTTTGTTCATCTCTCTCTCTTTGGGTTTGTTCATCTTCTGTTGGGGAGAGAAGTGGTCGCTTAGTACCGTTTTCCATGGTAGTAGTCTGAATGTCGTCTAGTCTTGCTTCCTCTAATCAAGATGAAATTCCAATCCTTGAGAGGTACGGGCACTTGGTTATGGTGGATTTGGAGTTGCTCTCTTCATAAAAGCTAAAGTTAGAGAACATTCTTGTAGGCATGTTTCTGGATAATCGTATCTTCCCCTTGATGTTAGTTCAATTTGTTGTCCCTTGATAGTTTTGGCATTTGCTGGGCCTAATGAAGATCGAAATTATGGGTGATTACTATATTTTTCACTTCTCTGATCCCCTTGATTTGGAGTGTCTTTTAGCAGAGGGACCATAGAATATCCATGGTGGTTTGTTGATGTTCATGAGATGGACCCCTTTTCTTTTTATCCCTAGATTAGAATTTTCTTTCTGTTAGCCTGTTGGTGGGACTCAATGATGTTCCGGCGGAATTGTACTTTTATGAATTTGTAGTCCATTCGGGTGTTACTTTAGTGAATTGCAGTGGATCGGTCTGCAAAGAGGCAGCACCCTAACCAATTTCCTTATTGCATTCGCCTGGGCATGCTTCCTCTGAATTTTATTTCGCTGGTTCGGATCGCGAAGGTTTTCCGTTAGCGTCGCCGGAATCTTCATATTCTCCGGTGGAGATTGCAGATTCTACTAAATTGCTTGGCATCATAGTTACAATTATACCTCGACACCCAGTCTACCAACATATTCAGGGTGAAGGTAAGCCAGCCCATGCGCGACACCAACAACTATATTATACCTCGACACCCAGAGAGAGAGATGAACACATTGGGGAAGATGAACAAACCCAAAGAGAAAGAGATGAACAAAGTGGAGAAGATGGTAGGGGAAATTACAAATTTCCCCATGCCAAAATGGCATGTGCACCGCACATGATCACTTAACGTTCAAAATTGAACGGACATTCAATTTTGGAGCTATTTGCAACGGTTTTGTCAACCTCGAGGGACACAATTGCAAAAGTTGTAAACACGGGGGGCAAAGTGCAAAAACGTGTAGACCTCAGGGGACAGTTTTGTAATTAACCCTTATAGTTATGCACTGTAAGTATGCAATACATAGCTATGTTAAGATACTCATTGTTTTGAGGTATTAGAGTGCGCAGTGGAAGCCTAATGGCCACAGTTATATTGTTTGTTATGAGGTGTAAGTGCTTATATGAATTAGTTACCCTATTCATGTTAGCACTGATAAACTGCAGGTCAAGTGTGACCACCGTTTAATATTTTAGTATGCCTTGATCTTAGAGTTGAGCTTACAGTCATAAATAAATTGTGCAACTGATGGGATCTCTGGTGTAATATCAACATAAGATAGAGAGAGAAAGTCTGTCATATTAGAGCTTGACTTAATATGTTTGATATGTGTGAAATTCAGAGCGGAGTACATTCTGCTCAGTGGGTTTTGTACCTGTTAAGTCATCGTTCGCGAAGTTCTGGAATAGTTAGAGTGAAGTTATTACCTGATAGGATTTCAGTTTAGTGTTATGATTTGGATATAAACAATTGTGTCTGGGTATTCGTGGGACAAAAATCTGGGTGGGGAAGTCAAGGGTAGCTTAGCTACTATGAGATAGTTATCAGAGTTCTGTAACTGAAGCGTGATACATAGATGTGATAAGTGATAGGATATCCGAGAGCAAATTTCGAGGACGAAATTTTTATAAGGTAGAGAGAATATAATACCTCCGAACTTTGGGAATGAGTTAAAATGACTATCAGAGACTCAAACAATTAATGGGCATTAAATTTGAGTAACTCTCGGGTATTAGTAGAGTGTTGAAGCTTAAAAGAATTTTAGGGCAATAATTTTTGAAAATTTTAGGGGCCATTTTGTAATTCTGGAAAACTTTGGGGGCATAAATGCAAATTTAGTTTTAGTGATGAAAAATAATAGAATGAACGCCAATATATATTTTCAGTGACATTTAATAAAATGAGATTGATTAGAAAAGTTTTGGGGCTTTAACGTAATTTTTAAAAGTTTGGGGGTTCTTTTTGCAAATATGAAAAGTTTGGGGATCATTTGTGCAATTTTATAAAAAATAGTTTAGAAGCCATTTTCTTTGAGTTTGCCACCTCCTACTAGCTTAAGTGATTAAGCCAAATTACATGATTTAATATGGGATTGGATAGGTGGGAATTCGGATGAAAGGAAGAAAGAAAAATAAACAAACAAAGAAGAGAAACAAGAATAAAAATAGAGTGAAAAATAGAAAAAGAAGCAGGGAAGGAGAGCAGAGAAGAAAGAAAAATAAGAAGATCAAAACAGAGAGCTTCGGGAAGAACGGGAAAATAGGGGGAAGGGAATAAATTGCGAGAGAGATTGTGGAATCTCCTCAAGGTATTTTCCATGTAGGATGCGAGTTTATTGTGCAATATTCAGTTGGGTGTTTCAAGAACTGTGTGTGTGTGTGTGTGTGTGTGTGTGTGTGTGTGTGTGTGTTGCTCATTGTATGTGCTTTGGGTATGTGAGTTTACAATGAAGGGTGTGTGGGTTTTGGTGAATTGTGAGTGTTAGAGGGTAGGTGTAGTGTGTGGGAGTGTTTTAGTGTGTACGTGTGTTCTTTGTGTGTGTGCAGATGAAGCAGGGGGAAGGGAGTAACTATGGTTGTTCATGTGTGTGTGCAGATGAAGCAGGGGGAAGGGAGTAACTATGGTTGTTCATGTGTGTGTGCAGATGAAATAGGGGGAATGGAGTAACTGTAGGTGTTCATGTGTGTGTAATTGTGGGTATAGATTTGTTTTTATTGTGTAAAATGATGGGTTATAAGGTGTTTTAGGAGTGTAATGGGTGTGTATATCCAGCTTTCTCTCTTTGTATGTGTGTGTGTGTGTAAGAAATGAAAAATCTGTGAGAGTATGGGTTTTGGCTGAATGAAGAAGATGAAGTTTGCGTGTGTTTTGGGTGAAATACTATGTGTTTAATTTAAATAGTGCTTGTAAGTGTCACTAAAAGTAGGGGTTATTTAGGTAGTTTCTAATCAGAATTTCTATAAATAGTTTAGGCCAACATTAGATAAAGTCCAAAACAATAACCCTATATTTTTACGAGACTGACTCTCTGGGATTTTTCGAGAATTTTCAGAATCCGGGAATGATGCTAAATTAGGATATCAATTAGGAAAAATTCTGAATTTATTTAACGTAGTAAATATAGTTATTTTAGTCTAAACTTTTTTTTAAAAAAAATCTTATTTTACTGATATAATTCATTATCTAAAATTTCGTGCCATTCTGAGGTCGATAGGTATTTTTCCCGAAAATGGCCTTTTAGTGCTCGGTCCAGACACTGGTTCAGAATTTTCGGACAATTTTTTTTTAAAAATACTTTATAGTCTAGAAATGACATAAGGATGCTTAAAATAGCGTTTTAAGATGTTTTTGAAATTTTTTCGGTGCCAAAAATCTCCTGGAATATTTTGATAATTTGCCACCCAGAAAGGGGTATTTTTGTAATTTTACTTATGAGAGGCATTTTAAGGTTTATTCACAAACAATAAGATTGTTTGAGTGATTTTACTTGCGGAAAGGCTAGTTTGTGATTAAGTGTGAGAAGAGGTATTTTGGTAATTTGCCACCCTAAGGGGATATTTTGGTAATTTGATCTAAGAAAAGTATTTTTAGGGTGAAATCGCATACAGTAAGGCTATTATAGTAATTCTACTTACAAGAAGACCAGCTTGGTGATTTAAGTTTGAGATTGGCATTTTGATAATTTTATACCCTAGGGGCGTTTTGATAATTTTATATACACAGTGAAGGAGTTCATTTTGGGAATATGTATGAGTCCGTATTGATCTAAAATATTGTACTATAGACAGTATTCTAATTAGTTTATTATTTCGTTTAGGTTAAATGTAAAGACTTCTTGTTAAGATAATTTAGCTGCGGATCCAGGTAAGAGATTCTATCTGAACACTGGGTAAGGACTTTTGTCTGAACCCTACTTTTGATAACTCTTACTCGTAAGTACTCATTTGATTTACTTATGACTAATGTTGAACTCTGAGGTACGAATTGATATCAGCATGTTGTTGCCCAGAAAATCCCAATATTGAACCTAAATCGGTTATTTGGAAATCTTGTGATTCTCGCCTGTTATTGCATGCTGAGCAAATTTGATAATCGTATGTTATTCTGATTCGTCATCGCTATTCGGTTGGACTCTGATACAAGTTGCATTTTCTTAAAATGTTTATTACCTATCAAGCATTGAATAACATGTAAGTCGGTTATAGTTGAAATGTGCATTGTTTGCCTTTATTGCCTTGTTTTGAACCTTATACGTGTATTGGAAAATCCTATTGATGCTCTATATTTATTTCTCATTGTGCATCGATTTAATCATTGTATTATCGTTTATTGCCATTCTGTTAATTGGCATGAGATTTTGCATTTGTGTGTTTTGGCGGGAAGTGGTGTATGTTGGAAGTATTGGTGTGGGCTAGTACCTTGACGGACTAGCCGATGTATTTGTGTGGGCTAATACCTTGAAGGACTAGCCGGTGTATTGGTATGAGCTAGTACCTTGATGAACTAGCTAGTGTATTGGTGTGGGATAATTTTGATAATTTTTGGAATCATTGAGTTTTGACCGTTTGAAGTATTTTGAAAATTTTTGTTGGTTGGATTCTTTGGAATCGTTTTGTAATTCTTTGGTTAGTCTTTGTACGACCTTACTGAGCTCTCACAAGTTAACCCTTCATTTGATTCCTTTTTGTAGGTTTTGACCAATAGTAGATTGCTCCGGAATGGGGTTTAGAGTCTGGGTGAGATTTTGGTGAGCCCATCACTACTATGTTGTAAGACTCCCTCGCGGGTCGGTACTGTTAATTTGTTCTTAGGAATTTAAATTGCAAAGGACCTAAGTTGTAATAGTTTAAGCTAAGCAGTTTGTAATCTAGTACTTTAAGAAATCTGGGTTGATGCTGAATTAGATGATTTAGAATGTGTATTAGTGAACAGATTTGATAGGTTTGATGTGATCTAGTAGATTAACGTCCCTGGATTTCCGGGCAGCGGAGCTCCAAATTTTTAGGGATGTTACACACACACACACACACACACACACACACTAATATACCTAAAACATACTATCCACAAATTGACACACACACACACACACACACAAAATCCCGTAAATGGGCGCGTGCGCACTCACCTCACACACTGAACACACGCATGCATATCCCCTTACATGCTTCGACTCACTCTCAAGAGTGTGCAACATTCTTTAGGGTAGGCAACTCCTTCAGAATACTACCTCAGGGAGCTCCATGTGCTCCGGCATAATGATTCTCCTCCTGCTAGGGAGGCAAAAGCTCCAGGACACTACCTCAGCCCTTCAGGTACGCGTCTCTTACTGGATACTATCTTGGTGCATTCCAAGTGCTCCGGCACAAGGACTCACCGCGGGGTGTAGACACTCCATTTTGGTAGTCTTGCTTTGTTCTCTTTTATCTATTTAGGTCGAGCTTTAGGGCTAATTAAGTTTATTATTATTATGGGTCTAGACCTGGTAATAATTATAAGCTTAATTTGATTAAATTGAATCCAGTCCAGATAGAGTCCATTCAATTCAATAGTCAAGCATAGTGAGTAGTCTTCTCCGGTTGGTTAAACCAGTCCAGTTACTTAGGTTTAACGTATGTTAAATTAAAGAGATTTTGACTTGATTCAGATTGAAATTTATGATTGATTTTTGATTTGGAATTGATCCTTGATGCAGAGATTGATTTATATTAGGTCCCGTAGTGTATCCCCTTATTTTTATTTTTATTTTCAAATTAAAGGCAATTAGTATTCCAAAATTCGATTTAAAATCTTGACTAATTAAGGGATGAATTGGCTTGACACACATGCCGGTAAGGCCTTTCTCCTTTCTTTTAATGTTGGAGAAGAGATTTGGAAAGAAAGAAACTCATGGCCGTACTTTTATCATTTTCATTTCCTAGTTTTTACAATGATAATAAAAATTCTTTTTTTTTCTGTTTAATTTTACTATTTTCTGTTTTCGTTTTACTCAAAATTACTCATCCAAACTTAACTCAAATATAAAAAAAATAACTAAATTTTTTGATAAACATGATAAAAGCAGAGGGTGAAAATAAAAATATAAAATAAAAATACAAAACAAAAATACTAATTAAACTTTCCCTTTTTTCTGTCCTAAAAAAGCTCATTAAATTATTTCCTTCCTTTCTCTCTCTACTTATTAATTATTAAAAGAGAAAAGGCTATCAATCAAGAAAATAAAAAAAGAAAGAAAAGTATAAATTTTAGCTAGCAGAAGTCTCTTGGAGGGCAGAAATTGGTAATGGATCTGTTCTCCTTCTCATCATCGGCGGCCATGGCCCAACAAACATGGGAACTCGAAAACAACATCGTCACCATGGAGACCCCACAGTCATCCGACTCAGACGCCATCTTCTACTACGACGACGTCGCGCAGGCCAAGTTCCAGCAGGACAAACCCTGGGCCAACGACCCGCATTACTTCAAGCGGGTCAAGGTCTCGGCCCTGGCCCTGTTGAAGATGGTGGTCCATGCCCGCTCCGGCGGCACCATCGAGGTCATGGGTCTCATGCAGGGCAAGACCGATGGGGATGCTATTATTGTCATGGACGCTTTTGCCCTTCCCGTGGAGGGCACAGAAACTAGGGTGAATGCACAGGCCGATGCGTATGAGTATATGGTCGAGTACTCCACCACCAACAAACAGGTAGGTTTTTTATCCCTAATTTGTTTCGTCTCAGTCGCTATAAATATGAGATTACAATTGCGTTATGAAAACCTTATTGCGATTACCATAAAGTTGTAACTTGTGATAAGCTTAAGAACCCTAGTGAACAAACCTTGTATAAAATCTCTAGCCTGGATATATTAAGCCTTTACCTCAAGGACATTTTTATTTGCTGGGAAATGATGTTTAGACCGCTAATTTTTTTGTTAGGAAATGATGGATGTTTTTAACGTAGCTTTAGTGGGTGTTGGAATTGATTCTAGCTTGGTCAAGCCTGTTTAAAACATTTTAAAATAGGTTAGTGTGGTCTTTGGCAAAAAAAAAAAAAAAAAAAGAAGAAGAAGAAGAAGAAGAAGAAGAAAGAAATAGACCAAAACTAGACAAAAGTGTTTAAAACATAAATCACGGTCTTAAAGCACTTTTGCTGAAACATGTTTCTTGCTGCTAAAAAATCTTGATCGGAAATCACAGTCAGAGATTTGACCTGCAATACAGAAGAGAAGTGACTGTCGGGTGGGGTTCCGACGGAGGAACTCTCCGATACTTAAGTCAGAGCGTAGCTAACAAGGTAGAACTCTGAAAAAGCAATAAGGCGCAAGATGCGTGTGTGAAGTTATCTGTATACACCCTTATTAGGATCTAATTAGGATCCTTAAGGATCACATCACAATCCTTCCAGATTATGTTAGGATCCCTTTAGAATCCTAGTTCTACCAATATGGTTACTATCAAATTTAGGATTGACCATGTTGATTATGAATCAGGTGTCACTATCTGATTTGGAGTGTATTTTTAGTCATATCATAATGCCTCCCGCTTTTGTTGTAACGTCCCAAACTTTGGAAGTCGTTACTAAAATTCAAAGTCCTAAAGTCAAATACATTCCATTAAATATTTAGTTACACCAGGGTATAAAGCAGAGCATCTAATCCATTAGCGGCAAAAATATTTCCATAAGATGAAAACTTAATTAGAATCCATCCTCTTCAAAATCCAACTAAAACAAAATAATAAACCACCTTGAAAATCCATTACAAATTCTAATTCCAATTCAAACTACCCACATCCGGGTAAAGTTCTCAAAATGAATTACATTGTTCAATTACACTAAAAAAATAATGCTCTAATTCCCCAAGTGTGGCAATCCTCTAATCACGTCTACTTAATGTGGTAGGGTACTAGGGTGTATCTTCTTGAACAACCGAATATAGCACATGGAGAAAAAGGAAATGGAACATGATACATCAAAGCGAATGTGAACAAGAGGCATTTTCTCTATCAATTTGCACAGGCAATTGTAGTGGATAAAAGCATCACTACTTACCGTTTTATTGCCAATCATAGTGTACAGAAATGGGTTTTGAGACCCAGAACCTATGAAGCACCGGTGTGGCACTTAGGGTGAAGTATCGGCACCGGATACGCGTCGGGTGCCGGTGCACCTCGGGTGTGGCACCGGTGCACCTCGGGTGTGGCACCGGTGCGTGTCAAGTGCATGTCCATTTTTTTTTACTTTCTTAATTTCTTAAATCCCGGGTGTGGATTGGGTGCATATCGGCTCAGATCTGTCACCACCGGCGACGATCGGGAGCTCTGGCGACCACCGGCAACCATCGGGAACTCTGGCAACCACTAGCAATCTAAGAGACACTGGAGATAAGAAGTAGAAGAAGACGGAGAAGAAGAAGAGAAAAGAAGAAGAAAGAGGAGAAGGAGAAGGGGACTTACCGACGACCCACTGCGGCGTGAGTCGTGCGGCTGCTTCCAGAGAAGGAGTCTCGTCGGTGTTCTGTGCATGTGGCGATGTTCTTATTTATCTTATGACTGTTTTAGACATTAGTTTTGCTATATTATTTAAGGACCCCAATTGTTAAGTTATTGCACAAACCAACCCCAGTATTTCAAAGAAATAAAAGTAATACCACATAAAAACTTTATTATGTTAGTTCTACAATTTTTATATTTATAAAACAACCCATTAAACTTAACAAATTCTTACTAATTTGGTTGAAAGCTTTAAAATTTACAAAAGAACCCATTAAACTTAAAAACTCACTACTTTAGTTGGAATATTAATATCTTTTCACATATATCAAACGCATATATTATGATTATTAAGATTTGAATTGTTTAAAAATTAAATACTAAGTATACATAATTAAAAAAATATTTATAAAATATGCCGTATCCCCACCGCACCCGTATCCTAAAATTTTTAAAAATGCCGTATCCGTGTATCCGCACCCTTGTCGTATCCGCACACAAGTCCGTGCTTCTTAGCCTAGAACATAAGGCTGCTCTGCTTCATAAACCTAGTACATGGTAGGTGAATTTCTAATTACATTCTCTATTAGAAAAGCACTGCAAGAACCAAGATGGAAGGTACATAAAACTAACAGTGTATGACCAGTTAACCTATGCCAAAGGCTCCACGTGATTTGCAATGACAAGGGACAGCATGAAATCAAACTAAAGTCAAATAAATGCATGGGTACTACCAATTTATAAGGAGCAATTTGTTGCGGCAATAGAAATACAGGGCATAACGAGGGGAGTCACGAAAAGATCTTTTACCACAGCAAGAACTAGAATTTCTTACCTTAACTCAATCAATTTGACACGTTATATCCCAATGCAACAGTGACGTGATTACGCTATCGCAAAACCTAACGCCAAAAGCAAAAAAAAAAGAACTTTGAGGCTTCATCCACATCCCAAAAAGACTACAATTCTCTGATTTACGTGACCTATAGCGATAGAAATCCATTACAAGCCTATTTAGGGGGTTAAATCCCAATTCGGGGCTTACCTTGGATGAAAATGAAGAGAGGAAATGGTAAGGAGAAGCGAAACAGCAAGCACACAACACTTTGGCGGCAGAGTTGCTGCTAGAAAGAAGAAGAAACTATTTAAAAGGAAACCCTGATTGGCAATTTACACAAACACCCCCCCAACTTTAGATACTTATTCAAAACGCACCAAAACTTTTCTAAAATTACGAAAAGGGCACTAACTTTATTTATTTATTTGTTTGTATTATTTTGCTAAAATAATCATCTCAATAAAGTAATGGGATCTTACATTCTCCCCTTAAAATAATTCCGTCCCTGGAATTAAACGCATCTTAATCATCAAAACTTGAGTGTGATTTTCGCGCATAACATCCTCGAGTTCCCATGTAGCTTCCCTCTCAGAATGGTTACGCCATAATACTTTCATAAAAGCTATATGCTCCTATTTCCACTCAGGGATAGAAAATGGTTGCAACATCCCAATTTGTCTTTGGTATTCTGCTTTAATCTGCTGACACACCAAACATTTAGTCACAAAGTCTGCTACCTCTCTTTTCATGCTATTCTACTAGTAAACATCCCGCAAGTTCTAGTACATCTTGGTACTATCCGGGTGAACTGCAAAAGGTGAATTGTGAGCCACCGAGAGAATCTCTTTCTTCAGTTCTGGATTCGAGGGAACACAGTCTAGAACCTATACAAAGAACACCCTCGTTATCCAGTCTGAAGTATGTGTAAACACCTTCATTAACTTTGTCACTAATCATGGTCAACTCAGGATCTGATGTTTGAGCCCTTTTAAGTCTCTCTAACAACGATGATTGAACTTCTAAATGTGCAAAATAACTACCAGAATTTGGAAGCTTTGCCTTGATTTCTTACTTCTCCAACTCTTCCGGCAAGTGGGGTTGTCTAGTAATCATAGCCGAAAGTCTTTCCGTATTTTTCCGGCTTAGAGCGTCTGCTACTACATTAGCTTTACCCGGATGGTATAGAATGGTATAATCATAGTCTTTCAGTAATTCTAACCATCTCCTTTGTCTCATATTCAATTCCTTTTCGTGAAGACATATTTCAAAACTTTTGTGGTCTTTATAAATCTCACAAGACTTACTATACAAATAATGACGCCAAATTTTAAGTTCAAAGATTACAACTGCTAATTCTAAATTATGGATGGGATAATTAAGCTCATACTGTTCAAGTTGTCTAGATGCATAAGCAATTAACTTACCTTGTTGCATAAGAACACAACCGAGTCCTTGTCGCATGCATCAATATAGATAACGAAACCCCCAGATCTAGATGGCAGTGTAAGGATTGGTGCGGAAACCAAACGATTCTTTAATTCTTGAAAACTCTTTTCACATTCTTCGGTCCACAAAAATTTGGCATATTTTCTCGTCTACTTGGTTAAAGGAGTAGAAATGCGAGAAAAACCTTCAATAAACCTCCTTTAGTAACCTGCTAGTCCCAAGAAGCTTCTAATCTTTGTCATTGAGGTCGGTCTCTCCCAGTTCACAATTGCTTCAATCTTAGTAGGATCCACAAATAATCCCATCTTTACTCACTACATGCCTCAAGAAGGATACCTGTTCTAACCAAATTCACACTTCTTGAACTTGGCATAAAGTTTCTGTTCCCTCAAATCTATAAAATTAAAGTCAAATATTTTTCATGCTCCTCCCTACTTTTGGAATAAACCAAGATATCATCTATAAAGACAATCACAAATTTGATTTAGGAACCTCTTAAATAATACCCTGTTCATAAGGTCCACAAACGCGGCCGGAGCATTCGTTAAACCAAAAGACATTACTGAAAACTTGTAATGGCCGTACCGCATCCTAAATGCATCTTTGGTACATCCTCATTCTTAACCTTAAGCTGATGGTACCCTGATCGAAGGTCTATTTTCGAGAAGTACCTTGCACCCTAAAGTTGATTAAATAAGTTATAGATTCGAGGCAGAGGATATTTATTTCGGACTGTCATGCAATGAAGCTCCTTATAGTCAATGCATAAATGCATCCTTCTATCCTCCTTAACAAATAGTATTGGCGTACCCCACGGAGACACTAGGACGAATCATACCCTTTTTTAAGAGTTCTTGCAATTGCTCCTTTATTTCCTTGAGTTCAGCAGGAGTAGGGTGCTTTGTAAATGGGTGTTGAACCATGAATCAAGTCAACAGTAAACTCAATCTCCTTATCAGGCGGAAGGTGGAAAACCAGGCAAGTCTTCTGGAAACCTATGTTATATGGACTCGGTACGAGTGTCCGAGTCGGACGCGCGTCCAAGTGTCGGACTCATCTATTTTTCAAAATCTAAGACACGGGGACACGGAAAAATATTCCCATTTATTCTTGTTTCTTAGTTATTCTGTAATTTACATATTGTTTTATGGTATGCATACCGTTTTAATTGAGAACTGAGATCATCTCAAAGTAATAACGAACTAAAAGAAACAATATAACATTGTGTTCCTAGTGGCATATTCTACGGGATGTGTCAGACACATATCCCATATCCATGTCCAATTGTCGAGTGTCCGACACAGGTACTTCACGTATTTTGAAGAGTCCATGTAACATAACTAGAAACACGTCCGAAAAGTCACGAACAATTGGGACATCCTCTAGTCTGACCTCTTCTACACGAGTTTCATGAATGTGAGCCAAATACACACTACGACCCTGCCTAAGGAGACGTTTGGCGCGCAGAGACGAAATCGAATTAGGTAGGGTACTGACTCTAGCTCCTTAAATCTTGAAATCTGGCTGATTCGAAATAAAAAATAACACTATCGTGGCATGATTGGAAGACAACCAATCCGTACCCAAAATCACATTGAAGTCTTTCATATCTAGCGGAATTAAGTCCAACTTCAATCCTCTATCATCGACAATGATGGGAAAGAATTATAGCCTAGAGGCTACTATAGAGTTTCCAGTAGCGGTATCAACGTAAAGTTCTTTTTTGAAGTTTCTAGGTTTGATAGTCAAATGCTTACAAAAAGATACCGAAACAAATGAGTGCGTGGCACCGGGATCTAGTAACCACATCATTTGATGCTCCAGCCTCATGAGTCGTCATGGCAAACATTCTGGCATGTCCCTCTGGTGCTCTCAACTTGTCAGCTTCCTTCTTATTCCACTTCGGATGACGGGGAAGCTTTCTGCAGTTTCTCGCCATGGGTCCCATTGCTCCATAATTATAACACGCTCCTGTGTTCTTATAGCAGGGCGAGTTCCCATGATATTTTCTACAGGTAGTGCAATTTCTCGTACTGCTTTGAGTCTGCTGCCTTTTTTTGGTCCACCTATTGGTCTTCTCTTTGGCATCTGATGATGGTTTTCTTTCATTTCTAGAGTTCGATTCATTAAGGTCCCTCTTCTTCCTCTTGTCCTCCCAGATGCGTAGCTGATCCTCATGAATTTGCTTCAGATTTGCGCCCCATTGACCACCTGTGCATAGGTAGGGTTATCCATAATAGACATCTGTCGCCTTATCTCAAAGCGCACCCCGTCCCAAAACTTACGTGCACGATGTCTCTCGTCCTGAACAATATGTGGAGCAAATCTTGAAAGTCTGGCAAATCGCACCTTATACTCCGTGACCGTCTCATTTGACTGCTGAGTGATCCTCATGAAATCGTTTTCCACAGCCTCCTTCACGTTTGGGAGGAAGAAGCGGTCATGAATTCTTTGCATATGAGGTCAGCTTTCTCTTCTGCGGTGGTCATCCTTGAAGTCATCTTCCACCATTGGTCTACCTCGCCAGTTAACTGAAAAATTGCTAACTTCCTTTTTATTTATCTGAGCACCCCATCACCTCAAATATCTTATCCAACTCATTAACCCAAGTCTCTGCAGCCACAAGATCTGTAAGTTTATCGAACTTACTTGGTCGCAAACTCGTGGACTGCTTCAAGATCGCAGTGTTAGTTGCAACCTTAGTAACGTTGGATTTTGGAACATTACCCCTTTGCATTCAGCCTCTTCTGCCATCATGAATTCCCCCATGGATACTCAGCCTGATCAACATTACACAAATGCATAAGTCTTGGGCTATTAAAATAGTCCATTATAAATAGTCCTAACAAGCGTGAAAGCTATAAAACCTTCAAGTCTTGAGCTAATTTCTAAGAGTCTGCAGAATCTCAAACCTTTACTCTAAAACTAAATTGTAACGCCCCAAACTTTGGAAGTTGTTACTAAAATTCAAAGTCCTAATGTCACCTAATGTCAAATAAATTTCACTAAATATTCAGTTACACCAAGGTATAAAGCAGAGCATCTAATCCAATAGCGACAAAATAATTTTTGTAAGATAAAAACTTAATTAGATTCCATACTCTTCAAAATACTACTAAAACAAAATAATAAACAACCGCCGAAATCCATTACAAATTCTAATTCCAATTCAAATTACTCACGTTCGGGTAAAGTTCTCAAAATGAATTACATTGTTCAGTTACACTAAAAAAATAATAATGCTCTAATTTCGCAAGCGTGCCAATCCTCTAATCAGGTCTACTGCCCGTGATAAGGGACAAAGCTTACAAAGGGGTGAGCTCGAATAGCCCAGTATGGGGTTTTAACCAAATGGGAAGCAGTACAATAATCCAAAGTCCAAAGCAAAGCCACGGCTTTGAGGAACAAGTGATAGCACTTGACAGCAACACAATTAAGGCGAAACAAATATGTGAAATGAACATTAAGTGGTCCAAAGGACCCAAATCGAACACAATCTGAAGGTACGAAATGCATACCGGTAACGTAATAGCCGTCGTCAAGAGGGCTATCCAAAAGTCGCTAAAAGTAACTACAAAAGTTACTAAGCCACGAAGGTGATCGTAAAAGTAACTAAATGCCACTTCGTGACTACAAAAGTTACTAAGTTACTACAAAAATCACCGGAGTGGCTACAAAAATCTTATAGACTTCCCCTTTGTGTAAAACGAGTTGTTCTTCTTAATGATCACATATCAAAACATAATAAATAGTTGACGAACATGTAGCGGTGTAAGTTTAGTGACACATTCGAGTCTCACAAAGCAATGTCATAGCAAGGAAATAAAATGACAGGAGGGTGGCTATACATGTAGAAACAACTTTCATATTTAACTACCCAAAATATTGAGGAAGTGGAAAGTACTACGAAGTTACTTGAGATGAAAAGAATGTTGATGGCCAAAATCAATATACGACCTTAATAAACTTAGTACATGGTAGGTGAATTTCTAATTCCATTCTCTAATAGAAAAGCACTACAAGAACCAAGATGGAAGGTACATAAAACTAACAGTTTATGACCAGTTAACCCCATGCCAAAGGCTCCACATAATTTGCATGAAATCAAATAAATGCATGGGTGCTACCAATTTCAAAAGGAGCAATCTGTTGCGGCAATCGAAATACAGCAAATAACGTTAGGAGTCACGAAAAGATCCCTTTCCACAGCAAGAACTAGAATTTCTTACCTTAATTGATTCGCAACGTTAAATCCCAACGCAACTGTGACGTGATTGCACTATCGCAAAACCTAACGCCAAAAGCTAAAAAAGAAACACTCTAGGCTTCATCCACATCCAAAAAGAGACTATAATTTTCTGATTTACGTGACCTATAGCGACATAAATCCATTACAAGACTAGTTAGGGGGTTAAATTCCAATTCGGGGCTTACCTTGGATGAAAATGAAGAGAGGAAATGGTAAAACAGCAAGCACACAGCACTTTGGCGGCAGAGTTGCTGCTGGAAAGAAGAAGAAACTATTTAAAGGAAATTCTAATTGGCAAATTACACAAACACCCCCCAACTTTAGATACTTATTTAAAACACACCAAAACTTTTCTAAAATTACAGAAATGCACTAACTTTATTTATTTTTCTGTTTGTATTATTTTGCTAAAATAATCATCTCAATAAAATAATGGGATCTTACATTTGTCGGCGCGTACGAAGTGGGCAAAAAAAGCACAAGCAACTGTTGGGATAGTTAAAACAGCGATCCAAGAAGTTCTTCGGAAGCAACTTTAATCAGGATGTCGCATTGGGAAGAAGTTTGGACTTTCTGCTTGGACCACCCTTTCGGGCGTGGCCTGTCCAAGCTCAATTGTTTCGAAACCATTCTGCTCGGGCAGAGTGCTTGAACGGCGATCTGCTCGGGCAGAAGCCTTAGCCCTTTTTGTGCTCCGTCAGAGCACAAAAGGGATGAAGCTGGCACTCTGCTTGGGCAGAGTGCTCAGACGGCGTTCTGCTCGGACAGAAGCCTTAGCCCTCTTTGTGCTCCCTCTGAGCACCATGGGGATGAAGCTGGCACTCTGCTCGGGCAAAGTGCTCGGAAGGCGTTTGCTCGGGCAGAAGCCTTAGCCCTCTTTGTGCTCTGTGTCAAATCCGGGATTGACCATGTTGACCTTGATGTTGTGATAAGCCATTAACTTCAGGACATTGTCATTTGCTGGGAAATGTTGTTTGGACCGCTAATTTATTTGTTAGGCAACAATGGACGTTTTTTACGTAGCTCTAGTGGGTGTTGGAATTGATCCTAGCTTGGTCAAGCTGTTTAAACATTTTAAAATAGGTTCCTGTGGTGTTTGGCCAGAAAAAGAAAAAAGAGAGAAAAATAGACCAAAACTTGAGAGAAGTGTTTAAAAACATAAATCACGGTCTTAAAGCACTTTTGCTGAAACATGTTTAACCAACAAAAATACTAGATTACCCTCACATATTTGCAAAATGACATTTAATGCTCGTTCTGAGGCTATTTGTTTTAGGGCTTTATAACTCGTTTCAGGGGAGCTATGATACACTCTTTTCATTTGCTCATTGCACTTTCAAGTTAATTGTTGCTCAGTTGAAGTTTTGTGGATAAGAATTCTTTTATCTGGAACTATTTGTATGGGTATGATAATACAAGAGGGTGATGAAATAGCCATAACATATAGTTTGCTTGCTTTGAAAATTCTGACAACTGAAGATATTGAGAACCTTGCATGTTTTACTATACCCTTCTTGGTCATTTGCCACATTAAAACTTTTTTCGACATTATTTACCCGACACCTACGGAAATCAGTTCTGCTAAAACTGGAGTAAAATTGCCCTTCAAAAATAGTGTCCGCATTTATTTAAAACCTGTTTTGAGAATCAATCCCACACGAGCTCTTATTTCAATTTTAGACATTTTCTTCAATGTGTATAGATTTGTTTGAGTGTGTATAGGTTGTGAATTTTCCCTATATGACTTCTTACAAAGTTATAATGATAGATTTAGGCCCCGTTTGTTGACAGCTTTTACTTTTGTTTATAAGCAGCTTATCAAGTAAATAAGTTTAGGCAGACTAATCAGTATGATGGTATGTAACCCTCGTTCCAACTTGAAGATATTCTAATTGAAATGACGAAAATATCCAACAAGCTTTTACTTATTGGTAGGTATAAAAATATACCTTGTTCGTAGAATTTGATGACCCAAAAAGTACCTAATTATATTCTTTATGCATCTCAAATGAAAGAGAATTAGATTTCGAGTTGAACACAACTTGGGTTATCAGATGAAAGGAAAAAGTGAAATGAAAGTTGTTAAAAGGAAGAAGAAAGAGAAAGCACAAACATGTGACACAGGGCAAGTGTAGCGAATGAGGAGTATTAAAATGAATAAGCGGAAAATGCATCTCTTGAGGTACTTATAGCTTGTAGTTTATTTTAGCTTTAGGAGAATTCTACCTAGCTGGTGGCTTATTGCTCAAAAAGCTACCAACAAATAACAAATGTTAGGTTTTTTTAAGCATAAACTGTAAGCAGGCCAAAATAAGCTGCAACGAAGAGGGTCTTAGTACATGTAAAAAAGTTGACTTCACTCGTTATTATTGTTACTTGACTTAGCAAATGACACATATTTACTACATGAATTTGTTTGAGTTCAATTACTGTTAACATGTACTAAAATATATTAGGGATTTGCAAAAAAGAGTCAAAGGTGAAAATCAGATGGAAGTAGCTTTTTGTTCAAATGAAATGCGGATGAAGACAAGGGGAAAGAACTAACTTATTCTTTTGGCACCTTGCTGGAATCTTCATTTCATCAATCAAAGCCTAACTCCATTAGTTACTGGGATTAGTTATACACTGTAGTTTCTTGTGTGGTTTTTGCTCTGATAACTTGACACAAGCAGGGGCGATGGGAGAACTCAACCTGAAACGCTGTCGGACTACATCATTGGCCTCTGTGTAAAGCCTTGCATCTCTTCAAAAGGCTTCGTTCTCTCATGTTGACCACCTTTGTGACTCCTCAGGCATCTATTGCATTGTTGGAGTGGACACGACCTGTGCCTGATTCAGGACCCACAGGCTATGTTACATGGACTCGGTACAAGTGTCCGGATCGAATACGTGTCCAAGTGTCGGACTCGTCTAATTTTGAAAACGCAAGACACGGGGACACTGCAAAATGTTCATATTTTTCTATTGTTTTTTAGTTATTTTGAAGGTAAAAAGGTGTTTTATGTGATGCATTTGGTTTTAATTGACAACTTATCTCTACTCAAAGCAACTATTAATTAAACAAAAGACTATAAGATAGTATCATAATGGCATATCCTATGAGATGTGTCGGACACATATCCCATACCCATGTCCAAGTGTCGAGTGTCCAACACGGGTACTTCACGCAAAACCAAAGAGTCCATGTAACATAGCCCACAGGTTGGGTATGTGGCGGTTCTGATACTATTTGATGCAAACATGGCAATGTGAGAGTTCGAACGGAAAAGCTAGCTATCGAAGTGAGTATGAATGATGTAGTCCCAGTTCCACATGGCCATGGTGATATTCTGGGGCTTATCAGGTCATGGGTCCCTTAACTTGGATAGCTAAGTTTTCAGCTTGCTTCTCCCATAAACCTTGTTTCCGGCAGAGGTGGTGCGTTTTTTTATAGCAGTTGCTGTCTTGAGGTTGAGAAACTACCTTTTCTTTTTCCTGTAGCTGATGGAGTACTCTTTCAGTCATAACTATGATTTGCGTATCTCATTTTTATATCCTCTGCTAAGGCTTCAATTAATATCACTTAATATTCGTAGGGCTTTTAGCTGGCTCTCACACATCAATTGTGAGGGGTATCACCTTTACTGTAGAATTTTCCTTTCCCTTAAATTCATTTACCTTCGGTTTTATTTTTTTTCCCGCCCATTGAACTTTTGTGTCTGCTACTCAAAGTTCTCTTGCGTGGACTATCATGGTGTAGGCGGGAAGGCTGGAGAATGTCGTTGGTTGGTATCACTCTCATCCTGGTTATGGATGCTGGCTTTCTGGAATTGATGTTTCAACGCAAATGCTCAACCAGCAATATCAGGAGCCTTTTCTGGCAGTTGTTATTGACCCAACAAGGACTGTTTCAGCTGGAAAAGTTGAGATTGGTGCATTCAGGACATATCCAGAAGGATATAAGCCATCAGATGAGCCTGTTTCTGAATATCAGACAATCCCCCTCAACAAGATCGAAGACTTTGGAGTACATTGTAAACAGGTATAAACCGTTAGCCACATCCACTTCTTTTAGTAACTCCTGATGAAGCCTGCCCTAACTTGTACAAAATCTGTGTTATGGCAGTACTATTCATTGGACATCACATATTTCAAGTCATCCCTTGATTGCCACCTCTTGGATCTGCTTTGGAATAAGTATTGGGTTAATACACTTTCTTCTTCGCCTTTGCTTGGGAACGGAGACTATGTTGCAGGACAAATTTCTGATCTAGGTAAATTTTTATCTTCTTGTTATAACTGCTGAGTCGTTTATTTTTTTTCGATGGCACAATATTACATTTTGTATTAGTAATAGTTGGCGAGTAATGTTGCTTTAATCTCAATCTCTACATTTTGGTTAATTGATCTTGCTTGCATCTTGCAGCCGAAAAGCTGGAACAAGCTGAGAGTCAATTGGCTCATTCTCGTTTTGGTCCCTTAATGGCACCCCCTCAAAGAAAGAAAGAGGTCAGTGAACATTTATCTAGCTGATAAGATCATGCCTTCATGTAGGAACTTTTCCTTGATGAGGGTGATAGATTTCATATTGTTTCTTGGCTTATGTTTGAATATTTCTTTATACTTTTTTTTGAAATACCATTGTCAAGACTTTTGATGATGGTTGATTACATTATCGTTATTCTGTCTCGTGGAGCGTTTTAAAACTAGTTTCCAAGTATGAGATGGGTTAGATTTTGCTTCCAGAGCTTGATTAATCCTACTTTTTTGTTGTTTAATTTTTGGGTAGTCTTACTATTGGTGTGGTTTGTATCTTAATGAGGTCAACGTTCGCTTCATACAAGTTCGTTGGTTACTTCTTTTGACTTTTTTGCTTTCCCTTTGGTGAATCTGCAAGTTTAATTATTTCCACTATGGTTTGGTACTAAATGTTTTCCAATTTGAATGGATTGTACTCCTAACTGGGGTTTTAGGGTGAGCATATGACAATTTGTTGAGTTGGATCAACAATAATACCTTCATGAAATTTTTTTATAGATAATTATGTTTTCTTTACCGATTGACTTGAATTTTATCGATATCATGTGTAAGGTATCTTGTTCATATCTATAATCTCTTCGCTTAACTTGCTAATTGTTGCTCAGTTGACACTTTAAGTGTGCGGCGACTATCATTTGATGCAAAGTGGTTATTAACATGGACCATCATGCATCACTTTGTCATTTCACTGCACATTGGATCCAGACAAACTATATGGTTAGTGCATTGCCGGGTTATAGTATTATTTCAGAAAGTTTAAAATGTAGTTTCATAAAAAATTGTGGTCATGCAAGCGGTTGAACATTTTGGTTTGATATGTGATCTGGTTTCCAAATCAAAGTCAGTATCTGTATATTTGGTACCTACGACCTAGTCCAAATAATGGCTTCCGCATCCAAGCCAAGTCTTAGTTCCTTTTGTCATTAACTTGTTTATGTGCTGGAATCTGCTGGTCTAATGATCACTAGTGTCTTAAAGGGGATTATTCTCCACCCATCTACCTTTGTGAGGACAAACCCTGTACCTGTGTGCAAAATGATATTATATCACATGATTTATTCTCCTTTTCAGCCTAAGAAGACACTGCCCTGCATGTCCCTTTTCAATTCAGAACATGTTATTCCATGCACCATATAGTTCTATTAACAACACACACAGGAGAAAGGCCAATACTAATATAGTTTATGCTTGGTACTGTGAGGCTACGAAGCATGGACTTGGGTGCCGGTACGCTGGTGCGTGATTTTTCAAAAGTAGGATACCGGGTAGGATACGTCAACTGTTTTATATTTTACTAACAATGTAGGGATAACAATGAAAATAAAAACAGAAATATGGATCATTTGAATCATAAAAAAGTGCATAAAGAGATATATTGTGCAAATTTTCCCTTTCTACAGTGCTACCAAATACATCATAATAGCAGTAGCATCAAAGTTTCAAATTTACGGAAGTTTCAAACCATTGGTGACTACATCATAGTGAAACCAATTCCATGACAAAAGAATTAAAAAGCAGAATCTTTCATCAAGAGGAACTTCCATGGCCACAACATCATCGTCATCTTCATCTCTATCACTATCACCATCAGTTGTAGAAATTACGGCGTCCAATTCCTTCTCATCAAGTGAAAGCTTTGCAACCGAAAGTACCCATCACAATTATGGTACCGAATTGATCTCCTCCAACATTCCACATTTTTGTCTCTCCTGGAGCTGTACTGGGGAAAGGAAGGAGATTTCTATGAATGAAAACTAATCCTCCACACATTACGGAGAACATATGCTTTCGCAAGGAATGCAAAAGTCAGTAAGTACTCCAGTTCCTTCTAGCACAAGACGAAGAAGCGGTTGTTAGGATTATCCCCAAAGCTAGGTTTTTGGAGCATAGGTGCATTAGGACCATGGCGTCACCACCAATCATGGGGACTCGTTAGCTCAGCCTTTAATGGGATCAACACCATTGAATTGTCCACTCTTAGAAGAGAAGTGGGCAAACTCAATAGGACCTTTCCGTGATCTGTAGAACTTCAGAAGTACCTCTTGATGATTTTTCTCCTTTCGACATAAATCTCGGCCTCTTTCTGCTAAAGGACTTGATTTTATTATATTATAATTTTTACATTGTTTAAAAAAAAGAGCCAGATTTACTTATCACGAAACCCAATATTCCCAGAATCTCAAATGGAAAGTACTTTAGTAATAAGTAGCTGGAAGTTACCTTGGATTCAAAGAATGCTCTAAACAATGAAGTGGGGTGTTGTTCTTGTTCCAACGATCAACAAGAATGGTATGAATCACATCATAGAAGCTAGATGACTCCTCCTTCTTCTTCCAATCCTCTTTAAAATGTTGTGTTCTTCAGTTTTTAAATCATACTATTGTCCATATCTTGAACTAAGTGAAGAATGTCCTATCTGTGTCGCACAATGTAGCATGTCATAGAGAGGGGCTGTGAAAGCAAGTATATATAGTTACTTTTCCCACGTCATCCTCCCAATAAGACAGCCAATCCTCGCTTATAACCATGCTTTGAAGCCTTTGCTTCAAGAGCTTGAATCTTCTAAGCATCACATTAACACTTGCAAACCGAGTATTGACAAATGAAAGCAATTTCAAAGAGGCATATATTAATTGAAGATTGCTATCCTCATAGAATGATTCATGTTGAAATTCTTGTTTTGCACTACACCGCCACAAAACTCTGATCCAAGCACATTCTTCGTATGTTATTTGATTAGCTCTGTATACTTTGCCTCACAAATGTTCTTTAAAGCAAGATTGAGAGTGTGGGCCACATATGGAGTCTTGAATATAGTAGGAATTGTGCTTAATTAGTTGTCCATGTGCCTTGCTGTCGAGAGCATTGTCAGTAGCTACTATGTCTAACATTCTCGGGGCCTATCTCACTAATCACCTCCTTGGACAGAAACAATTAAAACTTTATTTTTTACATCCCCCTAACAGTTACAGCCCTAAGAAACATTAGCCCACCTTCTGCTAGTGCCATGCGATTAATTATTAGCCTCCTTGTGGGTCACTCCATCCATGATTCGCAAAACTGATGCCCATATCTTTCAATGTCGATCAAATAGGTTGCAACAGTTTTTGGATATTTGCGTTTCCTCTTTGTCAAAGAATTGTAACCCGGAGGCAAATGACCCACAAGAGAATTAGCAGCACTGGAGTAAGAACTTACATAATAAGGTTTTCTTTCTTGGTGTAATGGAAAACCTCCATCATAAAACCTCCTAGCTATCTTGGAATGCAACCAGTCTCTTTTGGCAACGTTGAAGCAATTTCTATTGGATTCTTCCTTCTTTACTTCTACTTCGACTTGCATTAGCCTTTCCCCTCATTTGGGAAGATCACCGTGGATAAACATACTTGAGCCACCCAATGACCACTTGCGGGTTGGGAATTTCGGAGCACTTCACCTTGCTTCTTCAATGACTTCTTTCTCTAGTGTCTGCATTTAGATGAGCTCAACAGGTGTCACTTTTTTTGGACCCTTTACTCCCCGTTCCCTTTATCTGTAACAAATAAGCCCTAACTCATTTTAGGCGTCCAAGGGAGAGCCTCAGGCGAGAGACCTTTTTCAGGCGGCACTGTAGTGCCTTGCCCAGGTCAGGGCGAGGCAAGTTCAAAGAGTCCTATGCCTATCGGGAAGAAGTATGAGGCGACTTTAGACGTGAGGTGGCAAAAAGGCATGCCTGGGAAGAAACTTTACTTGAAAGGGTGAAACTGTGAATGGTTTATAAAAGAAAAAAGGTCAAACACAAAATAAAAGGAAAGAAAAGAAAAAGGAAACAAGCAGGCTCCTAACCTAGATCAATCAAAACCAAAGCTGCAACTGCCTCCATGTAAAAGAAGGAAGAAGCTGCAGCCACTAACAGAGGGGGCGTAAAGGAAGAGCTTTGTTCCTAACATTAGCCTTATAGATGAAGCAGATATGAATAATTAAGAGGAAGAATGTGCAGAGGAAGGCGATCCTTCATATGAAGAAGATGGTCATTTGTTGGACTATTAGGATGACATTTGTATCACAATTTTTTTTGACTCTGACTTGTGCTGAAGCTGAACTGGTTTTAGTCCTTTTTGGTTTTCGTTTTATTTATCAACTCCTTCAATCTTTTTACTGATGGATGTTCTGATATTTTATTGTATTTTTTGGGGTGACATGGTGTCAAATGACTTTTTTGATATATCTTCGTACTGCACATTTTTCGCACTTATTTTCTACAAAGATTGCCTCTAATGAGCGCCTTGTTTCTCAGCTCAGACACTAGGGTTGCCACCCCCTTTAGCATCTCCTTCAAGCCTAGTCACAGAAGTCATTTTATGATCTCATAACCTTAAATCATCAAATAATTTTAAGAATTACATGTTCGACATAGTTTAAAAGTCACATAGAAGACTGCAATAATACTCCCAAGAATCACCCTGTCATTATTAGACAACCCGAACTACTTCCATCCTCCAATTGGAGTGGGACTGACCGACTGGTCCATTCCCCTTGGCTTGTGCATCCAAGGAATCTATTTCTGCTCGCTCGTTCACTCCCACTCTTGGACAACGTTGTATCCTTGACTTCCTGACCGTTAATAAATGAGCACTCCCTACTATAAGAGCCAAAGAATGTCCTCTAAGAAAAGTTACATGTCCACTTGAGTTTTTATTATCTTCTTGAATTTTTTGTTACATAAATTGTAAGGGTTTAGTGCCGTGGCTGGGTAGGGTGGAGGATTCTGGTTGTCATTTATAGCACCAAGCCCGAACCGAAATTATGAGTAGTAGAGAAAAAGAGAACTGCACTCAGTATTAAAGAGCACCACCCAAGTCACCAACGGAACTTGCATAAAATTGGTAAAAGTAAAAGAGCTCTTCAAACATAAACCGGTTAGACATTGTAACTAGATCAAGTAACTAGAACTTCATTGTCTAAAATGAGAAAAAGGAGAGTTTTTGAGTGAGACAAATGAAAAAATATAGCAAAAGAGGAAGAGTACTCAAATTTTGGAAAGTTTACCGGACACTGCTGCTACAGCTGGACAATGCGGACGTCGCCGCTCGTCACTGCTGCGTCCAAAAATTCTTGGAAACTTTGACTTTGATCCCGGAAGTGCTGGGTCCATATGTCATCCATTGCCGTGTCCAAGATGCACCCCAAAATTCAGAGAACTCAGGAAAAAAAAAATTATCGGACACCAACCCAGGAAGGACCTGACCTGCACCCAGTGGTGGCACTGTGACCAAAATGCCGGACCTGTGCTTCATAGCTGGGAGGTTAACAGGACAATGTCACAATTTTGCACAAGTTGCTGCTGTTAAGCTTGATTTTGCTTTCTCATTGTTGGTGGTTGCTTTTTCCGTTGCAACCAAATCTCATGCTTGATCTCACTATGAAAAATTGAAAGAAAATAAAGGCTAGGAAACAGAGTGGTTGCAGACAATCATACTCTCACAGCCTAAAAACTAGCTATTTTTGGTATATGCATTAGGTGTTGGAAAGCTAAAGGTACAAGGCTATTTCAGTTGCGCATATTGTGAAACAATGTATCAATTGCTTATTCTCTTGCCGTGGTAGTTCCGTTTGTGAATTATTTCTTGTGCGTATGTCTTCTCTTGCTTATGATTTGGGCTGCCTATTTTATGCTGTGTGCAACTCTCTGTAGATGTTACTTGTCATTACATTGCAAATCCGGTTCGCCTTATCAAGAATAGTATTGGATTCTTACCTTGAAGTGTGTGCAGGAAGAATCTCAACTTGCCAAGATTACTCGTGATAGTGCAAAGATAACTGTAGAGCAGGTTCATGGTTTGATGTCTCAGGTGAGTAACTCTTCTTGGTTATAACGTGTTAACTTTCCAGCATGAAAACCTTGTGATCAGCTGAGATGTCAATTTACTAAGACGCATCTGTCCTTACTAGGTTATTAAGGACATTCTTTTCAACTCTGTTCGGCAGTCATCCAAATCTGGGTCTGAGTCATCAAGTCCTGAACCTATGGTTGAAGCCTGAAGTTGGCAACCTCGTACTGTGGGAACTGGGATATGATTCACTTCACTCGGAGCCATCCTTATTTGAAGCTTTAGGGATATATTTTTTTCTGATCCAAATCTCTTGCGTTTTTGGACTTGTGTTGTAGATGCTTAGATTTGCTTGCTCAGGCAGTTGAAACGCTCCAATGCTGATGCTAGTTGGCTTGTCTACCACTATTTTCAGTCAAAATATGCTCCTCCTTTCTAGATTTAGCTCTTTTGCTCGTAGGTGATGAGAGGTGTACGGAAGACATTATGTTTGTGTACTTGCTCGCATTTTTTTTTACTGTAAGTAAAAATTTTACCAATCATATTATTAATAAGCAAGTAGTGCAATAAAAGAAAAAACACAAGTGACCGCTTCTCCTACATTGTATCCACAGACAAGGATCGACACATAGTCAGACGTCCTTGAATATCTGAGAGCGGCTACATGAACGGCTTTATCGCCAAAGAACCTCTATCGAAGATTACCTGCATAAAAGATTAGTACATTTTTATTCAAATCAAGACACTAACTATACACAAGGGACAATCACCCTGTCCCGAGGGTGTGCCCGCGACTAGAGAAAAGACAAAAACCTACCACAAAACAACAAAACCCAATTGATAAGCCCAAAATACAACAAGTCGTTGAGCAAGCCAGGAGCCCAAACTACACAGCTGTCAACTGTGCACAACAAGTGCCCCTCGAGCCCCACGCTCGCGTGCTAGCGCACATCGCACCACGCTACCCACTGCCAAGCCTAGTACTGGCGCCATCGCTGGCCATCGTTCCTCTGTCAACCACAACTAACCCAACCATCGGTTGCCAAGAACCACCATAGTCATTGGTGACGACCCTCGCCGCCCATTACCACACCTCAAACCACAACCCCACCTACGACCATCTACCTCCACAGACCACCAATTCCAACCTACCACTCCCCACGCCGGCATCACACAGAGCTGCCCACCACTGCCATCCAACCAACCCACAAGGAATTGAGAGAGGGGGGAGGGGGACGTACTAGGGAGGGGAAAGGGAAGAAAAAGAAGAGGGGACCTCTAGCAGGAAGAAAACCTCCCTCGATCACCCTATCTGCCACCACCACGACTCACAGCACCCCGTGCCTAACCCACTGTGAACCACCACGAAATCCGAACCCAATCTAAGACGCAAGCCCAACCCATCCAAGACCGAAACCCAAATAGGAGATGAGGCAACCAAACTGCAACCACCAACTACCACCAGTAATCCTAGCACCAGTCCGAACCACAACCCCAGCCCATGGCACCCAAACACATACCACAATCCCAAGCGCAACAGCCAACCATAACTCCCCAAGGCCGTGAAGAGCACCAAAACACTCTATTAAAGGGAAATCACAGAGACCAAAACCAGCGGTTGGAAGAATATCCGATCGGCGGTGAAGAGTCGAGTAAAGAGAGAGAGGAGAGAGAAAAGGTTTTAGGTTCTAGAGACTTGCTCGCATTTTTGTTTGTTTGTTTGCGTACAGATAACACATAAGGATATAAAGTTGCTGACGAGGTTGAAGCAAATCGACATAATATATTAGGGGAAGGTAGAATTAAAATGGAAAATGCTAGTGCTTCTTTTTTTGCAAGCCCCACTGCTGGGCCTAACCACAAATTTGGTTGGGCTTAGTTTACGCACATTTACTCCACATATGTTGAGATTTATCGGCTTCAACTAAATTGATACACACCTTTCGGTTATAATCACTCTACTTGGTACTCCCTCCGTCTAAAAATTATTTGCACTACAAATATTGCTCACCTTCTAAATAGGAAAATTTTGTTTTGTGTTCGTCTTTGCCTTTTGGCGATCTTATTTACTCTCTCTCTCTCTCTCTCTCTCTCTCTTCCTCTTCTTTACACCCCTGTCAATGGACGGCAGTTGATGCTTTTCTTCTCTCTTTTTGTTCTATTTGTATCCCCCTTCAACCGCCATCCCACCGTTGCCACCATGTTCTTTTGATCACTTTTACCATCCCTCACATCGGCCATAACCATCTCCAACTTGAGATCTCAACTGTAAAAGGATAGATTTTGGTTTTCACATTCTATTTTGATTTCTTCAAAATAGAATTAGGTTCTCTCTTTTTGTTCTATTTTGATTTCTTTTGCTGCGAGACCAAAATTGCAGATTTGGTCGTAACGTTTCCAACCGTAGTTGATTGGGAGATGATGGCCATGAGTCATGCTTTCAGGTGTTAATGAAGTTTTACAACTTAGGCATCCAAATTTCTTTATAGGTTTCAATTTTATAACCAGTTCAGAAAAAGTAGTATTTAAGATAAGTAACGAGAAGATTCACAATTATTTGTCTCACATGTGTGTGTGTGTGTGTGTGTATCTGCTTGTGTGCGCGTGTACTTGATATTTCAACAGAGAGAGAGAGAGAGAGAGAGTGAGTGATGAAGGGACTGGCCTTTTGTATAACTTGTATAATATGCTAGTACTGTAGTAATTGCTCTTATTTTCAGCGTCACACGTGCACGATTGTATCTAACCCACCTATATAAGGGCAAGGCTTGAAACCCCTGGGCGTCCTAATTATCGAGACAAATTTGACTGTACTCTCACATCCAAGGCCTAGTAACAAAGGACCTCCTCATCTCTTGGTGTATGAAATGATTTTGTATATGTACTGATGATCACCATTATTTATTACCTGAGTTACGGGTGAGAGTTATATCGTACAAGTCAAGCCGACGAAGTGATCTTTAAAAACCACACCTCCAACCATTTCACAGTTCTACTCATTTATGAGAGAATACCTGTTGGGTCTATGGCATATTAGCAAGGAGACTGGAGAATATCCTATAAGCTATACTGATATTCTCACAAGAGGCGAAGACTCTGCCTAACCGACCAATTTTTCAATAAAGCAATCAGGCAGTTAGTCAATAAGTGTTATCCGTGCAACTTTGAACTGGTTGATTTATACCCTAGACCCGCCAACCCACTTACTAACTCGCCGATCAACCCACCAAGTTAAGGGGCAGTTATTTACAACCTTGACCTTCCAAGTTTTCCAAACTTCAAACCTATTAAACGACCAGCCAGTTAACTGACCAAGTTATCCGACTGTTAGTCAAAACCCTTCCTTTTCATAGTCTTCCAAAACCCTAATTTGACCCATTAACCAACCTGCCAGTTTACCCACCTGGTTATGGGACGATTATCAGCACTCGGTCTCCCGTAGAAATTTTTCCAAAAAAAAAAAATAGGAGAACCAAAATAACCTCACTGACCAACCAACCGGATAATTCACCAGGTTACCGGATGGTTAATCAAAACTTTGCAATTATTCATTTCCTATCCTCATAAGGGTATTAACCCACCAGTTCTATATGTGTCCATTTGTGCTTAAATTTTTGGATTCTCTATTCAGTTAAGGCTAAAAGAGGCTGGTTTTAAGATTCATCTGGAAAACTCACACGAATCCGAATGGCTGAAGAATATCCTCACTTAGCAGATTATGTTCGTATCGTTAGCCAACTCTAGAAGGACTTTCAAACTGATTTTGTGGCCCTAGCATATCAGCAAACACAAAGTTCCAAGGATATTAAAAACCTTAGGAAGAAGGGTAACAGAGAGCAAGAAGATGAGTCTAAAGTGGAGAAGAAGGACGATAAGAAGAAAGCCGAGTTTGATTGGCAGTATGAGTTAAAGGATGAAGACGGAAAACTCGCCATGCAAGAATTCAAGGACAAGTTGGCCAACTTGAGTACCAGATTGCCCGAATGAGAAGGGCGAATGACCGCTAATACGGCTGTAACTTGGGCAGGCTGAATAGGTTGAAACGCCCGACCATGCCCTGCCCACTCTCAAAAACTCGTGCCCGTGCCCATCCTTGCCAATCTATGAGACAAATAATGTATGTCCATGCCAGACCATCAAAGTTTTGGTGGGCACGAGCTGGACATAGGCTACCTACGGGTTGCCCATGGTTTCATATTGGTTTTTGTTTACTTAATTTTAATGCATAACACTTATCATCAAAGTCTATCAATGAGTCATGAGATTTTATTTATTTAATTGTTAAGCATATTATTTACAATCGGAGTCTACTAATTAGTCATGATAATAAAGAAGAGTATAATGAAATCTCAAAATGGATATAGTTATTAGCATGGAAACAAAGTCTTAGGACAAAGTAAAAGAAAAAGACAAGGATTTCAAAACAATCTTACGATGTCTAATCTTGTAATAAGAAACAAGGGAGAAAGAAAGGAGTCTTCGAAGGTCTCTACACGCATATGTTTAGAGGATTTCAAAGATTAAAGGAAAAAGAAAAAAAACCACATATCTTTTACACATAAAAATCATATAAATATTTCATATGTAATATAAAAGTTGGATGGGCTGGGTTTCCCACTGGGTGGGGTGCATCAAAAAACCTTTGTTCATGCCCAGCCCATATTTTTTACAGGGCCCAAAATTTTGTGTTCACGTCCACTACGGTCAATATAATACTAAGCCCACGCTCATATAAATACTAGCTGGCAGGGGTTACCCAATGGGTGCCCAGCCCAAGCTGCACTCTACCCCCTAGACCTCAGTGCACTTTAACCAAGTTTAAGATGCCCGATATGGACAAGTTCGATGAAATCACTGACCCCAAAATCCTTGTTAAGGTGTACATGCGTGCGTTGGCCACCTATGGAGTCAACCAGAACTAGTTAATCTAGCTTTTTCACTGCAACCTGACAGGAGCCGCCTCTCGATGGTTCCTCACCCTGGATAAAGTATGAGACCGGACATGGGAAGATGTAGTATGGGAATTTGTGAATTAGTATCACAACACAAATTTGGACATTACTCGAAGAGATTTGGGGACTCACAACACAAGTTCGGACATTATACTAAGATGAAGAAGCAAGGTCACTTAGATGGTAAACCACCCTGTAGAAGAAGATCAAGTCAACATAGTGAAGAACAATTTGTTATTGGTGTACCACGAAAACGTCTTTGGGCATTACCCTACGTCGTTCAAGTCTTTGATGGGACCCCAAGTGAAAACTGAAGACTCCATCAACAAGAGGATGATTTCCTGATAAATGAAACCCAGAGTCTATCGAACTGGTACAAGGGATTTTAATGCCGAACCTAAGCCTATACAGTGCCAACACTTTCCGAGTGCAACAAATAGTGTCCCTGGGAAGCCAATACTGAACTAGGACGAAAGTTTCCCCACTGACTGCTCCATTGCCTAAGGTGTTTGAGCAATTTTTACAAAGGGTTATGATTTTCAAAGTACCCGCTACCCTCGCTCCAATAGTTATACCCGAGGGGTATGATGTCCAAGCTTTCTATGCATACCACCAGGGAAAGAGCCATCCCACGGAGATATGTATCACCCTTCAACATGCTATTAAAGACCTTATCGACGAGGATGAAGTCTTTCCTCTTGCCAAGCCCAACATAAGAAAATAACCCTTGCTAGCTCATAAGGTTAATGCCATCAAAAATGTTCCACGAGTGCTAGATCCTTCCAAACTCATCACACCAGTCAGTCAGTATGTGAATGTTAATCTATTTCCGTTCATGACTCCTTACCAGGATTTTGTGGTGTGAGCATGTGGGATGAGTTGATGAAAGGTAAAGCTTTCTCTGTAGAAGAAGAAGATTACGACGAGGACACAGGTTTTGTGTTTAGTCCCAATACCACTGTGTTACATTTGATGAGGTCTGGTCTAGCTTACCAGACAAATCCTTAGCCAGCTATGTTAGATCTGCTATTCTCCCAAAATTTGCCAAGCGATGAAATGTTGAGACAACTAAAGAAGACCCAAGCCAACATCTCTATATGGGGATTGATGTCTGTATCTTGGTTCATAGACAGGCCTTGATTAAGTTGCTCAGCAAGGGCCAAATACTCATACCGACCAACCAGATAAGCTATCCCATGTATACGAGGCTATTCATCATGGAAGTGTTCTTACACTTTGTGATCTGATTTGCCAAAGTCAGGACCAAGCCACAATCACCCGCTCCACATCACTATGTGGGCTCTTGATAAGCCAATTCCTTTAGTCCTCATAGATAATGGTTATTTCCTTAATGTCTGTCTCATGTGTATTGTTGAAGCCCTTGGTATCAATCCCTCAGAGTTCACCCCTTTTAGTCAAGTAATGAGAGCTTATGACAACACCAGATGAGAGGTCATTGGCACGGTCAAATTCCTATGGCGATCGAAGTGACTAAAATGGAGTTCCAGGTGTTAGATATTGTCGCCGCCTTTAATTTGTTGCTTGTAAGGCCATGGATAAATATCAGAGTGATCCTATTTACCCTGCATCGGAAGGTCAAATTCTTACTTGACAAAACCATTTTTACAATCATGGGAGGTTCTAAACCACCCTAGATAGGACATGTAGAAGATAAAAAGAACAGTGTTACAATCCCACATGACTTATTAGACCTACTTCTTAGTGGGTTTAGAGTTCAAGGAAGTTTGCCTCGTTGAAATATATCTCAATTTCTCACCTCACAGTAACACCATAGTACTCTCCATAAAGTGGAAACTCCATTACCTCCCCGGAAAGGGTTTAGACACGATTGCTAGGACCTCCCTAGCTTCCCTATTAAAAAAAAATAGGAGAGATCAATTCGGGTTGAGATACAAGCCCACGAAGAAAGAGAGGAAAGAAGCCTTTAGGAGAATAGCTATAACGCCCGATTTTTTTAAGGGTTAATTTCAAATAAACAAAGGCAAAAAATCTCAAAATATTCAAAAGTCTCCCAATTGGGTATTCAGAGCATCTAAGAATAAGTCTCCAAGAAACATCAATAAAATGCCACATTGGCTTAAAACAGTTACATTGACCTCAATTACTCTTAGTTGAAGCTCCAAAATAAAATCTAAAGCGAAATCTATTAGACAATAAATATAAAAGGAAAATCCTTCTTTAAAAAGCTTCTTACTTAGCCATGCCTTATAATCCTTTGAACAGTTTCGATAACCTAAAAGTAAGGGGGGTGAGCACAAAGCCCAGTAAAGATATTCACACACACCCACCCACAGAGTACAAAGCACGCTATATTGATAATAGTACTTGGAGGTGATAAAGTACGATACGAAGGTGCATGGCGAATACCAAAACCAATGCACTAACTTTCAATTCAGAAGTCAGATTAGCAACAAGATCAAATAGCTCGTATCAGCAGACAATACAACCTCAAAGTAAGGAATTACCATATACAACTAAATTAACAGCGGGTCAAAAGGTTTCGATGTGTTTAAAATAATACAAAATTAAGTTCAAAACATTTTCACGAGTTCTGATAAGGATATCCTATATTTCAAAAAGACTCCAGAGAATTCAATAATACTTCAGATATGTTCAAAAATTTCTTCAAATAGATTAGACATTAAAATCCAAATGTTCAAGGAACAGAAAAGTTACGGACTCTTAAAGTTGCTACAAAGATTTACAACAAAAAGATTACGAATCAAAGTCAATAATCGAAAGTACAAAGAACTATTTAGCGTAACGATCAAGAATGTAATTAGAGTTCTAAAGAATCAATAGATCTCTTTAAACAACAAATTAATTGACGAACCGATTGATAATCAGATTCAGATGGGGTAAATGCGTGAGAAAACCCTTACCTCAATTGCGTAAATCAACTCCAAGTGGTGATATTTTCAAACAAATAATATAATAATACCCAAAATTTTAATTAGACTCCATCAATCGCAATAGCTTATGTGTTTCTTATCACAAACCTCAATCCCAATATTAAAATAAGGTCTTACCTCAATGTAATGACCAAAATCTCTAGAGATTCTTTGGTGGCTCTTCTCAAGTTTGTGGTACTCCTAGGGATTATAATGCATAAGTCATTAGCCTTAAAGGAATGTAATTTCCTAGAACAATAAGAATTGCAAAATACCCATTATGTCCCAAATTCCTCTAACTTTATAAATGGGTCAAACTAAAGCCCAAATTTAATTTGGGTCATCTAATCATAAGAGTATAACCTACTTTCTGGGAAGAAAATTTTAAATTAATTTTTATGCTCACTATTTAATTCAAAGTCATAATACATCCTAATTCATACTTATACAAGTATCCTAATTAAAAAAAATCTGGAGTGTTACAATAGCTTGTACCAAGAAAGCCCAGGAAGAAAGACAACTCATAGACTTTCAGGTCATGTCTAAGGTCCCTACGCTAAAAAAATATCTTGTCAAGGAGGGATAAGATAGACCTTACTACATATTCTTTGAGCCAGTCTACAACAAGGAGACCCATGAGCTAATGAATAGATGGGAAATTTTTCATGAATGTGAGTGGGTGGAAGATGACAAATTCCCACCTGACTGAGTGGAGCCATGATGGTGCCTCTTATTAGATGGTTTTCACCAGCGCGACATGTAGAATTACAAGATCGAGTACATATTGCTAGCTGTGGTGGAAGATTACCGAGGATCGTCCTGGTGTCGAGATTAATCCTGAACTAGATGATCTAGATGCTTATTGTAGACACTACATTTTTCTAGTCATTTTTAATTAAATAATTATTGGGATTTATTATTAATTAGAGTTTCTTATTAGGGGTTAGGGCCCGATAATATAACTTAATTAATGTAGTCCAGTTGTCCAGTCAGTAATCAGACTCAGACCGATCAAACTCGGTCAGTTCAGTCTAAATTGTGATTTGCTTAGAAGTTTTTAGGAATTATTTGTGATTTGCCCTTGATGCAAGTAATTAAATCATTGATTTATATGAACTATGAAGATAATTGCCAAATATGGTACATCCCATCTAAGAAATCTGAGGTAATTACGGAATTAGGGTCAGATAATGCCCCAAAATTTGGGGAAAAATTACAAATTTATGGGGTAAACTTGCCAGTTTTTTGATAACCCGACTAGTTCGTTGACTTTTGTCAATCTGGGATTTTTATCAAATATTTTTTCTTATCGTTAGATTAGAGATTGACATGGCCATATTTATCATTTTTGGTGTTCCCTGACCACAATAAATAGGGCCCTTGCCCTATATTTTTTATGATCTACTTTTCACCCTAGAGCTTTTATACCATTTCTCCTAGAAGTGGTGTATCATCTCTTTGGAGAAATTATCTCTTCATAGTTCATTTTAAAAGAGTTTCAAGTTTCTTGCATCGTGGATTCTCCGCTAAGTGTTCCTGAGTCTTCTAAGCAGGCAAACTCATGAGGTATATTTTGTTGTTTTCTAGTCTAGTTCAGCAATGTAGAATAATTTTTCTTTTCCCGTGATCATATTTCATTTCTACCACAAAAATCATAAGAAAGAGTCTTTTCATTCCTTAGTTAGAGTCTAAGATCAAAGTGTAGGTCACCTCCCGTAGGATCAGATCGAACTACGATAGTTTTGATTTCGATTTGTCTGACTGGATGCGTAGGCCATTTAACCCTTGCTATCGGATTCAAACCAATAATATAAAAATAAACTTAGGGTTTGCTTTATGCATATTTATGTGTTATGTGTTAAAAGGGCTAAAAAACAATAGTAATGAGGTAGAGACAGAAAGGGTATGGCGGGTGCCTAACATCTTCTTGTCACATAACTTAGTCCCCGAACCCATTTCTTTGATTCTAATAGATTAGTCATTTGGAAACTTTTAGAGTCATTTCAAGTTTTTCTTATTTTCTTATGTTTGATTAAATAAGATGGTGACTCCGAAAATCCTTCTGGTGATTTTCTCCTAGATAGTTCGTAACAATAGAGACTTTGCTGGGGACTAAAAACTAGGAGGACTAGACTTGAAAATTTTTCTATTACTTTTTTGGCCTATTTTTGTATTTTATTTTTGTTGTATAACTTGTACAATATGTTGTAACTGTGGTAATTGTGCTCTTATATCATGCCTCACACACGCCCACATTTTCCCCTAACCCACCTACTCAAGGGAAACAGTTGAATCCCTTGAACTTCCTAGTTATGAGGTGAGTTTGACTGTATCCTCAGCTCCAAGGCCTCGTACTAAAGGGACATCTTGGCTTCTTGGTAGCTAAATGACTTGTACATGTACTGATGATCGCCCATCATTAACTATCTAAGTTTTAGGTGGGAGGTATATGGTACAAGTCGAGCCAAGAGAGTGACCTTACACCAGCGTTGAGAGAGAAACCATACTCCCAGACCATTTTAGTGTTCTACCCTTTCTTGGGAAAATACTTATTTTAACTGATGGCATATTTACAGGGGAAACAACCAATATTCTGCAAGCTAGCTGGTAATATCACAAAAAGGGGTAGACTCTTACTAACCGGTCGGTTTGTCGATCTAGTAATCGGATGGTTAGTCAATAAATGTTATACTTGTAAATTTAAACTGGCTGACTTATACCTTAAACCCTAAATCCACTGACCAACCGACCGGTTAACCAACCAGGTTACCAAATGGTTGCTTTCAACATTGACTATCCAGAATTTTCTAGCCTTCCAAACCCAAACCCACTAACAAACTGCCCAGTTAACCCCAAGGTCATCGGACGGTTAGTTAGAACCTCGACCTTCCCAAAAATTTTCAAATTCTAAACTTCCAACCCATTGTCCAACCGGTCAGTTAACCAATGTTACTAGACGATTAATGAGAACCTTGACCTTACCAAAAATTTTCAACCCACTGACCACCGGCAGGTTAACCCCAAGGTTAACGATGGTTAGTCAGAACCCTGACCTTTTAAAAAAAATTCAAATCTAAAACTTCCAGCCCACTAAGCAACCTACTGGTTGAGCCCAAGGTTACCAGACAGTTAGTGACCTTCCCAGAATTTCTCAGAATTCCAAACCTCCAAACCACCACTACAAGAAAAAGGACTTTTAGCAACGGACAGTTCCGTTGCTAAAAGCCCTATATCGGTCGCCAAAGACTTTTAGCGACAGACACGTCGTTGCTAAAAGTACATTGCCTATAACCCCGTCGCAAATAGTTCTATGACGAAATTTTTATATCCGTAGCCTAAAGTCGACTTTCAGCGACGGATGTATTAAAACAATTACTCCGTCGCTATTTGAATTTTTCATATTTAAATTTATTTTCTTATTTTAAAAATTATTTATTAAGTAAAATATTTAGCGACGGAATAATTTGTCGCCAAAAATTATTCTGAAAAGGATGACTTTTAGCAACGGAACTATAGTCGCTAAAAGTCATTTACTTACAAAAAAGTTTGACTTTTAGCGACAGAATAAAATTCGTCCCTAAAAGTCAAACTAATTAATACCCAAATCTGTAATGACAAATTCTCAACAATATTTCTCAATCCAGTAAATATTTCTCAATACTCATCAGGGTTAAATAATTACTGATCCATCAATAATTATTTAACCCTAAACAGACACAACACATATATAAAGAATGGATTCTATACTAATCAAAAAATAAAATGTATACAAAGTTCAGGAGGGCGGGAGCGGGGTACAATAGAGTAGGGGAAGGTAATACAAGTTGGAGGAGCATGAGAGTAGGATACAAATAGCTTGGAGGGAGTGACTGATCAGGGGTCAGAGAGTCCCAAATCTAGATCCTGCTGATGTTCCTCGTCCACGGGGGCACTGTGATCCGGATCCGGCTCAGCATATCTAGCAACAGTGCCCTGCATGTAAAGGCACATACGTATTAATATCGATAACAATCGTGTGTAGTGTTTACTAAACCTATATAGTGGTGTACCCGATTATTTGCGCGATCATCCGATACACCTCCGCAGCAATACGACGGATCTCGTCCTCTTGTAACAATGGTCGCTCCACGGTCGGTGTCTGCGTCTGTGCAGGGGCAGTGCGGGGTGTGCAATCGTACCAGGAAATTTGGAAGGTTCAGACGTACAAGGATCCTTAATGTTGAAGAGTCCAAATGTTTCGCTTGTATACATGACCCACAACTGTGTATCTAGTTGGAAGTTAGCCTAAAATTCCACAACTCCTTTTTCTTGCCACTGATTTGCAGTTTCTTTTATCTATTTAAGTTTGGTATAAAATCAAATGGTTATAGTGAACTTGAGCTGAGAACGGCCAAGCCCCTTACCATGAAATCATCGATCGAAGCTATCCCTGACCACTGACAAATCTCAGAAACCACACCACCTTCCAAAATTCAATCAACAGAAGCCTTTCTAGATCTGGGGGAGGGGGAGAGACTAGGGGGAAGGGGAAAATAAACCCTAGATGAAAGAACCTAGATCTAAAATCCCCTTCATTCTCTAACCCGTGGCATCACGACCCTCTCAAATCCCATCTCCAATTTCAACCTACACCCATAACCTACCACAAGCCAACCAATGAATTCTACAGCTTGGGCCCCACATCAACACCCCACCCGATCGTTGTTATGGGAGAGACTAGATCAAGCAACTACACTACAAGAAAAAAGGCTTTTAATGACGGATTTTTAGAGACGGAGGCAATTCCGTCGCTAAAAGTCTCTTTCAGCGACGGAATGCACAGTCTCTAAAAAACCGTCAGTAAAAACTTTTACCGAGGGGGACTTCTGTCGGTAAATATTTTTACCGACAGATTTTTAGCTACAAAATCTCTATAGGTAAAGTTTTTAGAAAATTTGTAATTTCGGTCAGATTTTTAAATATATGTTTAGTGACGGAATTTCTTCATCGCTAAATATTCTGTCGCTGAAAACTATTTTAACGGCTGATTTTTCCTTCGCTTAAAGTTTAAATATTTTTGACTTTTATTGATGGACTTTTAGTGATGGAATCCTGTAATAAAAACCCAGTCCCCTTTTTTTCTCTCCCCCATTTTCTTTCTTAGTTTCTCACCCTCTCTCTAATTTCCTCCCTCTGGCAACCTCCTCCTTTGTCGTCCCCCCTCGGGTGACCCCCCTCCCCTAGAGACATCCCCTCCACCCCATGACGTTGTATCCCTCAGCTCGACTTCTCCCAAGCCCTCCACTACAGCGCTACCACCGCCGCACTCACCATCTCTTGTAAGCTCCATTTTACCCTAATTTATTTTAATGTATGTGGTTTAGTTCATCTAAGTGTAATTGAATTTAATTTGTTATGATGTGTAGTGTGTAATTGAATTGAATTTTTTATAATGTGTAGTGTAATTGTATATGGTTTGTTATAATTGCTATAATTGTTATAATGTTTAATTGTAATAGGAGTTTAATTAACCCTAATTAAATCCTAATTAACCCTAATCAATACTATGTGACCCTAATTGAACCTGATTAACCATAATTAATCCTAATTAGCGTTAATTAGCCCTAATTAATTGTAACTAACACAAATTAGCCCTAATTAATCTAAATAAACCCTAATTAGCTCTAATTAGCCCTAGTTAGTCCTAATTAACATTAATTGGCCCAAATTAATACTAATGACCCCAATTTAACCTGATTAACCCTAGTTAGCCCTAGGGAACCCTAATTAACTCTAAGGAACTTCTAATTAATCCTAGTTAACCCTAATTAATCCCTAACACATCTTGAAGTAGCTCTAATTAAACATAATTAATCTAATTAAATCCTAATTACCCAAATTAATCCTAATTAGTCCCGATAAAACCCTAACTAAACCTTAATAAAAACCCTAATTAATACTAATTAACCCTAATAGAACCCAATTAACCCAATTAATGCTTTGATGTGGACTATACACGATTTTCCTGCATTGAGAATGACATGTGAATGGAGCACACATGGAAAGTTAGCGTGCCTTGCATGTATGGGCGTGAATCCCGGTCATACGTTAAAGCACGGCAGGAAGCCCTCGTGGTTCGAATGTCAACGGAAGCTTTTGCCACCAGACCATCAGTTCTGTAGGCAAAAGGATAAATTTGACGGGACTGTCAAGCCTAAGGTTGTCATACTGGACTTGTCATCTGGTGAAGAAGTGCTCTCGCACCTGGAGGTACTTGATACTGACATACCATACTACAAGGGTATGCCAGATCAAAAGATTCTAGGTCACGGGAAAGAGCACAACTGGAGGAAACATTGTATTTTCTGGGAGTTAGCCAAATGGAGGACACTCATTATTCAAAACAACATGGATGTGGTGCACATTAAGAAGAATTTTTTCGATAATGTGTTCAACACAATGATGAATTTCAAGGGGAAATTGAAAGATGAAGCGAGAAAGGATCTATAACAATTGGGTGTATGCCGTGAACGGCATCCTCAGACAGCCAACGGGAGGATGCAGCTTCCGAAAGCATCTTACTGTCTAGACAAGAAATAAGTGGAGAAGGTCTGTCAGTGGGTTTATAATTTGAAGCTTCTGGAAGGGTATGCGTTCGACATATCTCGTTGCTGCAATATATCAAGTTCTAAGGGATGAAGAGTCACGATTGTCATGTACTTGTGAAAAGATTCATTTATATTGCCTTCTGAGGATTATTGCCAAGGGTTATATCCGAGACTTTAACTGAATTATCTCATTTCTTTTAGGATATCTGTTATTCTATAATTCGGGTGAGTAACATGGAGGTGCTTGAGAAGAACATTGTGTTGACAATTTGCAAGCTCGAGAAAATCTTCCCACCGTCATTCTTTGATTCAATGGAGCATTTACCCGTTCACTTGGCGCATAAAGCTAAGATGGGTGGGCTTGTGCAAAATTGGTGGATGTATCCATTCGAGAGGTTTTGCTTTAACTCTATGTTGTTCATTTACAAGTAATGCAAACACTAATTCATTGATATTCTACCTAACTCTATTTGTTAAACTTCTAGGTTCATGTTCCATTTGACGAAGAAAGTCCTTAATAAAGCATCTAATCCAATATCATCTCAAATCCTTTAAATACAATATTACAAAACTGCTTAAACTTATACTATTAAAACATAGGTTCTTTACAAACTCAAGTCCTTATAGAACAAGTTGACAGTACCGACCCACGTAGGGGTCTCACTATACAGTAGTGGTGGGCTCACCGAAATCTCACAAAGACTCTAAACCCCATTCCCGAGCATGCTACAGCTGATCATTACCTGCAGAAAATAATAACACGAAGGATGAACTTTTGAGAGCTCAGTAAGGTTGTATAAGGACAATCAAAGGAATTACAAATTTAAAAGAATCCAATAGACGATGATTTCTAAAATGATCAAAATTCATCATAATCGATACTCATAATAATCACGAAAGGTTCCAAAACGATTCCAAAATACAATGATGGTTGTTCACAGGATTTTATTGTAATATCCCGAACTTCGGGAGACGGTTAAATAACCATTGGGCTCCAAAAAAATAAACGGGCGATAATTTTAAGCAGCGCTCAAGTATTACTAGAGTATTGATGCTTAAAATAATATTGGAACAAAAATATAATTTTTGAAATTTTGGGAGCATTTTTGTAATTTTGAAAAACTCTGGGGGCATAAATTTAAATTATGGTTTTATTGACTAAAAATGAGGAAGTGAGTGATAGTATATATTTTAGTGATATTTAGTTAAATCAATAATGATTAAAAAAGTTTTTTGGGGGGGCTTAAATGCAATTATGGAATATTTGGGGGTTTATTTGCAATTCTTGAAAATTGATGCCTAGTTTTCAAGATGTAAGTAACCAAGTGATTGGAAATGGTTACCTGGTATGGTGACTAATCAAAAATTGTAATATAAAATTGAGTGGATAGTCTCTAGGAGGGAAAAAAACAACAAAACAAAAGAAGAAAAATTCGGGAAAAAATGAAGGAGGAAGAAAGAGTAGAAGAAGAAACAGGAACAGGAAACGGGAAAAAAATAGCTTCAGGCAGGAGGAAGAAAGAGAAAGAAGGAAAAAAAGAAAGGAATTGGGGGGGGGGGGGGAATCCATGAAGTTAGTCTCCTTATTTTCATTGTATTGTGCGATTACAGTGTGTGTATTGTGTGAAATGGGTGGGTCAGGTGTGAACCTGTGTGTGTTTTAGTGTGTATAAGGTTCGGGTTTGGGAATTATGGGGGTGTGTTTGTGTGTAGTTGTGTATGTAAGGTGTATGTATGTGTGTATTTTGGGGTATGTGAGATTTGTGTGTGTGTTTTTCAGTGGGTTAGTGTGTGTGTGTGTGTGTGTGTGTGTGTGTGTGTGTGTGTTTCGGGTGAGTGTGTGTGTTCATATGTGTGTAATTGTTAGAATATAAGGTGATAGGTGTGTGTGTTTTGTTGGTGTATTAGTATAAATTTTGGACATGTATTTATAGGTAAAGGGAAAAGAAAGAAGGCGTTACTGTGAGTGGCTTTGTGAGTGTGTTACCTGGGAAGTGGGCTGCTGAGAGGGAAGAACAGGGATGGTGAACAGTACAGTTGAAGTAGGGTTAATTAAAGTTAACTGGAAAGTGTCGCTAAATGAATCTGGCACTATTCTAGCAATTCTTTTGCTAATTTTTAAAACATGTTTAGAGATTTATTTTGAAAAAGTTTAAAACTGTAACCCCTAATTTTTTTTATAAGACGTATGCTCTGAAATTTTTTGGGAATTTTCGGTATCCGTGAAGGGCACTAAATTAGGGTATCGGTTAACTAAAATTATCGAATTATTTAGCATACCAAACCAAGTCATTTTGATCTAAAAATTTTAGAAAAATCTAATTTTACTGATATGTCTCATTATCTAAAATTTTGTGACATTCTGAGGCTGATAGATATTTTTTACGAAACTGACCTTTTAGCGCTCAGTTTAGGCACTGGTTCAGAATTTTTGGCCGAAAATTTTCTAAAAACATTTTTAGGCCAGAAATAATATCAGGATGCTTGAAATAGCATTTTAAGATGTTTTGGGGGATTTTTCTGAAGTCGGGGTATTTTGGTAATTTTACCCTTAAACGGGTATTTTTAAGTAAATTTGCATATTGTAAGGATATTTTAGTAATTTTGCTTACGAAAATGTCATTTTGACGATTTAAGTGTAACAGAGGGTATTTTGGTAATTTATCACCCCGAAGGGGGTATTTTGATAATTTGACCTAAGAAAAATATTTTTGGATAAAATTATGTACGGTAAGGTTATTATAGTGGTTCTACTTACAAGAAGACTATTTTGGTGATTTAAGTCTGATAGGGACTTTTTGGTAATTTTACACCCCTTGGGCGTTTCGATAATTTTACATACCTGGTGAGGGGGTTCATTTTAGGAGTATGTGTGAGTCCGTATTAAGTTATAATATTGTGCTGTAGGCTGTGTTATAATGATTCGGTTATTCTGTTTAGGGTAAAGATAAAGACTTTCCAGTTAGGATAATCTAGCTGCGGATCCAGGTAAGGGATTCTATCTGAATCCGGGTAAGGACTTTCGTCTGAATCCTTATTCTGATAACTCATACTTGTAAGTACTCATTTGATCTATTTATGGCTAATGTCGAACTCTAAATTATGTATTGATATCAGCATGTTATTGCCCAGAAAATCCTAATATTGAACCTGAATCGATTATTTGGAAATCTTGTGATGCTCGGCTGTATTGCATGCTGAGCAAATTTGATAATTGTTTGTATCCATTCCTCCGAATCGTTATGCCTGAATCCAATAACTATCTGTAAACATTTTATTGTTTATTTGTGATTTTCTTCTGAAATTTTGAATGATGACTTATTCGGTAGGTTACGGTTATTAAAATCTGACCTGAGTCTGGTGATTTGAGCTGTTAACGCTCATTGATATTGTTGATTTTTCTGTGTTGACCTAGGTTTCTGTTTTGTGGGAGGGCATAATAAGGCTGGTCTGAATCCAGCATGAAACGCAGGCTAGTACCCAGTGGGACTAGTAATTATATTCTGATACATCATGCATGTGTACACTCTGTTAGCTTGCCGAAATGGCATTGCAATCGCCCAGGATCAACGTTGATTTTTTATTTTCTCTGCTCTGTATACTGCCGTCACTGCTATGGAAATGACTGAAAAGTATTCTCTGAAATAATTTATGCTCTTGTTGAAATATTTTTTGAGAAATCTTCAGTGTATTTTGTAAAGAACTGTCTCAGATGATCTGTGTAAGTTTTGAAATCCTTTAGAAAACCATCATTGTATTTTGGAATGATGGCTTTGAAGACGATCTTTTATTAATCATTCTGGAACCCATCATGAGTATTATTGTTTATTTTGGTATCTATTTCTGATGAATTTTGATCTTTTTGGAAATCATTGAGTTTTTGAACGTTTGAAGTATTCTAGAAATTTTCGTCGGTTAGATTCTTTGGAATCGTTTTGTGATTCTTTGTTAGTCCTTGTACGACCTTACTGAGCTCTTAAAAGCTCACCCTTCATTTGATTACCTTCTGCAGATGATGATAAGCTGTAGCAAGTTCGAGAATGGGTTGGACCGCATTATGAATGTCTGTCGTGTTGAAATTCAGTATATGAATTTTCCCAGCCTGTTCAGCTAGAACATGAACAATGTTGGTAGGTCCTATAAACGTATTACTCATTGTATGAATTTGGCTCTTTGCGCCATTGCTCATCTTCTTGTGTTGATTAATCTAAGTCACCTATGAAGGCATTACTAACGGGTGATTGTGCCTCAATTCCAAGCTAGTAATAAGTCAATGATCTTGTTTGGGTTTATGGCTTACGAACATCTTGACCTTAAAATCTGCACGTGCAAAGATGTCCCGTCTTCAGGTAACATCTCCCACTTCATCATCATTATTATCATTACCTACATGTTTCTCATTTTGCAAATGAGTGTCTACTCCTGTGACACTCATATAACCGCAAGCATATGTTTTTTTTTGTTATGGCACTTGATCTAGTTGTCTGAATTATAAAGCCAAAACCAACCCTCAATGAGTACGCTTGAAAATATTCTTTAGCTTCTTTATATGTTTGCCCTAGATAAGGGTCACTAGCATCAACCGGTGTGTTCGAGCTTAACACAAAATCAAACATTGTGAAACAAGACATTTATAGAAATAACTTACGGTTAAGTATCATATTGTAACATTTTTTGGGCATGGAATACAAAATTATAACTAATTTAAACATCCAACAAATGAAAATTTAAAAAATGAGTACACTTCGCAAGTCAAATACAACAAATATAATCTCAAAAACAAATTATATGAACTTCACCATTATACACATTAAGACATATAAACTTTACCACGCTACCCACAAAAAATATAAACATCCAAAACAAGCTACATATACACCAATAAGCCTTTGAGATCACAAACTTATCTTCTTTGAGTGAAGCTTGGAGCAAGGCTGCTTGAAGCTTGGAACTTTGAGGGCTTGAAGAGAGCCGAAAATGGAGGCAAGTGGAGCTCAAGTATTGAAGATTTTGAACAAGGAAAGAAGAGCTGACAATTAGGCCTTTTTTTGGTATATCTTCCCTCCCGTCCGCCAAATTATGTAGCGAACGGTAAAGGGGGCAGATGTGACATATGGTCAGCCAAAGGCCGTCTGCTACATAATGTAGCAGACAACTTTTGGCTAGTCAAGTCAAAAAGTCATCTGCTACATTATGTAGCGAGCGGGCAATGTTCCACAAAAAGGACGGGAATCTGGGGGCATTTTGGCCATAATGACCGTCCACTACATTGTGTAGCGGACAACCTTTTTATTTTTTAAAGAAACTAGATTTGGTCCATCCATCCCTTAAAGATGGACGGCCAGATCGCGCTAGCAACTTAGCTGAAGTTTTCTTCGCGAGTAATGGATCAGCTCCCATAAATATGTGCACACACACCACGCACACACATACATATATTCATTTATTAACATAATAACAACTATCATTATTCCTATATTGCACCCCACAAAATTAATTTACAACTTATGGTTATTTAAAAATGTTGTTAAACACCCCCCCCCCCCCCAATGTCATTATTTCTTTTTTGCACCCCACAACGTTAATCTACAACTTATGGTTATTTAAAAATGTTGCTAAAAGTTGCCAATAACATCAATCAGACCAATCATTGCTAAAGACCCCACATAATTCACTTGTAAATACTGTCGCTAAAGAAATAAATAACCAGCTAGAAATTACCATAAAATCAACCCTTAATTTGGGGTATTATATCATCTTACCCTTAAAGAAATTATCCTCGAAATTGGTGTTCTTTTGATTGCTACTCTTAATCATGTCTGATCTCAAATATCCACCGACATACACTTTAAGTGCATATATAACTAGATTCATTCAAACAGTTCATAAAAACCAAATATAATTTTGAGCGACTTACAAAGTATATGTGGTAAGGACCTCAAAGTTCAGGGCTACCCGATACGCTGTTAACATATTGTAATTAAATGATAAATATAGCCTCAAATGTCAATACTCTTAAATTACAAGCTCTGCTACACTATAAATTCTCTCTCTAGAATTTATCCTTTCTCTATTTATACCATCACATTGTCGTTAAACAGTGAAGTCCCACCAAACTAGCAATGGTCAATAATAGTCCAAGTAAATTTATCATAATTAATCGTAATCTTAATTTGAGATTGGGATATTATACTGAGGGTCCTTAAGCACATATTACTTTTCTTTAATAGCTCTGTGTTATCCAAGTGTAATAAGGCTTATGGGATCATAATCTCTTTCTTGCTTTCTTGAGTTTCATACTCAGATGCCCATTTTTTAGCATAATATTTAAACATGCTTAGTTGTTAAGTACTATGTCACATGCTTTGTGGCAAATGGGTTTTGCATCTATTATTGATACACATTGTGTCGTGCATGCTAGCTCATGCTCTATTCTCATTGGGCGATACCCTACACCACCGATTAGATGCTTTTGGCTATTCAAACTAATAGCCACAAGAAAAAGTTATTGTGTATTCTTTCCTATGAAAGGCAATCTTTTTAGTAATAGTTTCCCTGATTACAATTCTTTCACCTTTTCAGTGACAACCCTTGGTTCAAGATGGCATAGTCTAGGCAAATTGAATTAGTGAGCAATGATAAGTCATAACAGGCATTAAGGAAATGAAGAGTTGTATTCATTTCTGTGTGTTTAGAGAATAGCAAAGCATGCCTTTATATATAGCACAATAATCAATTTCAATCCTAAAATTAAGCTAATTTAGATCCAAGAATCGAGCAAATGTAAATTCAAGAATCATGCTAATTTTGATCCTAAAATCAAACTAAAAATCTCAGTGAAAGTCAACTATTTATTTCTATAAATATGAGATTCTCCTTTACTCCCCCTCAAGTTGGAGCATGGATATTTGAAATGCTCAACTTGCGCAGCAAAATGTGGAAGCATTCCTGACCAAGTGCCTTGGTGAAAATGTCTGCAAGCTGATATCGAGAGGAAATCGGTCGAGGTAATAAAGCTTTGGAATGAGTATGGTGCCGAACAAAATGACAGTCTATTTCAGTGTGCTTTGTGTGCTTGTGAAACACTGGGTTGGCCACAATGTGTAATGCGGCCTGATTACCGCAAAATAAAGAAACTGGAATTGGATGAGAGACCCCTAAATCAGTGAGGAGTCGAAGAAGCCAAATAATTTCACTTGCAGTGGTGGCCATTGCCCTGTATTCTGCCTCAGCGGTGGAACGCCAGACTATGGATTATTTCTTTGATAGTCAGGAAATGGGTGAAGATCCCAAAAACACAATATACCCAGTGGTAGATCTACGAGTTGTTGGGCAGCCAACCCAATTGGCATCATAATAAGTGCGCAGGGATAGAGAAATGTTGGAAGAGAGCAAAATACCTTGACCAGGTGTTATACCCCGAAAAGTTTTCTTTTTTTCCATGAGAAATTAGTATTTTCAATAAATAAGTTTGTGGTCTTTTGTTAAAATTAAGAAAATAGTTTCAGATTGTTTTTGAAGTTTTCATTCAAATTAAAATTTTAATTCGAATGAAAACCAATTTTCGGTCGAATGAAAGTGGTTTGACTCGAATCAAAACTATTTGATATTTTTTTGAAGTTTTGGAGTGTGAAGTTTTTGATCGAATTTAAAGTTTTAATTGGACCGAAAACTCATTTTCGGTAGAATGAAAAGATTTTTTTTCGTGAGTATTGAGCTACTGAAGTTTTTGATCGAATTAAAAGTTTTAATTCGACCGAAAATGAGTTTTCGGTCGAATTGAAAAAAAAAATTGAACCATTTTCACCTCTGTTGGATTCGGTCGAACGAAAACTATTTTCGGTAGAATGAAAACTTAAAAGTTTTGTCCCATATAAATAGTCTTCTTATTTCCTCTCTAGCCTTTTTGGGTTCTCTACTTCTTCTTCCTTTGTGCGCGCGAGGGAGAGAGAAAGAGAGAAGAAGACTTAGAAAGTTTGGAAGTTCTAAGGTGGAGCTTAAGGAGTGTATTTCTCAAAAGCTTGGCTAAGGTAAGGGTTTATTTTTGAAATTCAAATCAGCAATGGACCAATCGCTCATCCTTAGTTTCTTTTTTAAATCCGAATTTCTTCGAATTGAGTTAAGTGATTCTTCTTCTCCTTTTGCCTTGAGCTTTGTTATGAATAAATTGTTCTCAATGGTATGACTTGTGAAATTCAATTTTCATCAAATTCGTTTGATCTTAGAATTTGCAATGTTGATATCGTTCGTCTTAGAGATTGTCATTATTTCATAAACTCCGTATATTGTTTGACATGTCTGATATTTGGTTGTGTTGAATTGAAATTTTTATTTTGATAACTCTATGAGCCCCATGTCACAATGTATGTGACTTATGTCTAACTTACCCACGTGGATTGAAACGTGGGCTAGCTCAGGAGAGATGAGCTAGAGATTGCGATCTTACTTTCTGAACCGGTCTCATATGTCAGTATTGACGTATGCGACCACTTTCTGAATGGCTCTCTAGTGTCTGTCTCCATACTCAGTTACATTTTCACATTCAAAATCTAGTTTGATGTCCGTTCTGTTTTAACTTTTATGCTTCCAAAATTTCGTTTCTCAGACATTTTTGTTTCCGTTTGATTGGTCCTTGAGCGACCTTACTGGCCATTTGACTCATCCTCTTATTGTTTCTCCTTTCAGGTGATCAGTAGGTGGGACTTTGGGATCGAAGGACTAGCTGAGTGATCAATAGTTAGCTACCTTTGTTTCAGAGTTAGTACTGATATTTTGAGTGAAATATTGAGACATATTGTTATCATTTAGGTTTTATTTTGGAGAAACTGTGTTTGAGAAGAATTATACAAAGGCTTGGGGCCACTGTGTTAGATATTGATGTATTTTTTAGAATTATTAGTGTGTTCTCTAATTTGACCAGGAGTCTTTTGATAATTATAGAATCTATCTGATATCTATTTATTTGGATAACACATCGGAAATAAATTCGGGGCATTACAGTTGGTATCAGAGCTTAGGTTATGAGATTCTGTTGACTCATGCTTAGATCAGATAAGATATGAGATGGGTAGGATGGGTAGATTTAAGAGAAATTTCTTGTCTGCATATGATTTTAGTTTTCTTTTGTAGCTATGGCATTCAGTTTTAATACCAGGAAGACCAAATCAGAATGTGGAAAATCCAAATATCACCTGGAACAAGAACCTGACTTTGACCCTCTTGGAAACCAGCAAGCTCAGTTGACTCAATAGAAAAGCAAGCTCTGTTAAAAGGAATAACTGAACCACACCGAACGAAACAATGCGAACAAACCGTAGCTTGTCCGGAGGGAAACCACGACCATAGAATAATGGATATAGGTGAAGCTAACAACAATGGGTTGGACCAACAAAAATGACAGAACCCAACTGTGAAGAAACTAACGGAAGGAGCCCCTAGCAAAGTACGCAGATGAAAGTAAGCAGTGGAACAATGAGGGAATGCTCTATCTCGACTGTCGTGAGAGGGGAATCATAGGGAGTCCCTAGGCAAAAAATGCATGAAGACAAGCTGACCAATGCAATGTATAGGGTGAACAAAAGATATACATTATATATCAGGACTATTATGAGAGGGGAGTCACAAGCAGAAGGGAGACGATACTGACCAGCCAATGGACCGAATGAACTAAGGCAGACATTATCGCAACTGTCGCAAGAGGGAAATCATAGGGAATCCCTAAAAAAAATATGTACAGGTGATACTGACCATGTAATAAACTAAAACAAACAAAGACAGACCATAGTCATTGTCAGCAAAATGGAATCACAAAAGTGTATGCGGATAAAACTGACCATGCAATGGTCTGGATAAAGATGTCAGCACAGCTGCCATGGGAGGGGACTAATATAAAGCCTCTAACAAAAGGCAAGAAGGACACAAGGACAAGACACTATCTTGAGTGTTGTGAGAGAGGAGTCGCGAGGAGCCTCTAAACGAAATGCTTGAGACTGACCATGTACTAAACTAGAGGAAGACATACTTTATCATGACTCACAGGGGATAAAAGGCTACCATGATGTCATAAAAGGAGACTCACAGGAGGTCCTTAGACCAAAAAAGTAGACACTGCAGTGTAAAAGACGACCTAAGACAACTATTGTCACCACCCGAACTCACGAATGGGCCCGTGAGCTAGGCACGTGACTGGCCGCAGACCCAATGGGCTCCAACCAAGGGCTCTGCCAGGCCTTACTACAATCCTGTGACTCCAAATTAGTTCTAATTTACGGACTTCCAGAAATTCAAATAAAACTCTCATTACATGTCTTTAAAGCTTATAAATAAAACTCGAGGAGACCTAAGCTCCTTACATCAGTTCAAGCATAACGTAAATTAACATAGACTATAATGTTCGAATAGTGGGCACTCATTATTCTAAAAGTTCTCTTCGGGCACTACTCCCCCGTGTGGCTCATACTGCTCCGCTTCCCTTAAGTCGTCACCTGAAAAAATAAAGAATGAGCAAAAGCCCAGCAAATACACCAGCCATGTTCCTAAAATAGTTTTGAAGTTTCTAAAACATGCCATGGGTTTTCTTTCAACAAATCAAACATTCGATTATTGTCATTCGTAAAAACGTCCTTCATATACATATACACATATACATGAAATTTCAAAAGAAAAGATTTTCAAATCTGAGTACAATCATCATTCATTCCATTCACATCAAACACAGATATTTCTTTTCGTAGGTATGCTGCGGTCAGCGTACGAGCCCCCCTGACTAGGGCCCACAATCCCTCCTACACCCTGGATAAAATAATCATGTGGACGCAAGGGCGCACCACCAGCCATAGTACTATGCATCAACGTATGAGCCTCGTTGACCAGGGCCCAAAATCTAACATTCCCCCGTTGGATATGGGGCACAGCAACCAAGATAAGTTTCATAGCTCATTTCACATGTACTCAGTAAAATTCTATGACTCACACAACATTCCATGGAATTCTTTCAAATTGCATTTCTCATCAACTATTTTAGAAATAAAACATATGCAGAATAAATCATTGAACTTCAATTGATGAAAACATAAATACATATTATAGTTTTTGCAAATACATATACGGAGGAACATGACAGGGGTACTTACTTGTTGCTGACATATTTTCTCGATCCAAAATGTAGCGCGATGATCAGTTGTTACGTTTGACCAATAACACCGTTAAGGCCATTCCTTTCATCTCCATAGCCCCGACTTCACTATAACCCAAAGGGTATCATTGATGAAAATGCAGATTTTCTGTCGAATATTTTCTCAAACAACTCAGACGTCGCATTCAACCGCAACCACACTTACACAATATACACACTTGCCTAAGCGTATGCAACACGTACACCTACCGGTATTTCCTCTCTAGCCTTTTTGGGTTCTCTACTTCTTCTTCCTTTGTGCGCGCGAGGGAGAGAGAAAGTGAGAGAAGAAGACTTAGAAAGTTTGGAAGTTCTAAGGTGGAGCTTAAGGAGTGTATTTCTCAAAAGCTTGGCTAAGGTAAGGGTTTATTTTCGAAATTCAAATCAGCAATGGACCAATCGCTCATCCTTAGTTTCTTTTTTAAATCTGAATTTCTTCGAATTGAGTTAAGTGATTCTTCTTCTCCTTTTGCCTTGAGCTTTGTTATGAATAAATTGTTCTCAATGGTATGACTTGTGAAATTCAATTTTCGTCAAATTCGTTTGATCTTAGAATTTGCAATGTTGATATCGTTCGTCTTAGAGAGTGTCATTATTTCATAAACTCCGTATATTGTTTGACATGTCTGATATTTGGTTGCGTTGAATTGAAAATTTTATTTTGATAACTCTATGAGCCCCATGTCACAATGTATGTGACTTATGTCTAACTTACCCACGTGGATTGAAACGTGGGCTAGCTCAGGAGAGATGAGCTAGAGATCGCGATCTTACTTTCTGAACCGGTCTCATATGTCAGTATTGACGTATGCGACCACTTTCTGAATGGCTCTCTAGTGTCTGTCTCCATACTCAGTTACATTTTCACATTCAAAATCTAGTTTGATGTCCGTTCTGTTTTAACTTTTATGCTTCCAAAATTTCGTTTCTCAGACATTTTTGTTTCCGTTTGATTGGTCCTTGAGCGACCTTACTGGCCATTTGACTCATCCTCTTATTGTTGCTCCTTTCAGGTGATCAGTAGGTGGGACTTTGGGATCGAAGGACTAGCTGAGTGATCAATAGTTAGCTACCTTTGTTTCAGAGTTAGTACTGATATTTTGAGTGAAATATTGAGACATATTGTTATCATTTAGGTTTTATTTTGGAGAAACTCCGTGTCAGAGAATTTGAATTATACAAAGGCTTGGGGCCACTGTGTTAGATATTGATGTATTTTTTAGAATTATTAGTGTGTTCTCTGATTTACCATTTTGGAGTCTTTTGATAATTATAGGAATCTATCTGATATCTATTTATTTGGCATTAACACATCGGAAATAAATTCGGGGCATTACAGTTGGTATCAACGCTTAGGTTATGAGATTCTGTAGACTCATGCTTAGGATCAGATAAGTTGTGAGATGGGTAGGATGGGTAGATTTAAGAGAAATTTCTTAGTCTGCATATGATTTTAGTTTTCTTTTGTAGCTATGGCAAGCAGTCGTAATACCAGGCGAACCTGAAATCAGAATGTGGAAAATCCAAATTTCACCTGGAACAAGAACCCGCCAGATCTTCTGACCCTCTTGGCAAACCAGCAAGCTCAGTTGACTCAATTATTGGCTAATCAGCAAGCTCTGTTAAATTAGCAGAATCAACCTAACCCACCACCGAACCTGAATCACGGGCAGAATCAAACCCATAGCTTGTTAGAGCAGTTTGATAACCAACGATCCAATTTATGGCGGAAAAATGGATATCTTGACTTGAAAAGGTGTTTAGGCTTATGGGTTGCACCGATGAAAAAAAGATAGAACTCACAGTGTATAAACTAGACGGAACGCAGACCATTGGTGGAAGATGATTGAGGATAGTAAGACGGTGGAACAACGTAGGGCAATGACATGGGATCAGTTTAAGGTTGTGTTCTTCAACCGCTACTTCCCTAGGAGGGTAAAGGAACATATGTATCGTGATTTTCTTAATCTAAGGCAGGAGGACAACGAGAGCGTCGCTGAGTATGAGGTGAAGTTTACACGACTATCTCGTTATGGTAAGCAGTTGGCGGCTAATGAGAAGGATAGAGTACAAATGTTTACTTGGGGTCTTAAGTCTAACATTAGACAGCGCATTATTCCAGTCCCGATAGAGACCAATGTTCAGTGTGTGGACATCGCGAAGACTATTGAATCTAAGGCAAGGGATTTCAGAGAGAGGAAAAAAGCCAAGGCAGGTAAGCGCAAAGTGATGGGAAGCAAAAACAGGCATCTTTGTCAACTTCTGTTGGTCAGAGGGCCAAGGTCAGAGGCAATGTCAAACTCAAGGTAATTTTAGTAAGAGCTTAGGTCAGAACTTTGCTCAGAGACCTACGTCTGTAGGTTCTGATCCTATCTGTCAGAGGTACAACAAGCGACATGGTGATCAGAGTTGTTATTGGGATATGGGAGCGTGCTTCAGGTGTGGCCAAAAGGGTCACCTTATCAGAGATTGTCTAGTTTTAGCATCGAGGCAATCTGGCCCACAAGATTCAGTTGCGGGGAGTATGGCTTCGGGCCCTAGACAGAATATGAATCAGTCATCCGGAGGATAGAAACCTAAGACTACCGGAAGGGTTTTCAACATGACAGCTAAGGCTCGTCAAATTCAAAGGATGTGGTGGCAAGTACTATACAGATTAACTCAATTGATGCACATGTATTGTTTGATTCTGGTGCCACGCACTCTTTTGTCTCTCTTTCGTTTGCACGTCGACTTGGGGTTAAACCCCAGTCTCTTGACTATGAGTTGTCTGTCGATACTCCTATTGGAGATTTTGGGATAGTTGATTCAGTATTGAGAAACTTAAGATCCGTATATGTGATAGGGACCTTCCGGGGGACCTAATTCCTTTAGATATCTGTGATTTTGTTGTGATTTTGGGTATGGATTGGTTGGCGTCCTTTCATGCCTTAGTTGATTGCTTTGAGAAGCGGGTCCATTTTCGTTTATCTGATTTTTCTAAATTTGAGTTTAGGGGTTCGAAACCTAGTGGATTGTATGTTATCTCAGCTATTGCGGATCGCCGCATGCTTCGTAAGGGATATAGCGGTTACATTGCACACGTCGCTGATACTAGTCATGAAGGTCTTGAAATATCAGAAGTACCCGTAATCTGTTATTTTGCTGAGGTGTTTCCCGAGGAGTTGCCCGGGAAACCTATTGATCGTGAGATGGAATTCATAATTGATTTAGTGCCTAGTACAGCACCTATTTCTAAGGCTCCATATCGAATGGCGTCTTCAGAGATGAAGGAGCTAAAGGAACAGCTTAAAGACCTACTTGATAAGGGGTTCATTCACCCCTAGTGTATCACCTTGGGGTGCTCCTGTCTTATACGTTAAGAAGAAGGATGGTACATTAAGACTTTGCATTGACTATCGTGAGTTGAATAAGATCACCATTCGTAATGAATATACGTTGCCGCGCATAGATGATTTGTTTGACCAACTTCAGGGAGCAAAGTTTTTCTCGAAGATAGATTTGCGTTCGAAATATTATCACCTGAAAGTCATGGCGGAGGATGTGCCAAAGACCGCGTTTAGAACTCGTTATGGTCATTATGAGTTTTTGGTAATGCCGTTCGGGCTGATTAATACCCCTGCTGCTTTTATGGATTTGATGAACCGTGTGTTTAGACAGTATTTGGATCAATTCCTTATTATTTTTATTGACGATATTTTGGTGTACTCTAGGTCGGAGGAAGAGAATCGTGAGCATTTGTGGATTATCTTGCAGACTTTGAAAGATAATAAATTGTATGCTAAGTTTTTGAAATGTGAGTTTTGTCTTGAACAGGCTACATTTCTGGGGCATATGGTGTCTAAGGATGGAATAACCGTTGACCCTTCTAAGATTGCGGCAGTAACTGACTGGCAGAGACCGAGCAGTGTTACCAAAGTACGAAGCTTTTTGGGATTGGCCGGCTACTATCGTCGATTTGTTGAAGGTTTTTTGAAAATCGTTGTGCCTTTCACTCAGTTGACTAAGAAGAACACCCGATTTGTTTGGAGCGAAAAGTGCGAAGCTAGCTTCCAAGAATTAAAGGAGAGGTTAGTGTCTGCACCGGTATTGACTTTACCATCTGGTTCCAGAGGTTTTGTGATTTATAGCGAAGCCTCAAAAAAAGGCTTAGGTTGTGTTTTAATGCAACATGGTAAGGTGATTGCCTATGCTTTTAGACAGCTTAAACCTTATGAACAGAACTATCCCACCCATGATCTTGAATTAGTAGCTATGATTTTTGCTTTGAAGATATGGAGGCATTATTTGTATGGTGAAACCTGTGAAATATATACCGATCATAAAAGTCTTAAGTATATTTTCACCCAAAGGGAGTTGAAAATGAGACAGAGGCGTTGGTTGGAGCTTTTGAAAGATTATGATTATTCAATTCATTATCACCCTGGTAAGGCAAATGTTGTGGCCGACGCGCTTAGAAGGAAGAGCACCGAAAACTTAGCATCATTGATTACTTGTCAGCCTCAACTGTTGGAAGATATGATAAATTTGGATCTTGAGATTAGATGGCAAGATGGTGGAGAATACTTGGCAGCGTTTCAGGTACAACCTACTTTGATCAGCAGGATCAAGGAAGCCCAAGATGGAAATTCAAGTATAGTTCACATCATTGAGAGTATTAACGTTGGAAAGCAATCTGAGTTTAGAATTGACGAGCAGGGTGTGGTTTGGTTCCGTAACAGACTTTGTGTGCCAGCTGATTTAACTTTGAGGAGGGAGTTACTATCGGAGGCTCATAGTTCAACTTTCTCTATCCACCCGGGAGGAACAAAAATGTATCATGACCTTAAAGATCATTTCTAGTGGAGCGGTATGAAGTCGAATATAGCAAAATTTGTATCCCATTGTTTAGTTTGTTAGAAAGTGAAGACGGAGTATCAGAAGCCTAGCGGATTGCTTCAGCCACTTGAGATTCTGCACTGGAAGTGGGAACATGTAACAACCGATTTTGTGGGAGGCTTACCAAGAACAGTCAAGGGTTTTGACACTATTTGGGTTATTGTTGATAGGTTGACTAAGGCTATGCACTTCCTTTCGATCCGAGCAACAGCACCCTTATCTGAGTTAGTTCAATTATACATTGATGAGATTGTGAGGTTGCATGGTGTACCATTATCTATTGTGTCAGATCGAGATCCGCATTTCACTTTAAAATTTTGGAGGAGCTTTCAGAATTCTATGGGCACTGACCTTCGTTTCAGCACGGCTTATCATCCGCAGATAGACGGACAGTCCGAATGTACCATTCAGACGCTAGAGGATATGTTGAGAGCTTGTGTGATAGACCTTGGTGGTAGTTGGCATAGTCATTTGCCTTTGATTGAATTCGCATATAATAGCAGTTAGCATGCGAGTATTCAGATGGCACCGTTTGAGGCATTGTACGGTCGGAGGTGTAGGACACCACTATGTTGGGATGAGGTAGGAGAGAGACAGTTATTGGGACCGGAATTGGTGCAGTTGACTACCCAAAAGGTTGATTTGATTCGGGAACATCTCAAAGTGGCTCAAGATCGACAGCGTAGTTACACGTCCCACCATTGTCGTGAACTCGAATTTGAAGTGGGTGATCACGTGTTTTTTAGGGTTTCACCTTGGAAGGGAGTGATGCGTTTCGGTAGAAAGGGCAAGCTTAGCCCTAGGTTTGTCAGGCCATTCAAGGTTTTGGAAAGGATCGGTCCGGTGGCTTACAGAGTGGCGTTGCCGCCAGAACTTTTGCACGTTCATAACGCTTTTCATGTTTCGATTCTAAGGAAGTATGTTTACGATCCGACGCATATTGTGTCGTATGAACCTTTATCAGTTCGTGAGGACCTTTCCTACGAAGAGCAACCGGTTGAGATTCTAGACCGTCGCGACCAAGTGTTAAGGACGAAAGTCATTCCTTTAGTTAAGGTTGTATGGCAGAATCACAAATTAGAAAAAGCCACTTGGGAACTTGAGGAGGCTATGCTCGAAAGGCACCCTCAGCTTTTTGACACTTAAGATATGTTTTAAATTCCGAGGATGGAGTTCTTTTAAGGAGGGGAGAATGTTATACCCCGAAAAATTTTCTTTTCTATGAGAAATTAGTATTTTCAATAAATAAGTTTGTGGTCTTTTGTTAAAATTAAGAAAATGGTTTCGGATTGTTTCTAAACTTTTCATTCTAATTAAAAATTTTAATTCAAATGAAAACCAATTTTCGGTCGAATGAAAGTGGTTTGATTCGAATCAAAACTATTTGATATTTTTTTGAAGTTTTGGAGTCTGAAGTTTTCTGTCAAACTAAAAGTTTTTTTTCGTGCACATTGAGCTATTGAAGTTTTCGGTTGAATTTTCGACCGAAAACTAATTTTTGGTAGAATTGAAAAAAAAAATTTGAACCATTTTCACCTATGTTGGATTCAGTCGAATGGAAACTATTTTCGTTCGACCGAAAAATATTTTCGGTCGAATGAAAACTTAAAAGTTTTGTCCCATATAAATAGTCCTCTAATTTTCTCTCTAGCCTTTTTAGGTTCTCTACTTCTTCTTCCTTTGCGCGCGCACGCGAGAGAGAGAGAGAGAGAGAGAAGAAGAAGAAGAAGAAGAAGAAGAAGGCTTGGAAAGTTTGGAAGTTCTAAGGTGGAGTTTAAGGAGTGTATTTCTCAAAAGCTTGGCTAAGGTAAAGGTTTATTTTCGAATTTCAAATCAGCGATGGACCAATCGCTCATGTAAGTCCTTAGTTTCTTTTTAAAATCCGAATTTCTTTGAATTGAGTTAAGTGATTCTTCTTCTCCTTTTGCCTTGAGCTTTTTTATGAATAAATTGTTCTCAATGCTATGACTTGTGAAATTCAATTTTCATCGAATTCGTTTGATCTTAGAATTTGCGATGTTGATATCATTCGTTTTAAAGATTGTCATTATTTCATAAACTTTGTATATTGTTTGAAATGTCCGATATTTGGTTGTGTTGAATTGAAATCTTTATTTTGATAACTTTATGAGTCATGTCACAGTGTATGTGACTTATGTCTGACTTACCCACGTGAATTGAAATGTGGGCTAGCTCAGGGGAGATGAGCTAGAGATCGCGATCTTAGTTTCTAAACCGGTCTCATATGTTAGTATTGACGTATGTGACCACTTTCTGAATGGCTCTCTAGTGTCTATATCCGTACTCAGTTACATTTTGACATTCAAAATCTAGTTTGATGTCCGTCTGTTTGAACTTTTATGCTTCCAAAATTTCATTTCTCAGACATTTTTGTTTCCGTTTGATTGGTCCTTGAGCGACCTTACTGGGCATTTGGCTCATCCTCTTATTGTTTCTCCTTTCAGGTGATCAGTAGGTGGGACTTTGGGATCGAAGGGCTAGCTGAGTGATCAAGAGTTAGCTACCTTTGTTTCAGAGTTAGTACTGGTATTTTGAGTGAAATGTTGAGACAGATTGTTATCATTTAGGTTTTATTTTTGAGAAACTCCGTGTCAGAGAATTTGAATTGTACAACGGCTTAGGGCCACTGTGTTAGATATTTATGTATTTTTTAGAATTATTAGCGTGTGCTCTGATTTACCATTTTGGAGTCTTCTGATAATTATAGGAATCTATATGATATCTGTTTATCTGGCATTAACGCATCGGAAATAAATCCGGGGCGTTACACCTGACAAATTTTTTAGGTAGCGAAGAATGCGTATGGCAGCATCATAATGTGGTCGCCTTGGCTTGTGCATGAACTGACATAGGATGTGCACTGCATGTTATGTCTGGATGAGTGATCCTGATATAGAGTAATCAGACAATGAGACGTCTATACTATCCTAGATCTTCACATAGTTCTCCTGAATTAAGATCAAGTTGATGTTGTTCAGCCATGGGTGAGGAAGATGGCTTGCAACCTATTAGACAACATTTTGTTAAAATGTCAAGAACATATTTGCATTGGCTCAACGTGATGCCATCAGAAGAATGTGCCACCTCAATGCCGAGAAAGTACTTGAGTTTATCGAGATCCTTATATACAACTTAGTATCCAAGTAATGTTTTAGCCCAGAAATTTTATCTGAATTGGTCCGCATGACAATCACATCGTCAACATTAATAAGGACAGCAAGAAAGGATCCTTGACGAGTGAATGTGAATAAAGAATGATCAGATTGAGACTGAATAAAACCTATTGCAAGTAAGGACTAAGTAAACTTGTGATACCAATTGTGTGAAGTCTGATGAAGCGCATAGAGAGACTTTTGAAGACGACACACGCTATTCTTCCCCTGTTTAAAAAAAAACCTTAAGGAATCTTCATGTATACTTCCTCTTCTAAATCACCATGCAAAAATGTATTGTTGACATCCAACTGATGGATTTCCCATTTCTTTATTGAAGTAATGGAAAGAAGACACCGCATCGTAACTAGTTTGGCAACCGGTGCAAATGTTTCATGAAAATCTAGACCTTAAATCTGGGTGTATCCCTTAGCCACAAGTCGCGCTTTGTATCTCTCCACAGTGCCATCTGGGTGGAATTTGACTTTGTATACCCACTTAGAATCAATGGCACGTTTCCCAAATAGTAATGGCACAAGTATTTAAGTGTTATTAGCTTCCAAAGCGGAGACCTCCTTGGCTATGGCATCCTTATAATGAGCATGTTTCACTGCCTGAGAAAAATATTTGGGCTCATCGACCGAAGAGATGGCCACTAAAAATGTAGTGTGAGTTCTAGAAATTTTGGAATAAGAAATATTATGGGATAGAGGATATACCGTAAAGTTTACCGATGGAGAGGAAGAGTGCGAAGTAGAGGAATTCGGGGCAAGGGATGGTGCCAATGTATAATTTTTCACCTAGAAAGATTCTTGGACACCTGTCTTGTGCACTTAGAAGGCACAACGTTCATTCCTAGGTAGGGCAGACTGCTCAATACTAATGGGTGACTATATGGTAGATGGTGATGACTCAGCAGATCCTGGTGCTTGATACAAGGGCATCTGGTCTTGGGATGAGGATGATCCAATAGATAGGGGTTCAAGGTCTACGTTGTGGGGTAAGATTGATTTAGTTGGCACATCACTGGTCTAGATTGATTCAATAGGTATAGGGGTGAACTGATCTGTTAACCCAAAAGAGGTGTGGCAAGATTGTAGGTCAGCAATATTACCTTTTATGCTAGCAAAAGAAAATATGCTTTCAAAAAACTAAACATCTCGTGAAGAGTAAATTACTTTGTTGTCCAAATCATAAATCCTATACCCTTTCTGCCCATTGGGATAACCAACAAAAATGCTAGGCTTACTTCGAGGAGCGAACTTACTGTGTGGCTTGCTATTTATGTGCCCATAACAGAGACATCCAAAAGTTTGCAAATGATTATAGTCAGGTACTTTACCAAACAAGACTTCATAAGGTTTCCGGTGTAGCACAGAAAGTTGCATTCGGTTATTAAGTAAGCAACGGTAAATACGCACTCCCCCAAAAATCTGATTGGAAGTTTGGCCTGGAATCGTAAAGCTCTAGCTACCTCTAAGAGATGTCTGTGCTTTCGCTTCACCACTCTGTTTCGTTGCGGTGTATCCTTGCAGCTTTTTTGTCTGTCGATTCCATTCTCAAAATAATGATTTAGTGATTCATAATGTCCAAATTCAAGATTGTTATCAGTTCTAAAAACCTCAATTCCGGTGTTAAATTGTTTCTTAACCCAATAGAAAAACATCAAGAGATAGTGTAATATCCCACATCAGATGTAGAATAGTATGAAATGACCCTTATAAGACCTTGCCAAGGAACTCATAAGTACCTACTTGGCTAGCCCTTTTGAGGGAGGCAATGCCCTGTGGTGGGGCCGTGGACCGGGTCGTTACAGATGGTATCAGAGCCAACTCTCAAAAACTCGGGCTGGGCTATCCAGTCGGGTTGCCGATGGTTGGGGAAACGAAGGCAAGCCCCGGTATATCCCACATCAAGAGGATGGTTGGGGCAACAAAGGGTGAGTCCGGTATATCCCACATTGGCTAGAGAGGATGATTCTGGGCTATGTGTGATTGAGCCTTAGTGAGGACGCTAAGGTATAAGGAGGGGAGATTGTAATATCCCACATCGGATGTAGAATAGTATGAAATGACCCTTATAAGACCTTGCCAAGGAACTCATAAGTACCTACTTGGCTAGCCCTTTTGAGGGAGGCAATGCCCTGTGGTGGGGCCGTGGACCGGGTCGTTATAGATAGTGTCTGGTTTTGGACTTAAATTTCAAGAGAAAGACCCATGTGGTTTGACTGTGATCACCAACAATTGTGAGGAAATAATGTGACCAAGAATGAGATTTAGTGCAATATGGACCCCATATATTACAATGTACTAAATCAAAGTTGTTCATCGATTTATCTTTGCTATGTGGAAAAGGCAATCTTGTTTGCTGGCCTTGCAACAAGCATCACAAAATAAAGGTTTCGGTGAATTGAAAGTAACAGGTAAGTTGGAAACCAATGAGATACGGTTCATTGGTAGATGCCCTAAACAACGGTGCCAAAAATCTGCAGTGTTATGTCCTTTTGACAAAAGCGCCTTCCCCGCCCTCGTTGGTTCTAAATGATATAAGCCATTTCGCACTCTACCCACTCCAATCGGCTTCATCGAGAGTAAGTCATGTATCACAAAAATTTAGACCCAAAAATTATAATATAGTTGAGATCTCGAGTCAATTTACTGATTGATAATAAATTAAAATAGAAATTAGGTACGCCCCAAACTTGTTCGAGGCCCAAATTGCAGCCAAGATTTACTCGTCACAAGGTATGAATCGGGACGGTATCACCATTGGGAATTTGAACCGGGGGTATATCTGGATTTGTATAGGCACCAATCATAATATCAATTTTACATGATATATTGTCCGTTGCCCCGGTCTCAATAATCCACAAGTCTAGCTTACTAGATATATTTTGTGAGGCCATATTTACAGAAGGCCCATTAGTGGGTCCTGATTGGCGGCCCAAAAGATCAGCAAGTTTTTGCATTTCACTGGGTGTAAAGCTTGGAAACAACACAGACGCGTCGGGTGTGGCAGTGAAATGTTGGGCAACTGTTACCGCTGGTGCTGTGTCTCTGACAGTGCGCGGCCATGGTTGATATGCAGATCTGTGATTTGGAAATGTCGCGAATGCGTCGGCTGTAGCAGCAAACGGCTAGCATCGCCGCCAACAGTGCTGTATCTCTAGCTGCACGGAGCCATGGCTGATTTCTTCCTCGCGGTTTAGGCCTTCTCCATCCAGAACGGTATATGATGATCTCATAACAATTCTCTTTGGAGTGATTTGATCAATTATACTAGGTACAGTGTAATCCACCATGCCATCTTTCTCCCGGATGTTCACCATGCCGGTCAGTTTTCTAGTCAGCTCCATGCCGCATATGTGGTGCTTTGGCCAATAAAGTTGTGGCCTCAATAATAGGGACATGCGCAGTAGCGACCACCTACTTTTTTTCTTCTTGGGCAGCCACAGTGTATGCTCTTTCAAGTCCTAGCAATGGATCGATGCTCAGGATTTGGGATCACACCATCTTGTAAGCATCGTCCAATCCCATCATAAAATCGAAGACTTTCTCTGCTTCCCGCATTTCCTGCATTTAATTTCCAGCACCACAAGTACATACATGTACAGGTCTAAGATTTTGTAATTCATTCCACACACCTTTCAACTTACCATAGTATGTAGAAATGGTGGATTTCTCTTGTTGTAGTAGAGCAATAGATCGCTTAAGGTCATACCTCTAAGTGCAATGCCCTGAGTAAACCATTCATCAAAATCGCACCAAATTTCACTCGCAGTGTCTGCATGTGCAGCACCTGTTTGTAATTCTCTAAAATAAGAATTGACAATCCATGATTTAACCAATGTATTACACTGGATCCATGATTGAAAATCCCGAGAAAGAACATCGAGTTTTGCTATCGACCCATCCACAAAACCTGCCTTGTTCTTGGATTGGAGCGCCTTCAACATGTTATGTCTCTAAGTGAAACAATTCTTTCCATTTTCACTTGGAGGTTGTGTAACAAAGATCAAGCCTGGATGATCAGATGGGTGCAAGTAGAACGAGGATTTGGTGTTAAATGTGATGTTTTGAACATTCACAACGGGCGCCAAACCCTCATGAACATAACTTGTAGATTCGTCTTCCATGAATGAAAAATTGAAAAGAAAATCCTATGCTAGAAGGATGGCTCTGATTCCATAAAGAAATGAAGAATTGTATTTATTTGTGTGTGTTTACAGAATGGCAAAGCATGCTTTTATATGCAGCACAACAATCAATTTAGATCCTCAAATTAAGCTAATTTAATCGAAGAATCAAGCTAATTTAGATCCAAGAATAATGCTAATTTAGATCCTAAAATCAAGCTAAAAATCTCACTGAAAGTCAACTATTTGTTTTCATGAATATGAGGTTCTCCTTTAGGCATTAACAACCTTGAGTTGGATCCTCCATTGTGTATAAGATCTTACATGTGAGACAGTAAAGAAAGCTAAAAATTCCTTACCCATTGATTTATTTCCACCGTTTCGAAATGCTAATGTAAATGCTCATTGCCTAGCTGATGGTGAGCAGCTGGATGTAAGTTTTGGACCGCTTCCACTATCTTAGATACGTTTCTTTCGGTTAATGGAAGAAGGACGGAATGGGTCATGTTGCTCTTTCTTGTACTTTATTTTTTGTTCTCTAACATGAATCTATCAGTTTAGAATAAGGGAAATTTCACAGTTGGAAGATAATGTTGCTTGGCACCGAGTCCTGTGCAGTAATGGGAAACTCATGATGGACGCAGTTGTGACAATGGGTCAACCTAATGCATCTACATAAAGAAACGAATCACCTTAATCATTATAAGGTGCAGTCAAAATACTCTCCTTAGAAGTCATGTATCAGCAAATTGTGCTCATGATAGTATGAAAATTCGAATGTAGATTAGAGAACTTTAAAAAAAAATTGTTTTCTCGCATAAGCAGCATTGGTTTTTTGGAGAATTTTTCTTTGTCGACTTCCTCACTTTTTTCTTCAGAATTACAATATCCAAGTATGTAAAAGTTCATTTCTTAAATAGTCCTTGCTCGATTTGTTCTTTATTGACACGTAAAATGTTCGGAAAGCTTCTCCTAAGTTTTAATTAAACTATATGTACATCGTGCATCCATACTGTTTCGCTGGATCTGACCATTGTTTGTAGGGGTGAGAACGGTTCGGTTTGGTTCTGTTTGGGGGTCAAACCGTAAACCAAACTGTTACCCTCGGTTTGAAAAATTATTAACCAAACCAAACCAAACACCATTGGTTTAGACGGTTCGGTTTGGTCGGTTTGGATCGGTTTGCGCCCACTTAAAAACGTTATTCATTTGCAAACTATAATTGAATCTAACAGTGATTAAAAATTAAAGTTATATATTTTTTAAATTGCATATAATCTTATTACATTCAACATATAAGTGTTCCTTGATGTATGAGAAATGATAAGTACATATAAAACATTTACTGGTCACGAAATCTTTGTGTTATAAGTGTTCTTATTATTTTCTTTTCTTATAATTTTCAAGATTTGTATATATGGATTTGCTTACTACTGCATATGTGGAATTGTCAATGAATGTTATTAAAAGTAGAGTAACATATCATAGGTCGGTTCGGTTTGGAATCGGTTTAGAAAATGTGAATCGTGAACCAAACGAACCAACGTCGGTTTGAGAAATGTGAAACCAAACCATTAAGATCTTTGGACGGTTCTGTTTGGTTGGTTTGAATGGTTCGGATCTGTTTGAAAGGTTTGATACTCACCCTTAATCTTTTGTGTAGAGTTTAACAACAATAAGTTGTCATCACAATTGTGTGATGCGCTAGATGGATATCTCTTATGCTCAAGAAACATCTAATGTGGAAAGGAAGTGTTGTTATGAACCCCTATATCAAGTAGAGCTTCTAGCTAAATTTTATCATTTTCATTTTAGCTAAAAAGAAACTACAGGTGATGGAATTTAGACCACGAAGTTGCTTCCGTCCACACTAATAACAAAGTTGTCTCCTTAAAAAAATCTTTTAACTAATATCTTTAGGATCAATTATCTTTAAAAAATCAATAGGGAAATAATACTTCAAGTTTTACAAACAACACAATTTCGCTAGTGTGTGTCAAAACATTATTGAACTAACAATCCATCTGCTGGATTTTAGCGACCAATTTCCATTAACTAAGAAATGTTGATATCTACATTTGTAGTTTTTAGATATTGTGAACTTTGGAAATTTTGAGAGTAGAAAATGGACATTTGGTTCTAAACTTTTGGGCAAAATGTCAATGAGTGTGAGTTAGTCACTAATTGCCTTTTGCAAGTTTTGCTATATCGCTTAAAATTTTGCTCTATTGTTCCACCACTCGGCATTTAAAGTAGTTTTCATGATGGCCGTAGAAGGATAAACTTTTTGAAAATCCCACATTGGCACATTATTCATGTGATGTCCCAAACCTAGGTTTACCCAGTTATTATTACTCTAGCGACGATTGACTTGAGTGATATTATCAGCGACAACTTATAACACTGCAGTTACGAATAACAAGTGAACGCACTAGAGAAATAAATGAAGCTTGATCACTCTAAAGAAGTTATAATTAATTAGGGTTTATTGTATAAAGATCTTATCTAGTAACTTGCTATTTTAAAATGGAAGAGAGAGATTGGGGGATATAAAGGAGGAGGCTTTGGTAACAATTAAAAGAATATACGTTTATAAATAAGCAAAAAAAAAAAGAGAGTGAGAAAAGAGAAAGAAAAATCGGTAGAGAGAAACAGGGAAGGCAGCCGGCCCTAGAACGGGCGGCGCCTCTGCTTGCTAGATCGAGGCAGCCATTTTCGGCAACACCACAGTCACCGGAGAGCAACTCTGGCCAAACCCCTTCGCCGGACGCCATCGCCTAACGGCCGCCCTGCCAGATTGCATGCACAACCGGCCATGGACCATCACCGGTCAATCAACCACTCCTCTTCGCCGTGCAATCGCTGCTGCCGGCGATGCCTTCGGCCACCGGCGAGCAACTCCAGCCGCCTGCGCCGACCACCACCGCACAACAATTTTGCGACCACCATCTCCAAAAATTCCCACTATCGGATTTCCTCGATCCAAGGTTTGCCGTCGCACAACGTCAGCAGATCTGCGAAGGCAGCGCCGTCGTCCTTCACCGTCGATGGGCATCGACCAGCCATGACCGGCAATCAACTCCAATCGTCGTCTTTGCCTAATGGACCGCCCAGCGCCTCTATCCATCACTGCCACACATCGGTTGCAACTCTCCATACCGCCGGAGCCAACACGCTACTGCCACCACCTCACGGTTTCACCACCGACCAGCCATAATTCCGGTTGCACCAGCCGTGGATTACTACGGTGCCGCACTACAGTGTTACAGTGACCCATGGAAGTAGGCACCAATTTTCAGCACGTCACCACCTGAATTTGCAACCACCGGGGAAAAGGCCCAAGACTGCACGACTACGAACCCTCAGCCCACTGCCCAAAACACGGCCACAATTACAGGGGGACGATCACCTGTCGAACGGTAAGCCGCGGAGTCATGGGCACCGAAGAGGTCCTTGTAAGTCCTCGGATCAACCACAACGGCAGTTTGATTTCCGTCGCCACCGGGGAGTCCATGACTGGCATAGAATTGGTTGCATGAGATTGACTGTGAAGCAGGGTTGATGGTGATGTTGTGATTTTGATGACTGTGCAGTGGTGGTGATTTAGCGAGAGTGTTGGCAGTGGATGAAATGAAATAAATGAGGTGGGTTTGTGTGTGTACAACAGTAGGTGTACGGTGCATGTATTTGGGCATGTTTGTAGGTGTGATTGTTGTTGGTCGATGGTGTGTAGCAGGATGTGTATGGAGATATCGTGTATGCGTGATGCTGTGTGTTGGATGTGTATATTGGTGTAGTGTGAAATTGACTTGTGTGTAGAATAGTAACAATCATGGTGGTCAAATGGTTGTGGGTTGTTGGAAGGTGGCATCTTAGTGGTAGATTGGTTATGGAAGCTAGTTGCCGATATGTTGGGTTTTGGTAGTATTGACTATGAAACGGGGGTTCGACGGTACGAGTTTGATATTGTTGTAGTTAACGGTTATGGTTTAACGGTGGTGCTCTAGGTGAACTGGACTGGGGAAACCGTGGTGGAGTGTATATGGCGACGGTCGATAGAATTTAGGATTTGTTTTGATCGATGAGGCAATCTATCAGTTCAATTATAGATGGGTGTGGCGTTTGTATTGGGATGGAGTAGTTGTCGGTGGAGTGGGTATGACTGTGGGGTTTTGGTATCTGGATAATTGTGTGTGTGCATCGGTGGGTGTATGTTGCGTGTGTTTGGACAGATGTGTATATTGCGTAGGTGTGGTGTTATCTCTACAGCTGCATGAGGTGCATGAGCATGTTGCTGTGTAGGCAACACGATAGTATGTAATGCCTTTTTATGTGTGAAGAGCAGTGCGATGGTTGTACATGTACTCTGTGGTGAAGTATGGTCGTGTGGTATATGGTGTAGGTGTACCGTATGCTTGCGAAGGTGTACCCTATGCGTGTATGTGTTTTTGGACAGGGAATCACATAGGCTATGAGCTATGAGAATATATAAAAGGGAATTGTTAGCGTAAGCCCTAGTGATTAACTGAGTACTATTTAGCGAGAGGTTACTTGGTGGTTATTAAAACGGGTAAATTAATGGATGTTCGGCAACGACGATTAAATGCCAAGAATGACATGGTGAACTGGGCATGATATTGGACGGGCATGTAAAGGTCGTGCAGTTGACTGAGGCATCAAATCTGCTTGAAGACAGGTTCAACGAGAATGTTATGCCGAGATTGACGATCCTTTGGGTTATAGTAAAGCTGGGAACATGAAGATAGAAAAGAATGGCGTTGATGGTTCTCGAACGAGATGCAGCAGCACGCCGTCTCTCCGGAGATTTTTATGTGGGCAAATGCATAGCGTCATGTAAGTGACCCTTTGATTCAACTAGTATTTTTATATGCAACGTATATGTTCATCTACTGTTAAAAAAAATGTGTTGCTTATTAGTATTGACCGTTTTAAGTACGTTTAACTGCTGTAGCTTAAATTACCAAAAACGGTTTTAGTGTTTTATTCTCGTCAAAGAAAAACCGGACCAGCATGTAAATGATGTTTTGCCTAGAAACTGAAATGAAACTCGGATTTGAAATGTTTTGTATTGACGTATTGTGAATATTGAACATCTTGATGATTATTGAAAGGATGTGAGGATGGTTGAGAATCAATTGATGAGTGATTTTGTTCACGATGAACCCAATGGGGGTTTTGGTTTACTCGATTACTGTGCCTTATATCCACGGGAGAAAGTTGGATTTTGGGCCCTGGTCAACGGGGCTTGTACGTTGATGCATAGTACTGTGGCTGGTGGTGCGCCCTTGCGTCCACATGATTATTTTATCCCGGGTGTAGGAGGGATTTCGGGCCCTAGTCAGGGGGGCTCGTACGCTGACCGCAGCATATCGTTTGAGCTAATATTGGGATTGAACTGGTTGTCATGAGTTTTATGCTAATGATTTCATACTTCAGTTTTTGGTTTCATGTACTCTATTTGTTTTACCCGATGATTACCAACTTCATGATTTTAGATTTCTTTACGTGGCTATAATATAAAGTGAGTTGTTTTCTGCATGCTATGGTCCACCTAGTTGAATCATTGGTTACTTACTGAGCACGTGGAAGCTCATCCCTTACTTATCATTTCAGGTTGAAAGTAAGGTGATGGTGAGGAGCATAGGAGGAGAAAATTTGGTGCGAAGCTTCGGAGACTGCATGAAATGAGTCGCAAAATATTAGATTTTCTGTTTAGCTTTAGTTGTTGACAATCAGAGTTATGAAAAGTTTTAGTATAAGTGATGTATTCAAATTAAAATATGATAGTGTAATTTATGTTTTGGAGAAGTTTTAATTTCCGCTGCAACACATGTTGGTTTTAATCGAGTAAGGCCTGGCAGAGCCCTCGGTTGGAGTCCATTGGGTCTGCGGCCGGTCACGTGCCTAGCTCGCGGGCCTGCCCGTGGGTTCGGGTCGTGACAATTCATTTGTCATTAAACTAACATTTCCAGTGATTGTTATTGTTAGAAAGCTAACAAACGTTGTTCAATGTATTGCCACGAGGCAGGAAAAAAGTTTGCCACATGTCATACAACTAAAAATGAATAGACAATTAAATAAATTATCATTGTTATCTTTTAGTTTGTCACAATGATATGGCTAAGCCAATTAAACTGTGCCATTATTATGATGGAGTGGTCTGGCCAATCAAAATGCAGCAAATATCACCTTGGAGTTTTCAGCCAATAAGATTGTGTTGTGAACATGGTATTTATCTCTACTCAAAATTAAGGTATAATTATGAAGGAGATTAAAGTTTCATAGCAACACTTGCATATGCAAGTATACATTTTAAATGACTATAAGGGGTGAACATAAGTTTATTTTGCAAGCCAGAACTCTGCCAAATTGAAGACACAAATTCTTTAATACAGAGAATACATCATTTATTCAATCTTGTTTGCCATGGAAACTCATCAAATGTTTGGAACGAACTCAATCAAATTCGCCTTTTGATCTGAAAATGAAGGTATCAAACCTTCTAGAAAATGTTAGTCAAGAGAGAAGAATAAGAGGACTTTCGTTATGTGAAGATTTTTCAAAGAGTTGTAGTTGCAGTATTCAAATCGATACAAGCTTTAATTTTTCGCTACGTTTCTAGTCTTATTTTTAGACTCAAAGTTTTTGTGTACAGTGACATTAAAAAAAGGAACTAGTATGCATATCCGTACATTACCTAGATAAAGATTTTGAACTTCTGTTTATATTCGTACTGCATGGTTAAATACTCCATCACCATCGACCATTAATCTCTCATTTCCTCCAATTCAGCAACTAATGACCACCATCCATTCTCACACCACATATACAAACTGCACACACCACTCATCAACTTCGATCCATCATCTTCTCTACCTTCAGAATTGCAAATTAACCCACCCACACAGCAGCCACGTAAAAACTTCCTGTCTAGGATAGCCCGCGAGTGACTCCTTGTGCCGAAGCAGTATGAGTGTGCCAAGATAGTGCCTCAAAGGAGCCCTCATCCTGATGGCCCAAGGTAGTGTTTGGAAAGAGTCGGCTACCCGACATACAGAAGCAGTGTCTCTAATGAGTCGTTTACCTAATAGGCCGCGGTTGTGTCCCAGAAGAGTTGCCTACTGGCAGGAGGGGCCGGAGTCCTCATTTCAGAGCATTAAAGCTCCCTGGCAGAGACCGTGATCCTGAGGAGTCGCCTATCCTATAATGAGTCCTTGTGCCAGAGCACTTGGAGTGCTCCAAGATAATGTCCTAGAAGCGTCGCTACCCGATGGGCTGAGTTGGTGTCTTGGAAGAGACGCCTACCTGGTGGGAAGGGAGTCCTCATGCAGGAGCACTTAGAGCTCCTTGGCAAAGATAGTATCCTGGAAGACTATTCCCCCAATGAGTCATTATGCCGAAGCACTCGGAGTACACTAAGTTAGTGTCTAGGAGAGTAGTGTCTCAGAAGATCAGCCTGCTTGGCTAGAAGGGAGTCCTTATGCTTGGAGCACTTGGAGCTCCCTAAGGAATTGTTTTAGAAGATCGCCTAGCCTGAGAGATGTTACACGCTCCGGATAGTGGGTCAAAATCATGTTCGAAAACCAAGGCAAGGTATTGGTGAAGGAGCAAACCAACACTGGGGCGTGGTAGTTTGGCAGAGTATTAAGGGGACGCAACTGTATAATTGGTGTAGCAAGATGTGTCCGATACAGGGGGCACGCTCAATGAAGATGGCACAGAAGTATAAATAGTGTCAGAGATAGCACATTGGCATGGCCGAGGGAAGGAGTGTCGGAGCCACATCTTAGGCGCAGTTGGGAGTCAAAACAACAGTCGTCGTGCCTAGGGCACGTGAAATGGAGACTGCTTAGGCACAGTCAGGCACCACAAGGATGGGTGTCGTGTTGGAGGCATGTGAAATGGAGAAGGCGCTTGGGCACAATCAGGTGACGCGACGCTTAGGTATGGCAACAAAGGTCGTGGAGCATTGAGCTTCCAAGGGGAGGAGAGAACAAGGGCGAGGCAAGAAGCCCCCAATGAAAGAAGGGTTTGGCAAGGAAGCTCCAAGGAAGTCCCCAGGGGTAAAGGCAAGGAAGCGCCCAAGGAGAGGGAGTCCCTAATGGGTCTGGAGTGGAGTCTCCAAGGAGCGGAGACCAAGGATGGGGAGCCCCCAATTGGCAAGGAGGCAAAACCATGAAAGAAGTGAGGAGGTCGAGCCCCAAAGGGAAGAGCAGACTCATCTGTAAGGGAGGAGGTGTGCAGAATTAGATGCTTAGGAAGAAACTTATGATGGTCATACTTGGCTATCGTGTTGACAAGTTGTACGTGTACTCATTGCCATGGTTAGAAATCTGGGTTGCTTTGACAAAAGGCTAAAAAAATTTAAGGTCAGAAGAATTTTGCAGCATGTTTTCAAGAAAAAGCTAGTGCTAGTAATGTACAAATACACAATCTAAGCTAACTTGGTGAGAAGGGAGTCCACGTATGAGGGGTTAGTTTAGCAACTTTTGTTTCATGTCAAATCTAAAAAAATAGTAATAGCATATTGTAGCGAACTGCCTCAGAAAAATCCCAAAAATGGAATGTAATGGATTTGCCATCTCATTTGATTAAAGGAAAATAAAAAAAATCTAAAAATGACTCTAAGATGTCCAAAAGGATGACTAGTCTATCAAAACCAAGAGAGGGATTTGGGGACTAAGGTACACAATGAGAAGGTGTTAGGCACCCATCGCGCCCTTTCGGTCTCTGCTTCATTTGTATTGAATTTCGGCCTTAAAGCATGTAGCATGCAAAAATATGATAAAACTAATCCTAAGTTAATTTTGATATTTTTGGCTTGAACGCGACATCAGGGGTCGAATTGCCTTTGTATCCGATTGAACTACTCAGAATAAAAATCGCCATAGTTCGACTCTGATCCTATGCGACTCTTTTTGAGTTTTTATGTAATAGAAATGGGATCGAGGGAAATGGAAGACACTCTAGACCATTTTTACCTAAGCTAATCCAAAAAACTGTAAATATACCTCGAGAAGGTGCTTGTTTAGAAGACCTCAGAACTTCTTATGATGAATCTATGATGCATGTAACCTGTGTATATAGAAGTGAATATGGTCCTAAATTTTCCTTAGAGATGATCTACCACTTTTATGAAATAAATGGTATAAAAGCTCTAAGAAGAAAAAGTTTGTTCTTGACAATGTAGGCCAAGCGCCCTATTTATAAGGTCTGGGATGCCAGAAATGGTAAAGATAACCATATCAATTTGTGATTTAATGCTAAGACGGAATATTTGATAAAAGTCACAAATTGAGAAAAGTCACCTAACCGGCAGATTTGTTAAAAACCGGCCGGTTCATTTATTATCAGGTTTACACCCAACATTAAAAAATAAACTTTATTTATTAATAAAGCCTGACATAAATAAATAAAAAGATTAAATAAAACTACAAAAATTGGGTGTACACATGATTTTGTTGAATGGACAAAATGCCCTTCTGCACCGGATAGTAAACAACAAAACCCCCGTTGCTTCATCATCTAATATAATTGAAACTAGAACCACCACTCTGTGAAAATAAAATTAACCACTCACCACATCATGCCTAGATGTCTTGTTATCTATATTACATATAAAAGTGTGTGATCATTAAAAAAACACTTTTTTGGGCCATAATACCCTTCTTATGTTTAAAAATCGCTGACTTACCATTAAAAAGACCCTTGATACATGGATGCATGTCCATTGTCGTTAATATAGTATCTAAACTTCTCTAGCAAATTCATATGTTTCTGCTACTCATAAAGGCTACAATGAATACATAGATGTCATCCTCATTTCTGATAAAATTTATCATTAATATATAGATGTAGATTCATTGTCATCCAAAACTTGATGCTTAAAATAGATTATGGAATACCTTGATGATGATAATATCTTATGACATAAGTAGAGTAATTAACTTTTCTAATTATGACGACCTGGTTATAATGATTTTCTTTCAAGATAAATGAATTTTACTCTCGCGTTATTCTATGGATATTGGATAATTGGTGTATTTGGAGAGAGAAATAAGTGAGCGGGTGAGGGAGTTGAACAACCTTTGTCTATTCTTAAGACTTCTTTTTTGTCCTTCTAGGTCTGATGATGCCTTTTTAGTCTTTATGGACAGGTTGTTGTTGTGTATAGATATGTGATTACTGTGTGTAAAGCATATACGGTAGGGGTCTGCCTCCTTTTTCTGGCAGTTTTTGTCAGTCACTTTATACTTATCAGAATTAAAAGAATTGGTTCAGCCGTTTACATTGCCAATGAAAATTTGTAATATGCATGGTTCAACAAACAAAAATGAAAAAAAAAAACTAGACATGCTTAATTTTTTCCTTCAGCTTTCCTATATCCAACTTAAAATTTTGATATTTTATCCATGTGTCTATTTACATATGTATATAAGTACCCGTGAGCGTGTCTGTATTATGTACATGTTGTGCTAATTGCATGTCTTAAGTCTGCCATGCAAATATTAGTAATTCTCTAACCCAAACTTCCAAGTAACGAGCAACTTAACTTTCTTTTTTGATTGTTATGGAGCACTCTCACTATCATTTTATCTATTAATGGATGTGGCTAAAAATTAAAATTTTGTGGTGGGCCATTATGTCCTAATAAAATCTAGCCAAACACATTTTGCTTTCACTAGATGAAACATAACGCATTCAGCCTTTGACCGGAATAAGTTATAATGGCTTCGGTTCTTATTTGTCTTTGTGTATACTACCATTACCCGTTACCCGTTTAGATAATGTCTAATTGGATACTTCATGAATGGACGGTTCTACGTGTTTGTACTCAGAAATTAAGTTTAAAATAATAAAAATTCTTCTCTATATGACTTCTAATATCGCCAGGAAGAGAACAGAACGGATTAAAATGATTTCGACAGTACGAGTCATTGTTTTCTTTTCTGTTTATTTGTTTATCTTTTGATGTTGCATATTTCTACAATCAAAATTACATTTACCACTCAGTAAGGGAGTGAAGGATTTATCACTAGCCCGTAACAGAAAACTGGAGCAGTTAAAGTACCTCTAAAGCACTCTAGGCGACAAAACATTAGTGAATTGGGATTGGAATCGACTGAGCATAATTATTGTTTAATATGTAGTGCCTAATTTTATTTTATTTTTTTTAACAAGGAATCCCTAAACAATAATAACTCTAGAAATGGTCGCGTAAGTGCAAAAAGACAGACATTTTTTATGTTTGGTGGGTTAAAAGTTACTAACCTTCATTGCAGCAACTTTTAAAGAGTAAATGTATTATATAGTAATCTTATACTAATATCTTTCCTAAATTAGATATGAAAAACATTTTACAAAATAAGGTTACTAAGGATAATGTGATACATTCACAACAACTATTATGTTCATAAAGTTGGGCTACAGAACAGATATTAGGAAAAGGATAAAAATGGGTTAAAAGTAAAAGTCGGAAACCAACGCTATATGGATGCTGGTATAAATATGAACATTAATTTGTTGATTGTTAAGCTTTAAACTTTTACTTGAGACTAAATGCATCAAATTTAAATAAGAATACGATACAAAACCCTTCTTCCGTGAAAGGATAGGCAATTTAACTATTTCGTCCAGCTATTCCTCTACTAAAGGAACTGTTTTTATTTCGAAAGAATGGTAGCTAAGACCGTGAGGATCAGAGGAGTCATCGTTGGCATCAAATTGACGTACACCTTTTACGTTTTATAAAAAGTTATGCGACATGAAGGTGGTTGGGAGATTATTAACATTCTTTACATTGACTCAAGATATTTTTAGAGTAATCCTTATGCATTTACATCTCAATTTAACCTACACTTTTGACTTCAATTAAATTAACATGTATACTTGAATCACGAAAAATTGATTGTCCTAGTATAAAAAATACACAGATTGATGACTTTTCAATAACTTTATCTTATTTTGTGACAGGTTAATGCACATGCATCTTCCTATTCTTATACTCTGTCCTTCCCACTTTTTAGAATTGTCCCAAAAAAATTGATCACTTTTTAAATTAAGAAAATTTTCATAAATATTTTTTTCCCATGTTTACACATCTTACACTCTCTCTAATTAATTTCTCTGTCCACATTTAATCTTCCGCCAACTCATTTTTCTCTCTCCTAACCCACTTTTTTCCCACCTCTCTCTCTCTGGGCAGGCAAAAAGAAAATTTTATGAAATATGACTCTGTCCTAACTAAACGTGCAAATCAAACACTAAATGATTAGGGATTAATGAAGGGAGCATAAAAGGTCCGGTGGAGGGTTAGGCGCCCCGAAGTCGGTTCACGTTGACGCCACAGTTCTGGTTTTTCTTTAGTCGACTGATGAAGAGGTTCTTCATTGACCAAGGCTGGTGTCATCTACTTTAAAAATGTTGCGTTAAAAACCACATATACAGTCTAAATCCCCACATCACGATAAGTCGTCCTAAAATAAAAATTTGCAACTCATGGGATTCTGAGTTTAGACGGATTTTTGAATCACAGCTTACAGTGCATTTCCTTGTCCAAACACACCACGAGATTTTTGCCTGCAAAAAATGGTTGCCTGAGTGCTCATTTCTTGAAATTGACCGCCAAATACATATGGTAACATTAAATAGTAAACGATCCACATTCCGTTTTACGCCACTTCACATAGTTATCGATGGACCAAATGCCATCAAAATACTGCACAGACTACTTCCCATGAAACACCGATAACACCCACCTCGTACAATCCCGCAACCTCTGTTGAATTGTCTGCAAGCTACAATTTGATCCTTGGCAGTTAAATTCAAATTTCATTTCATTCCGGATCAGTTGTTCTTCATTTCACTCTTCTCCTTCTGTCCCTGTCTCTCTCTCTGCCTTTGTCCCTCTCATGATCCTCTCTTTCCCTGCTGCCACTTGTTTCCCGATCCCGCTCCCAGTCCCTGTCCCTTCCTCGGTCATTTTCTGGCTCACGAGCTCTCTCTCTGTCTCTGTCGCGGTGTCTTTCCCTGTCCCTGTCAGCCTCAGTTTCTTTTTCCTTGTCTCTGCTAGAAGATTTCCGTTGGGGGCTTTCACTTCCACTCTGACTACGGTGACGCTTTCTTGAAGACTCCCGAGAATCATCCATTCTGTCCCTCCTTTCTAAAGAAGATCTCTCTGCAGTTTTAGATTCAGAAGTATCAAGTCAGAGCGCTACTCCACAAATGCACCAGTAAAGAATATGACTTACACTTGCTTCTTATGACATGCCACTTGGAAAGTAAATTGTCGTCCACACATTTTACTCAAGTAGTCAAACAGATCACTGGCTTCGAGTTTTGTAAGTGGGGTGAAGAATATGCATCTCAGGAAACTCAGGACACAAAATTATCAAGTAAATTTACATCTTCCAATTCTGATTGATGCAACACAAGCTTAAGCGCCTCACAGAAAAAGTCAATTGTAGTCAATGCAGGACATCATTTTGCTTGGGAGGAAAAAGGTAAAACCAACACCCGAAAAAGTCCAACAGTCATTTTCTGCTCAATCACTTCAGGATTCTCCCGTGGAATGAGGAAAAAACATCACTGTATTAGAAGAGGACGAGTGGATAGTCTTGTAGCAAAGAAGAAATAATACATCTTTCGCAAAGATAAGTGTCTTATAATTCCCTTTAAGCAAGGAAGTTATGATACAATCTGCCAAAGTGAGAAGCTGGATACTCAACAGCAAATCACTTACAGGGAAACATGCAATATCTTCCATCCAATGACAATAAAGAGGAGCATAGTGCCTTCAGACATGTTTATACCGAGCCTAAGTATGAACTCAATTAATTGCAAATGAGGCTAGAGGACCTTATATTTCGGGAGTAGATAAGAGAATTATTGATTCTACATCAACTCCACCATCTCCACTACCCTCAATAAAGAAGCAATGAGCCAATAATTGTACACATACCAAGGCCTTTGATAATAAAATTAGAGTGATTAATTTGCGTGGTAGCTTAAAAGATCTGAGCCAGAAGATCCGGACAGAGGGGGCTGCACAAACTGTAAGATATTCGATATACATCCTTGGCCTTATCCTAACCAACGTAACATGGACTCGGTGTCGGTGTCCGGATCAGGTACGTGTCCAAGTGGTCGGACTCGCTTATTTTCGAAATTCTAAGATACGTGAACACCGTCCAAAAGTTGGACACGGGTACGGGGACACGTCATACATAATATATGTTACATTTATATTCCTACTATAGTGCGCTACTAAACACCATATATAAGTATATAACTAATTACGATAGTATACATAAATATTCTGAATAGAATGCTAGGAATGTGAGGGGTAGAGCATCAAGATATGTGTTAAACTGGACTATTGGAGAGGGTTGGCAAAGAAGTACCTGTTGAGCTGTCTACCAAAAAAAAATCTGGAGGCCACCGCTCCCCCACCCCCAATAGTTACAAGGCTGAAAGCTATGTTACATGGACTCTTTGGTTTTGCGTGAAGTACCCGTGTCGGACACTCGACACTTGGACACGGGTATGGGATATGTGTCCGACACATCTCATAGGATATGCCATTATGATACTATCTTATAGTCTTTTGTTTAATTAATAGTTGCTTTGAGTAGAGATAAATTGTCAATTAAAACCAAATGCATCACATAAAACACCTTTTTACCTTCAAAATAACTAAAAAACAATAGTAAATATGAACATTTTGCCGTGTCCCCGTGTCTTGCGTTTTCAAAATTAGACGAGTCCGACACTTGGACACGTATTCGATCCGGACACTTGTACCGAGTCCATGTAACATAGGCTGAAAGAACATTTAAGAGGTCATGCTTTGCATTTAAGAGGCCATGCTTTCCATCCCATCCCAAGGATGTGGTACAGCAGAACTGGGCTTGTGGCAGATGAGACGGCAAAAAGGCAAAAAAAAAGGTCATGGCTGATTGAAAACCCCTCCTCAGTCGTCATTACAACTTGCAAGAGTGCAAGACAAGTTTGTGCATCTCTCGAGGTGAAGTTACAGAGAAATCATTCTCTCTCCCTTATGCTGCTGCTCCTCCTCTTCCCTCATCTTCTGCTTCTCCTTCTCTTCCGTCTCCGGCCACTCTCCTTCTCTTCTTTCTTCTGCAGATTCATTTTTTCCTTCTTCATTTCATCCGGATTAAAACTTGCCCAAGAATCTTCTTCATCCTCTAAGTAGCAACAGAGACATGAGCAGTGTCCGATCTCAATCCAAAGGATCCGGTACGGCTCCCGTACCCGTGTCAGGGTCGTGTCGTCTGGACACCGCCCCTTCACCCCAAAGTGAAGGGTCCATGTAACATAGATCCTAACAACTTAATTACTTAAAGCTTTTGGGAAAATAGGTCACTTTAATAGTAGCTAATCAGAAGACCGAAGCTGCCAACAACCTAGCATTAGACAAGGCAAAACAAAAAGTTAACTTACTCTTGCCTGAAGTTTCTACAAGAGAATCAAATAAACCATATTCAAATTGCAGCCGCTTCCGGTGGATTGAAACTTTCCTCTCAATTTCCTCCAAACTTCTGACTCCACGGTCTTCAAGAGATTCACGGTATTCCATCAAAGCAACCTCAAGCTGTCTTAACTTTTGTCTGCAAAGATGAAACCAGTCAGCAGAGATTCTAAGTTTTACCATGTGATGGACAGCACTGTACAACATATCAAACTAAGGGAGAGCTTTAATGCATTCTCATTTTCATAGGGCAGCACTCCAGCAAAAAATAAATTGGAAAAACTCCTCAGATATTTACGCCCCGAACATTAAAAAATAGAGTAAGTGATTGACGAACGAAATTTTCACAAGAAAAACTTTTACTACTAGTACCAAGTATTATCCAATCCAAAAGAGAAAATCAACACATCCCAAGCTCTATACTAATTACCAATTACCAATAAGACGATCTCTAGAAACAAATCATGTCTTCTAGTAACAAGGAAGCTAACAATACCTCTGTTCTTCATTCATTCCACTATCGAGATACGCTGGAGTGCTTGCATCAGTGGCAGGCTCTATCTCCTCAACCTTACTTAGACCGTCACCAGCATTCTCACTGCCAGAAGATGAATAAGATAACCCCAGATCCCTAGCACTTCTCTTTTGTTCATCGTCACTTTCATCATCTTCTCGGGCCCACTTAGAGGCAGGCAGAACTGGGACATTCTTTGTAAATGCTTTTAGCCCAGGCTGTGGAATGGAAATGGTTGGAGCCAAAGGCACGGATCCTTTGCCTTGCGACGGCATCTCATCGTCCCCATACCGACTCCATACCGACAAACCCATGGACTCCAGTCCACTGCTTGTTTCTTTCTGGCCACTGGAGAATCTACCAGTTGGATTGCTCTGAGCATATTTTAAGTCGTCATTGAGTTCAAAACCCCGCTGTTTTTCTGCTTCTTCTAGATAAAGCAGTCGTGCAACCATCGTTTCTCTACCACCAACGAGAGACAATCCATTGTGTCTGCATCGTCTTTCAAGCTCTGCAAGGGGAAGACTCAATAGCTCCTTCATAGCTGCTCCTTTGCCCATTGCTAAAGCCGCATCTTGGTCGGTCTTTACCCCATCACCTGTATCAAAGGAGCCAATCTTCTTTTCTAGCTCCGGTGCATCACCACAGATAGAGTGAAAGGGGATTACCCCAGAGTTCCCAGATCTAAGAAATGTAGCTCGCAGCCCATTCACATATGCATCAGAAAACAGAAACCAGTCAGCCCATACTTGTAGAACCTTCAGAACTCGTTCCTGCAATATGTCAAGATAGAGAAACACCTCTTTAATAAGGAAGCAAAACACAACCAATCAAACAAACAGAGAATCCTCAACAATTAGAACTCACTTTAAGGGCCTCAGCAGTGATTCTTCCAGTAATACTACGATACAAGTCATTAAAGCTTTCCATTATGTCTGGTAATGTTGCTTCAAATTTGGTGCGGTAAGCAGATGCATTCTTTACAGGAGCACTACTATTGTGAAGAACATCTGAGACGAGCATGAGCCTGGCAACTTTAGTCGGTATGGGGGTTTCTTTCAGTGTTAACGACTCAGTTAACACTTCAACTATCTGCAACGTGAAGAAGCCTTCTTATCAATCCAAGTAGTGAAGAATTGGCATATCTGAAAGCCTAAAAGTAATTAAGCGTGGATTTGCTTTGATTGACTAGATAATAGAGTAACACTATGTTTAATGCATTTTTAACAGCATGCTTGCCAGAAGTAAGTCAAAGTGGAAGTTAAATAATGATGAATACTAGACCAGAAAGCTCAGACTAGAGTGAAGATTAGGAGACTCAAAACCCTGAAGCGATTAATCACCATTTCTCGCCAAATTAGACGAAGGAAAAGCTTATCATGAAGGGGGGAGAAAAAGTTAACATTAGGAACTGACAACCGCAGTCCGCTCTTCACTTGTTGCCTCCACTTCATCGCTAATCAGTAAGGATCTCAAAAGTGCCACAAGAAGGCATTTTTAAAAGTCGAGTCTGGAGTGCAGGAGGTAAAAATTGAAGAACATTATTCAACGGCCGTCATTTGACCTTGAGTTAGCAAATGGGCACACATCAATTGTACAATCTAAAGCCAAATTCAAAATGATAAGGTTAGGAATATCGGCAGTACCTCTCCAGCAGCATCAGCATTGTCTAACGCAAAACCCATAGCTTCCTTTATCAGACTTCTTTCTAATGTTAAGGCACGAAGCATATCTTCAAATTCATCTCTTTGTGCATCAGTAAGTGTTCGCTCTGGCTCCACACGCTGTGCATAGATCGATTAAATGCAGAGATTAGTGTGTACTGCTGTACAAATTGCAAATATACTAATCCACAAAGGGTTCACTGAAGTCTATAAAAGACGAGGAAAATATTACCCTGCTTCTTCCAGCAGCATATGTTGTTCCCGCCTCCTCATGTTCTGGGCTTTTTGCTGTTGGAAGGGAAGGTGGTATCCATCTGGACAAACAACAGGACGAAATAGGCATAAAATCAACTGTTTATCGAATAACATTAATCCAACATAAAGATAGCTCATTAGCATCCAATACAACTAATACAAATACAAAATCTTCTAAGCATGTTCTACCTCCCGCTACCAGTTATCATAATAAAAGGCTCCGTTCGCCACCGCTGAAGCGTATCGCCCTGCAATACAGAGACCTGAGATCTTCAGTTTCTTTTTCTACTCCAATATACAAAAGACAGACATCTCAACTGGGAGAGAATATGCGGCCTGAGAAATTAATTATCTTACTCGAATATTTTACAGTAACAATTAAACATAGTGCAGTATGCTCAAGGTGAAAGCAACCACCTAAGGGGTGTGGAAATATAGATAATCCGCCACTAAATACCATTTATTTTTTTATCTTCTTTCTTCACCTTTTTAACAGCATTCTTAATACCTTGTGATATCATATATCAAATCCTTATTTATAAGAAAATCTAAAAATATGTCAAATTCTTCCCAACATTTAAAAGAATCTAGTTTGTGGGGACTCTAAAAGTACGTCAATTCCCAGCACCTCCCAACATCTAGAAGAACTTTACTTTTTCCAACATTAGCATTTTGTATACCATGACACATCAATTTCTTGTTGGTGAAAACATGTATAGATTTGCCGATTCCAAGCCCTCCCTCAGCATTTAGAGAATTACACTGAAGATAATAACCTCCATATCTTTCTCAGTCCGTGCACATAAAGTACATAATATTGGTATATGGCACATCGCCCATTGCCTTGCCTATCTCACCAACCACCAGTTTCCACCCCCTGTATTCTGCTTCTTACATATTCTTACATGACAGAAAATGAGTATAAAGTTGGGATGTTTGCAAGAAATTCCCCTAAACTCTTGTCTCACTGTCAATGAGTCCTCAACTCCTAAAGTATTTACATTGTCGTTGTATTAGTGAGCTGTGTCAGTCTTGGCCGTTCTGTTGAGGTGAGGAGGCTAAATTATCACTCACTCTGACTTATGAGTTGACTCACGAGCTATGTCACTCAAGATCAAAATTGTTACGAGGAATAGCTCATGTGCCTGACCTCGTGCAAGGACTTGTTAGATGCCTACACGAGACAATAGTTGACGCGCCACTGGTGCCAAAAAAATTAATAACAAATGAACATGTCTGTCCTTAACTCGAGCATCTATAGGCCTTTAGATGCACTTCAGGTCAGTGGAATAAGAAGAGGTAGGTAAGACTTAAATAACATGAATAAATGTAGGAGGAAAGCGTGTTTATGAGAAATTTGCCAGAGAACGTGAGTTTGGATAGAGAAAGTGGTGAAGAAAAACAAAAAAAGGCCAACCCAAACTGAGTTCACTTACCTGTTAGATTCAATTGTTTGTGAAGAGTTAAATACGCAGGACTTCAACATGATTCGCGTACCCATAATGAAGACCGAGTGCTTGCTCTCGAAAACCATAAACTAATGATATATTGTCTGAACACTTCTCTCAGATAATACTTATAACTCTGGGTTTATGTAAATGGTTCACTCATGTGGATATATATAGTTAAAAATCAAGTTTAAGAACTTATATCTCGATGTACATGTTGGCGTATAACAGCTAGATCATATTTGTGCCGAATAATGTAGTAACGCCAGTCCTGTGTGTAAATTATGAGGGTAAATTGGTAAACTCAGCAGCCCTGTTAAGGCTGTCAATTTGCTGACTAGCTGGTGGAATGCCAGGAACATCAAAAAACACAGGGCAAGTCAATCTTATTATACCAAACGGAATAACATCAGACAACAGTCACACAAAGCATAACTGCTTAAACATGAATGTCAACTGCTACACCAAGGGGTAACAATATGCTACAGATGGAAACCCAACACTCATATAGCAATGCAACATTGATATTACATGTTTCACATAAGCATTAATAGGAAGTACCTGAGCAAAGGAATATAGCCTCCACACGTAGTAAGTATGCTCTTTCGAGCCAAGCTCAAACAAGAAGCTAAAAAGAGGATTCCCACGGCCTCTCTCCATTATAGCTTGCTCGAAAGAACATCCTCCATCAAGAACGAAGAGAGCCATTGTATCAATCACATGGCGAAGATGATCATCTTCAGGAGGAACAACAGTTATATCCGGGACATTTGGAGTAAGAACCTACATATCCAGGTCAAGACATCAACAACAATGATAAAACAATAACAAGAAAACAACAATTATGTCCGGAGGCTTTAATTTACTATGGTTATCTTTTTGCTCTTTTTTAATCCTTCAGTACTGGTGAGGAGCAGAAGTAAAAGAAGATAAAGGAGGATTAATTTAACTAGAGAGCAAAGAATATATCTCATTAATAGGTGCTAAATATGAAAATGGAAGATAGCATGCATGCATGCACAAAGATAAGGTCAAACTAAAACTCTCAAGCCTACAGCTATGGACTGGCTCTCAGGTTCATGTGTGTGTAGTACGATCATTAAGATAGGCCTCAAGTCTCATACAAAAGATGAAGCCGCGGCTTAAGCCACTTGATCGGAAAAATTCAGGCCAGAAAAAAACATTTTATTCCCCTCAAGTTCAACCAATGACAGGTTAACACCCTAAGTGCAGGAACAAGCTGAACAGGCAAGTTTTGAGCTAGTAAGTTAAGCTGGACTTGCACGGACTCCACGTCGGACATGGTTCATCTCCTCTGCCCAGTCGATAACACCAACTAGCAATTATTAACTTCACCTAAAAGAAGGTCCTTTTTGTGATTCCCCGGTCATGTTAAACTTCAACTACACATATACTACGAAAAATGGATCATCAGATATGTGGCCATCATCATATGGCACGTAAGTGACAATAAGTTGAAGAGTACACAACTCGACAGCATTTTAAGGACAAACACGAAACTAACTCCTCAGCCATTGGTTTGAAAAACTCTGGTAATGCACTTGAAATCCCATTACACAGACTATACTTGATTATGCATTTGATCACATGGATAAATAAAACTTAGCGTCTTACAAGTCCAAACCTTGTCAGAGCAACATGCACTTCTAATAAGATACAGTTTTCCCTTGGAAAGAGAATGTTGTATTTTCCTTTTCTCTCCCCCTCGTCTCCCTTCAAAATGATAAGTGAATCTCTACCTATTCCTATCTGATAAGAACACCATGCCAGCGTCCTATTCAGTGGTTCAACAGAGGCTTGGTCATAAAATTCAACCTTTCTTAACCATTAAATTTCAAAGAGATATTAAACTGCAGAGTACCCGACAGGAATCAAATAAATATCTAACTAGAAACTGGAGGCCTAATGGACAAGACAGCTAAGATAAATAATTAACCTACCAGCTCAGAGTTCTGACTTGGCACAGAGGTAACTGGAGGGCCTGATGGACCAGACAAGATAACAGTTGCACCCTGTCAGCCAGAAAAGTATAAATGAATAAGTGTCAACCTGTTAGCTTCTCACCAAAACAGTCAATGGCGCCTTCAAAGAGAAGCTAATCTCTAAGCATAAGTATCAATAATGATAAAACAATGCATATATCCAACTGACGCAGTTCAACAGACCTCCTTACTCCTGATGGCCATATGTCCAGGGGGGGGTGCAGGAAGTGCTTGTGATGGAAGAGACACGGATTTACCCCAACCAATCTTCAACTCATATTCATACACTACCACTCCTGCACCATAAAGTATGCCTTCAGTCCCATAAACACCCTTGCAATACTTAGAAAAACCAATTCTTTTGGCGAGAAAATAGGTATATATCCAGTTATAAAAAATGAGAAGCTAATTATGCCAAAAACTAAAAGTGCCCGAAAACGTAAGCATGCAACTTTAAGGTATTATTTTCTTTTAGTATAATGGTTATGGACAGCTAAAATTGGTGAGACTACTCCCTAAAGTTCCTGCCAAGAGTAACCAAAAACAACAGTGCTTCTTAGACTAAAGATCACAAAGATATTTTGAGTTGTACATCCAAAGCAGTTCTTTGCAAATAAAAACATTAGAAAAGAAATCAAGGAGACAGGATGATGAATCTGAAATTTAGGGGAGAGCATTTTTCTACATTTTCAATCTATCAATCTTTAGATCCTTATCCCCTCAAAAGGTTATTATTACATTTCAACCCCTTGATATCCACGTCAGAATGGAGCGATCTGCCCATGTTTGAAAACAGACCTGAAGGATATGGTGGTTAATGGATCAAGAGTGAGGTACTGGTGAGGTCATTGGTGGGTGGTAACGGTGGTTGTGGAGGTTGATATTATCAGACAGTGGTCGTTAGCGGGTAGGGTTGGTTCATGGAAAGATATGGTGGTTGGTAAAGGAAGAGTAGATTAGGCAATGGTGGGGTGGGTGGTGGCTGCAGTTGTGGTGATTGATGGGTTGTCGCAGTGGTCGTGACGAGTAGAGGGTGATGATGAGGAAGATAAAAGAAAAATAAAAACATAAAAATCACAATGAACAACATGTTGATGAAAAGGTATGTAGCTGAAATGACATTGCTATCATCATTCTAAGAATATGCACTGCACATGGCTGCTTAACGGGTCATTTTTGGAGGAAACTTTCGCTTTGGGCCATGGGCAACGTTATTGGTTACGTAGAGGGACAGTTTTGCAAGTTTTGGAAGGAGAGGGGGAGACATTTGCAAATTAGTGTAATAACGGAAGGAAAAAATTTGCACTATTGCAAGTTTTGAAAGGAGGGGGGGTCATTTCCAAAAAAGTGTAAAAGGGAAAGGATAGATTTGCGATTAGCCATTAAAAAACCCAGACGCTATAAAGTAAATGAGAAGGATAACCTTGCATTTCATCTTTCGCAGCCTGTCCATCAGCTCTATTCATGAACGCCACAAATCCACAATTCCTTTGCCGCCTTCGCTCCTCTTCCGTCCTAGGCCACATTATTTTCACGCTAGCAATAGGTCCAAATCTTCCAAAAGTCCGCAACAGAAAATTCTCATCCACCTAGAGAATGGCTCATGAAATTTAACAAGATTAGATTACTTTGCAAAAGCAACAATCCACGAAAGAGCAAATATATAAGAAATCTGAACATTTAGGAACACAATTCAACCTGAGGAGAGAGGTTGCCAACATAAAGATTTGTAGTTTGTGGATCTCCATCATCAAATGACCCAGGCTTTCCACTTGGATCAAAGTCATCAGGCAGCTCATCGAATCGACTAGACGGCTGGGAAAGAGTACCTCAATATAAATTTTTGTAAGATAAACAACTAGCATGCAAACAAAATGCATTTGGAAGATGAACACAACAAGAGAGCAAACGAAGAAGAGAATGACCAATGATTTTAAAAACAGACCCAGATATCAACCCAATTGCCATGATGTAGAGCATGCAGAAAAAAATAGTTCCCCTTGACTAGCAACTAGCAACCATTCAGGGTGAAGTATATAGATGATGATGTAGTAGTCAGGATCAGAGCACAAAGTATAATTCACATTGAAAACAGCTAAAGGTGAAAATTTACTAACGGCAGGAATATCACTATTACGCCCATCACGCCAGTGTTCACGCTCTTGATTTCGCCTTTCTCTCATTTCTTGCTCATGCTTCAACTCCTCCATAAAATGATCAATGTTTCGCGATTTCCCCTTCTCTTTCTCTTTTGGCTTCTCTTCTTCCTTCTGAAAGTAGCGAAGCAAAAAAATTAGGCATAGGCCGCAAGGATCAAAAGGAGAAAGGCCAGTATCTATCCTAAGGTTAGTACCTTCTTCTCATGATCTTTTCCTTTGGTCGCCATAGGAGGTGGTATAAATGAGGGAACATACCTGCAAGGAGAAACATTGTAATACAAAATCTATGCTGCCAGAAACATAAGTTTGGGGGCAGGGGAGGGAATTCAAAACAAGAACTAATCCAAATGAGAAAGATAAGAGCACCGTAACAGCATTGATTTTGTATCAAGACCTTCTCATTGAACCATTTCGCACCAAACTAAAGTTGTCCTTATTTGAATAGTTGTGCAACGGTAATGCTTCATTTGCACCCCTTTCTCGGTAAAACATAATAAGCTCTGGACTCTAAACTAGTGTGAGCCCCCACCCGCTTCTAGCTAACAGAGAGAGCAAACTTGATGGCCAGCAGGCACAGATCATGTTACTTTTAGACTTATACTAATTTGTTTGCTTATTTTTTATTCCTCCAAACCAAAAGGTTGCCCCCTTATTTCAGATGCAATACCTCTAATCTAGAAACCACGCACTACAGTAAACTCTGAGATTATCTTTTCTACAGTCAGGTTTATATTTGGGAACCCATTACCAATTGTATTTGATTTCAGAAACTTAGCCACCTCTATAAAATTAAGTTTGGAACTTACATTTGCGTGCGCGGGGGGGTAGCCCTGTTCACATAACATTACTGTCTCCATGATCATTTATTCTTTTCAAATAAATGGTTCGGCACGCATGCCCAAGCTATGACCACCCACACGTTTTTCCCTGCTTGCCATCTCTTGTATTGACCGCAAAGGCTATCCACATAAAAGTTGCTTCAAGCACACATTTGCAAACTAACCCCTGGACCAATTAATCCAAAGATGAGACATCTCTACAACTCCTCCCATCTTGTGATATACTTTTGTTGCATCTCCAAGTCCCTTAATTGGTTGCGAGGTTACCTGTCCCATGGTTTTCTTGATATTTCGTTAATCTGGTCAAGACTTCCGGAATCTTTGCAAGGCTACAGAAATATCTTTACTTCTTCACCTGATATTTCTTTCACGTGGAACATATCCACGGGAACATCCTTTCATGCGGATCTATCATAAACAAAGACTAGATCCATCATAAGGGACCAACCGCTTTCGCCAAATATCAAAAGCTAAATCTGCACAATTCCCTTTTCATGTATGGTTACCTCATGCTATTAAAAGCCTACTCCTATTTCGGCTCTTATATGTACTGATACAATGGTAGTAGTGGTTTGTGGGATGCTTTAAATTCTACTAAAGCATCCACATCTCGATCGATACCAGCAAAAAATCTCTAAGCAAGGGACCCATAACTGGATATGGTAGTAGCAGCCCCCCAATACTTTCCTGTTTTGCTAAATACCAACCCACGAGGAGTTGTCCACTCGTTGGCTTCTATTACTAACATCTCGTGAATATACATGTTCATATGAGCACTTATCATCAATGCATCATAAAGCATAAGTGGTTCAGGAAAAGGTCATCTGTTTCTCCTATTAGTCTATTACTGAGTTTAACTAGTTCATTCTTGACATAACCCATCATTATTCCACGAAACTCAAGATCCAAACTGCACAAGTACTCTTTTGTGGAAATATGCAAGTAGTCACTTCTGAACTCTTAAAGAAACTTTGTTTTAAAAGTGATGCAGGGCAGACTGTATTAAGGGGTATTTAAGGCTGTCCTAGGATCAGGTATGGCAGGATGGGGCTTAGGTTTGTCACACGCAGCAAGTTGACCAGAAGTTTACTGGACACTATTTCGAAATGTCAGCTCATTAAACTTCTCAATATATTCTTCAACCGACCCACTACCATGCTTTAGAGAAAACATCTTTGAATACAAAGCATACTCATAGCCAGCAGAGGACAATGTTCTTCCATCTTTAACTTCATCTGGTCCAACCTATCAATCGGTGTTGGTCAGCTCCAGAAGGAACATCCTCAATGTTGTACCACCACTAGCGGGCTGCACCCTTCAATTTCTCCTTTCCAAACCATACTTTCTTGTTTTCGCAGCATAGATCACCAATCAAAGTAATTTTCCATGGACATAAGCCACTCAAGGAAGGCAGTCGGATTACGTTTTCATTAAAATCCAGAAACTTCAGGATGTACCTTCTTGGTCACATCATCAGGCATCTCAATGTTGTCATACCAACCTCGTAAATTTCCCATGAAATTAAACCTCGACCTTCCCGCTTGTTTCTTCATGGCCTTGCAAGAGAGCATGCATCGTCATTATTGTCAGATTCAGCCTCAATATTCTTTACCTTAGACCTCTTTCCAAAACCTTAACAATGTCATCAAATTAGAGATTGATGTTTGGAAACTCTTCTTCGTGCCTCTGGAGTGAGCTTTGAATAGCAGAAATTTCTTCTGTTGAAGAATTTGCATCATGGCAGCTAGAATTGTGTTTGGAGCCCATAATATTGTAAATATCACCACTCCCTAATTGCATACAACTTGACACGAGAAACTTCCTTATCTGATGCCAAAATTAATGTAGGACGGACATTAATAAGGGGTATCTTTGGGATGTTTTAGGGTGCTGTGAACAGTACCCCAAGAACATTGTTTTGGTGATTTATAATTCATAAAAAAGAGCAAAAGAACAATAAACAATCACAAAACTGTAGTGTCTTGCTGAGACCTTCTAGGAGTCTCACCTACAAGAGATTCAATGAAGTCTCACTATTGAAAAGCGAGCAAAAGCTGTAAAATTATACTCCCTCTGTCCCAATTTAATTGCTTTGATTTGGCATGCATATAAAGGATATAAACTCATATATTGTGTTTTCCATTCTACCCTGAGAGAAAGAGAGATAAAGAAGAGGGGGGGGGGGGAGTGGGCTAGGAGAGAGAAAATGGGTTGGTGGATGGTTAAATGTGGAGAGAGAAATAGAATAAGAAAAGGGTAAACATAGAAAAACACATACAGAATCTTTCCTAATCTGGAAAGTGAGCAATTTTTTTGGACAGCCAAAAAGGAAAAATGATCAACTAAAGTGGGATGAAAGGAGTATTACTCAAATTGTCTCAGTAGCTCTTATAATGCTTGTTCCTACTAAGTGAAGGATTCCTACATCATAGAACCTGGCAGATTACTTAAACTAACCTAAACCTAATAACGAAAAGAGTCTGAACATAGAATAACTACTAGAGACTAGACCAGATGATAAAAGGACTTAAAAGATATAGTAACTACTGCATAGAAGACCTAAATACTCTTTGCTCAGACAATATGCAGCACGAAAAAAATTACATACTGAATAATGTGGCAGTGAAATTTAAAGTCTAGAGCTGTATCAGTGGTTCTTTTGTCTCAAAGTCATGGATCACGGTTTTCTGTATAGTAGGTCGAATGTGGTTTTAACTTACCAAAAGACACATCACTCTCCAACTTTGTATTGTGTTACACTACAACTTTTCATCTTTTTGACCTCTCAGGTTACTTTTCACTTTTCAGATACCTTTATAACAGACGTTGAAATCAAGTAACCTCCCACCTTCATAACAGAGACCATAAGTAAAAGGGAAATGAATCAAAAGGTGATGACACATGCCGCAACCACTAAGCACTAACGGTGGGATATGAGGTACATATTACAAAAACAGATGAAAGGGGCAATACTGCATGATAGTTGGGGTAGGGAAGGACAAAAAGGGGAATAACTACTTAAACTAGCCATTCCATAACAACCGATCATCCCGTTTCATAGATGGTTGAAACAACTTCAGTGATTATTTTGGTCCTAAGAAAGTAGCTCTTAGAATACTAGTACTAGTGACATAGGTTTCATGTCAGTCAGGCAATTGAAATCTTTGCAAAACTGTGCAGCAGGTATCCATAGCATGGTAGCATTAACAACATCCACTGATATGAGAACTAAACCTTGCAATCTGAAACTTTACACTGTGTGGTTATTGCAGCATTTTCTCTGACACTAACATACATTATCTCATCACTTATTTTCTCCGACGCAAGTCCAAGTGCTCCTATCATCTGTGAATATGAGAGGCGTAGTCTCACTCACAAAGTGAGAGACAATTCAGATATCAGTGCATGTGCATCCAAAAAATTCATGACAAGTAGCACGTCTACTACCTCCCAAACCTTCTAGAAACTTCAATAAGATCGAATAATTGAAAATCATTTTCCTTTGCATATGGTTTGGCCATATCCATCATTAGCCTTTAGATCATGGTTCAAAGACTGAAATAGTATCAACAGTGAGCGATATGCAACTTTAAGCCACTTATAGACCCCCGAAAAATATTGTAAAAATAATAGAAAATTTCTTAATGATATGGAAAAGAAAATGGATCATTTACATCAACCATATAAACACTAGGAAATACATGGCATTGTACAGATGATAATATAGACTGCTGACCAACTGGTATTCATCACTCTTACACCATAACTATATGATATGTCCAATACTCTACAACAAGCTCATTAACCTGAATTTTGTAAGCTTGACAGCATTGATATTACCAAAACAGAAACTACAACTAACAAGTAACTGTCAAACTATATTGTTCAGCAAAAATGCTTGTCAAACTAAATTACTGAGAAAGAAACAATGACTTAATATAAAGTATAATTAAAACAAAAACTTAGCACCTGGAAACTAATACTTATTATCAACTGGAATTCTCATACAAGTAAACACGACAATGCCACCCGTTTGACGCGAGAGAGAGAGAGAGAGAGAGAGAGAGAGGGTGTGAGACTGAGAGTTAGAACATCACCAGAGAAGCATGCCATCCCCGAAATAAAGCCATGTTGTCACTGGGAAGAGCCATGCTGTCACAAGGAAGAGAGCCACGCCGTCACCACTTCGGCTCACCTCATAACCGGAGCAGATTAAGGGTTTATTTGGTGAGCGTTATTCAACCATGTGAAGAAAATTTCATGTGGGCGATTTTCAATTGGAGAAAGGAACGAGATTCTTTCCTAACACTTTTTTCACGACAGATAATTGAACAATTTCTGGTTCTGTAACGTTTAAACCAAGTCATCAGCGATTCCGGCAAGATTTCAGCAAGATGTATAATCTCGCCATTTAGATGACCCCGGGTTCAGTTTCGTTTAAGTATCCTTCGAAGAAAGACATCGAAAACTCAGTGGCTCAGCTGATTTTGAACCATGCTTTACATGCCCGCATAAGAAGTGACTCGTGCCAGGTAGATGGGGTAAGACAAGGTAGGGGTAGAACGAGGAAAACTTGGGAGAAAGTAATCACAAAAAAACTTGATTGCTTAAAATTAATCAGAGAAAATGTGCTTTGACAGGGGGTTATGGAAGGCGACCTCGACCAATTTGTGACAAAGGCTTGGATAATGGCGATGATGATGATTAATGTTAAACATGGAGAGTTCTTCTCCCTTCGCAGATTTATGTCAATGTATTCAACTAGCCATATAAATCTACATAATTTGACTAACTGCAGCTTTGGAAATTAGTAGATGATGACTTGACATGAGGGTTTAGATTAATCAAACAAAACCTACTATGATGTTAATGATGAGAAACATATCATAAATCTCCATAACCGCATGAACAATTTCCCTTTAAGTGCATTTCGAGTCCACCATGCATGGTGATTCATGCGCAGAATATATACACAAACATACACGTATACATGTAGGGAAAACCGAGCAGTGCAACTGCACATGTAAACTTACCCACGCAAGACAAGTTTATACTAATACTCTTTTAATGGCTTTATCAATGTATTTCGTGTGGTACCTGAAGTAAATTATCATCACGCTTTTCTTTCCTTTTTCCATCCTACTTTCCTCACTTCATCTTCTCTCTATGACATCCTTTACTTTCTCAAATCTCACTCATCCCTTTGCTACCACCAGCGCCACCAGAACTCCGTTTCCCTTTCATTGCCTCACATATTTAGAGAAACCTTGATTCGAACTTATAAGTTCCAGAGAAATGAGTGAGACGCCATAAAGAACACATGGATTGAAGATTTTACAGGGTGGTAATTGATCTCATTTACACAGTATTGCTTACAATAACAGGTTTTGCATGCACTAAATTATTCATACATGAAATCAGGGAAGGATTTGCAGTCCCCCGCCCAGCCACTCCGCCATACGGAACATGCAACAGTTAGAGATTCTAAGTATTTATATAACTCGAGAAGATGCTGAAATACGAATAACCTTATGCTTCCACCGTCCAAATTAACTGATTTCTTTCACTTTGCACCAATAATGAGGATATAGTCAAATTTTGTCCTTCCCATTGTACCCTCTCTAAACAATTTGAATTTAGTTTTTCAAGACTTCTCCATTCAGCTGCCATGGACCACCAATTAAGGTCTTTCCGTCCTTTTCATCCTCTCTCTGTCTCTGTCTTCCTTCACAAATACCCACTACAAAAGAGGAAGGTCATCTTCTTCATGGTTTTAACATTAATCCAGATTTAACATTTGCTTTGGACGAATTAGGCATAAACCTTGGATCTAATTTTCCAAAAGGGATATCAATTATGAATTCTAAACCGTTTAAAGTTCAACTCCTGCTCCTAATCTGATGGCAAGGTTTGTTAAAGGGCTTTAAAGAAATTTCTGAAGTTCCACGCATCTATCTAATCATCATCTTCCATCATTTCTTTTGGCTGTATCATCCTCTATCCTTCATAGCTTCAAAATCAAGTGGAATCATCATTGCATTTAGTTCAGTACTGCTTCCAACTTAGATAAACCCTGGTCTCTTGCAACTTAGATACCCCGTTTTTCTGTGGATCGAAAAAAAACTGAATAGGGTTTGTAGCAGGCTGTGGGGAATTGTGCCACCCAGCCGGCCTAGTCGTTGGCACAGCCCGCACAGTCATTTGACTCAAGCCTAGCTCGCTCATCAGCCTGAACGCTTGATCCGCCTAGTTGATCGCCTAGGCAGCTTGAATGGTTGCCTAGCGGGTGTTCTGTTCAATTTCCATTGACGCGAGTTGACCCTCGTCATCATGAGTTGCTCAAAATCAACACCTCAATAGCCACACATCATCACCATTGTCAAACCACCATTACCATCTTCGCCGCTGCAGTCATCAACATCTTCACCGCCATTGCTTTCTTAATTAAATACATCATCAGCCATTGACAAAGATTTCAGATGTTCGGATCATGGATTTAATTATGCAATTTGCTGCCAGATCCACTGTGAAATGTGGGTTAATCCTTTAAATTTTATTTGGAAAAGGGTTTAGATTAATCTGGGGCAATTATGCTTGTGTGTTATGTTTGACATTGGTAGCAGTAGTTGTCAGTTGAAATAATAATCGTCTATGGTCATTAGTGGAGGTATGGATGCCTGCTGGATAATAAACCTGTGGCAGCGTGATGAATTGTGCGGTTGTGATGTGCTGGTGGAGGAATATCGTTCGGTGCAACTGAAAATGTGGCAGGGAGTGTTAATGAAAGAGAAGAGTGAGAAGTGTGCCAGACAGAGGAGAGAAAAAAGGGAGGAGAGAAAAGGTAAAAATGAAGACAAGAAATTATATGTGTATGGAAGGTATAATTTATTTTGTACATCACAAAATAGAAAAGAGATCATGTATTTAGGGATAGATGGAGTATATTATGGCATTGCTTAACGAACAACATCAAAATTCTGACAAAGAGGTTTACATTAGATAGAAAATCACTACATTTGATCTACATCTAAGTAAAAATTATTTTATCCATAATTCCTTGCCAGCAGTCGATGGACTTTTGATATGTTTCGTGCAATCATGATAATAGATCAATGGGATGCAGCAAATCAAAGTAAATGCCATTTGAAGAAGTAAAGAATGCGAGGATCAGCCTCTCAAACACCTAAAATTTCATGTTCTTCTGTCGATCTAAACCCCCTCTTCGAATCTGTCAAGTTTTTTTTAAATTCAATCTTTCTCCTTTCTCCTCCTCCTGCAAAATATTAAAAATCCCCAGCAGCACCTAATGTCTGCTGCTGAGTGCTCGCTTGTGCGATTGCAACAACAGAACAACTGTACAGAAAACCATATTAGTTGTATCAACACATTTCTACAGTTTGCTCGACAAAAGTTTATATTTGAGCACAAACACAGCCGCACGTCAAAAGTGTTTAAGCTCCAAATGAAGAGCATAACTCACAATAGCAATTATACTAGCACATACTTGACCAAGTGGTTATCCAGCACATATCAAGAACTACTTGAGCCATCAAAATTTAGCATGGCAATTCCAACTCTATGTTACCAATACCAAGCTGTAGCTTAAGCGCGTCAAAAACCTTTCGCGTAAAAGTGAAACAAATATAGTATGAACGAACAAAGGCTTTTCCTAAGATATTCATTTAAAAGTATCTCATGTTAACGACAAACTGCAACTCAGAAGTTCTAGTATTCTATGACAAACAACCCTAGAAATAGAAGCTGCATCTAAAGATATTATCACCACATAATATCTTAACTGAGGATGCCTTATCATAAGAACATTGTAACATGGTTAATCAAAAGCATTTGTTTACCTACTCCCCTTCTTTGAACCAGATACCCCATCTTTGGAATTTCCACCTGCCATCCGTGAATGAATAAAAGGCCCATACTTTAAATAATAAGTCCAAGTAAAATAAAACTATTCATTTAACCCTAGGGTGTACAAAAAAATGAAAAAAGTTACAAACAGTACCATTATTATTAATTAAATAACAAAAGAATCATTCCAAGATAAAGAAGTTACAAGATCCTCTTACGTCACTGACCTTCAGAATCAGTCTTCAACTTATCGTTAGGATTGATTGTTCCACCTCTAACAAACGCCTTTGCCCCAACATCCCCTTGAAATGACTCCACAAACTCCGCATACAGACGAGCTGTTTCGTCCTCCGCCCTCTGCAAAACAAAAACACAACAAATAAACAAACTCCTCTACTTTTGACACTGAACCCAGGATTCAAGCATGTCTAATTGAGCATTTTACTTTTTTCTTTGCCTCTTCCTCTTCTCTGTGCTTCTGAAAGGGCGTCTTCTTCCGTGTAATTGAAAAAGAACTCATATTTTCATCAAATTCTCCAACTGCAAAGCACAAATTGCCCCAAAAACTGAAACCCAGGTTAAAGATCTCCCAAAAATTCATAAAACAACAGTAATCCTAGACTGCATAAGGTGCCAGGGCTATCAGTAACACTTCTACCTAAAAGGCGTGACGCAGTGCATACTCTAGAGAAACTAAATGGGATAACCAACATTACGCCCACCCTAGTCAGCAGATGACTCGTATACGTATTAGATACAAAAACAACTCTATTGGATTCACAAACATAATCAAGAAGCTGAGAACTTTAAAAACTTAGTAACTTATCTTACCATTAGATGGTAGAACGCCAAAGCAACTGCATCCAAACTCAAACCCTTACTACACATCTTCACCAAAAACACAATCCCCAAAAAAACACAATCATATAAGTTCTGAAAGCAAAATTTATGCGCTAATTCGAGCACACGCAGGCACGAGCTCTGCGTGAAACAAAAACCCTAAATGCACGATCTCAGGATTAGGCAGCAGAACTCGAGTATATCTATGCATTACACTCTGCACTATAGCATATAAGAAGATCTAATTTAAGCGCACTAATTAGAATAACGCACTAATTTAAGCGCACATGTACATTGTGTGAACTCTAAATAGCAGAATCAAAAGGTATACCTCACACTCTGGCAGATAACTGGATATAGAATGTATGAAGTGTAGCTCGAAACGGCAAAATCATTGATTTATGAATCTAAATTGATACGAAGGAATAATGTTTTGACAGAAAATTGTGTAAACCCTAGAACAAATTTATGTTAAGCAAAAACCCTAGAATCCAAAGATACTAAAAATCAAGGAGAGGAAGTCAGCCTACCAGAGAGATGGAGGTTCTTAAATCCAGAATAGAAACAAGGGAGAGTGAATTTCCAAGTTATTTATGGTGTCGAAAAAGGAACCAGGGAGGAATATTGAAGCGAGAACGAGGAAGGAAATAGAACACCAAGATAAATTGAACCCAAATCTAAACACCAGAGAAACTAAATTCAAAAACAAAATCACAAAGGTCTTGTTTATTTCACATAAGACATACTTCAGAGTACTCTTTCTGAAAGGTTTATTTTTGTACATACTATGGGCCTGTTTGTCAGAGCTCCAGCTTGAAAGGGAAGCAGCATACTGGCCATATTATTTTTAAGCAGATTAAGTAAAAAGCCGGTGCAAACCGTTTCTTCGCAAGTTTTTAGAATCAACTTTTTTGTCGATAATCTCACTGGACTGTTTGTTTAAATCAACTGGAAAGCTGTTATTTTTTTACATGGACCAAAATGCCCCGAGAAGCCATAAGTTAGCTACCTGTTTGAAACAAGAAATCATAACAACTTATTGATGCTACTACTTAAAAGATCCCAAAAATTACAAACTAAATGCGACAATAATTTCACTCCAAGCACAAACTAAACAATGTCTTCTATATTACTCAAGTCCACACACAAAATATGGACAACATCTTTATAACCTTAGCCCAACTTCAGTCCAGTACCAGTTAAGTCCAACCCGAAGTAAAATCCTAAATTGAACCTGAACACATTCAAGCAAACTTGCCTTGAAAAATGGCAACATCAACCCATTGCACCACACTGGAAACCCCATGAGATACAAATCGCATCGCGAATTCACCAAGACCAAACCCAACTCGAAACCCAAATATCTAAGCCGTCCAGACCTATATCAAGAAGCCCAACCAAACCCACCTCAGCCGTCCAAGCCGCCGACATACGGCAGTAAAATCTATAATTTTGTAATTCTTAGTTAAAACATTCCACTATATGAGTCGGATCGTTGAAAGAAACAAATTCCGTTCAAGCGATTGTAAAACTAGAGTCGAATCGACCAAGCCGGGCTGAACCATGTCCTGGTTCGAATAAAGGAAAAAAAATAAGAAGAATTGAGTAGAAAGCTGAAGGAGGAAGGAAGGAGACTTACGTTTGTTGTGGACGCCGTCGCCGGCGAATAGCTGCGCGCAGTGGAGGCTGCTTCGAGGCGGCAGTGGTGCGGTGCCTGCTTCGCGTGGCCTTCCAAATTAGGGTTCTTTAAAGTTTGTTGTTTAATTAATCGTTAGAATATATGGTAGGCCGAAAACAGTCGTTCACTGCAACCAAAATGGAAGAATAAGGCCCCAATGAGAGTTCCATTTTACGTCAACGAAGAAGCTAAACGATTTTTTTTTCCTTTTTTTTATTTTTATTGTTAAAAAAGACGAGAATAACATAAATAAAAACGTTGTTTGAACGATTTACAAAAAATGTATCATCGTCATGACATGCCATGTCATGGTTTTGCAGAAGGTATTATTAATAGATTAATAAAATTTATAAAAGTACGAATGTTATAAAATAAATATTGAAAAATGAATTGGATAATGAGAACTGTCATTTTTTTTCCTTATATTTTTGGGTAATGAATCTATCCTAAACATTAAAAAATGAAAAGTGAAATGAGAAAGAAAAATAAAATAAAAAAATTCATTTGTTACTCCCTTTTTGATTTGGTTAAAATGAAATAAACATTGAAAAATGAATTGGGTAATGAGAACTATCATTTTTTTCCTTATATTTTTGGGTTGGCAAACAATAGCCAATTAAAAAACTAAAAAACAAATACAAAACAAAAAACTGAAATACGGGAAAATTGAAAAAACAAAAACAGGAAAAAGAAAACAAAAACGAAAACGAAAAAAAGTTTAAACAAATATGCATCAAAAAATTAGGAAAAAAATTAAGACTTAAATATGGCGTTAATTTGAACTGAAAATCTGTTCAAATTTATAATGGAATGTAAGCACTTGGTCTTGAAAATTTATAATGTATACAATAAATCAATTTAACAGATTATAAAAGCAAAAACGTAGATTTATTCTTTTAATTTCTCCATTTGCTTTCCTTTTTAGCAGCACCATCAAATATTTCTTCAATCCAAAAGTTTACAAAGAAGATTTCCAAACATTGAACTAATTACTATTGCGAACATCAAATATACATTTCTGTTAAAAACAAGTTTTAAAAGAAATAAGAACATAATTGAATTATACTTTTTTAATCCCAAAAAAGCTAATGATATCACATCAAAAATACTATCTATTGACCACGTTTACGTGCAACGCACGTGCCCCATACTAGTATATATAAAATATAATAATGCAACACCATCAAAAGGTTCTAAAAAAGGTATTTAATGCTGGTGGCATAAATCCTGCTGTAATAAAAAGTCATGTAACCAGTTTTGATACACATCAATCCGGGCTTGAAAAGCAAAAGTTGTTAAACATGTGGCCTCCTTGAGATCTCTTGCTGAAGCTCTGGCCATATTATAATAGTAGAAGTCAGTAACAATATAGCAAAAGTCGTACAAAAAGGTACCCACCGTGGCCATAATATCTTTAATATCCGAAATCTGTGAGAGTAGGAATGAAGAGTCGGTGAATACTTTGAGATGCACTAAATTATGTGAGTGGGCCCACTTTGTTGCAAGTAATAGTCCTCTTGTAAGATCTATTTTTCGGTCAGAAGCCCTTGTAGATATAGCAGTCGCACCACATATGATTGTATTTTTATTGAGACAAGAAATACCAATACCAATTTTCATATTAGAACAATTGTGAGATTAGAAGAATTGTGAGAAATTGCCATAAAAAGATGGATAGGAGTAGATGAGGGGTTTGTGCAAAGTTGGATATTATGTGCAACTAAAATAGGGAGGATTGGCTTTCAAGAAGCCCTTAGATTGTGGAGGAGTGATATGTGATTTAACGGAGGGAGAGAGAAGTAAGCGTGCAAGGTGAGAGATTTGGTTGATTGTAAGCAAAGGATTAAATGTATTGTGTTTAAAGACAGTCTGATTCCTAGTTAGTCATATACACCAAACAGTAACTTCTAGACTAACAAAGCCATGGGTATTTGTATGCAAAGTTTTGGTATTTTTTAGCCAAGCGATCAGCCATTCACGGAAGGAGGAACCAATCAAGTCTGTTTTAATACTCATTGGTCCTCCAAACTAAATGGGTCGAATGCAAGAATAGCAAAGCAATAGATGATCTAAGGTTTCAGGTTCAAGAGAGCAAGGGGACATAAGGGGTTATCTATAATATTAAGGTTACAAAGCTTTGATTGTGTTGGTAAGCGATCCCAAAAAAATTTCCAAAAAAGGTAGATTATTTTAGGTGGTCACGATAATATAACGTCCCCAGAAATCCAGAGCTCTGCCACCCCAAACTTCTAGGTCGTTAACCTACCGGATAACATCAAACCTGTCAAATCTGCTTATTAACACATATTCTAAATCATCTAATTCAACATCAACTCAGATTTCTCAAAAATACTAGATTACAACTGCTTAGCCTAAACTAATACAACTTAGGTCATTCGCAATTCAAATTCCTAAGAACAAATTAACCGTACCGACCAGTGTAGGGGTCTAACTATACAGTGGTGGTGGGCTCACCAGAATCTCAGACAGACTCTAATCTTCATTCCTGAGCAATCTGTTGTTGATCAAAACTTGCAGTAACAAGGTGGGTGGGCTCACCGAAATCAAACGAAGGGTGAGCTTTTGAGAGCTCAGTAAAGTCGTACAAGGACTAACAAAAAATTGCAAAATGATTCCAAAGAATCTAACCAACAAAAATTTCCAAAATGCTTTAAACAGTAAAAAACTCAATGATTTCCAAAAGGATCAAAATTCATCAAAAATAGATATCAAAATAAACAACAATAATCATGATGGGTTCCAAAACGGTCAATAAAAGATCATCTTCAAAGCCATCGTACCAAAATACGATGATGGTTTCCAAAGGATTTCAAAACGTACACAGATCATCTGATACAGTCCTTTCCAATATACAATGAAGACTTGTCAAGGGATTTCAACCCAAGCACAAGTCATTTTAGGTAGTACTTTCTAATCATTTGCGTAACAATCACAGCAATATATAGTGCATATAAAATCAGAAATCAACGTTGATCATGGGTGGTCGCAATGCCATTCCGGCAAAGCACGTATGTACAAATGCATGATGTACGATAATAATTACTAGTCCTATTGGATACTAGCCTGCGTTTCATGTAGGATTCAAACCAGCCTTATACCGCCTCCCCATAGAAAGGATACCCAGGTCAACAAAGAAAAATCAACAATATCAATGAGCATTAATATAAGCTCAATTCACCAAAATCAGATCCAATTTCAATAACCATAACATACCAAAACAATTCATCATTCGAAATTCCAGAATAAAATAAAAAAAATAGCAAATCGATTGCGAATAGGTATCGGATTTAGGCATAACAATTCGGAAGAACGGATATAAACAATTATCAAATTTACTTAGAATGCAATACAGGCGAGCATCACAAGATTTTCAAATAAGTAATTCAAGTTCAACACCGGGGTTTTTTGGATAATAACATACTGACATCAATACATAATTCAGAATTTGACATTAGTAATAGGTATATCAAAGGAATACTTATAAGTGTGAGTTATCAAAATAAGGGTTCGGACGAGTCCTTACTTAGGGTTCAGATAGAATCCCTTACCTGAATTCACAACTAGCTTATCCTAACCGGAAGTCTTTAGCTCTAACCTAAACGGAATAATTGAGTCACTAGAATACTGCCTATAGTACAATACTATAACCTAATACGGATTCACCCATACTCCAAAATGAACCTCCTTCATCTCGGATGTAAATTTACCAAAATGCCCTCAGGTGTAAAAAAAAATGCCCCTCTCGGACTTAAATCATCCAAACGGCCTTTCCGTAAGTAGAATCACTAAAATAACCTTCCCGTATGTGAATTTATGCAAAAATACCTTTTACAGGTAAAATTACCAAAATACCCCCTCGGGTTGGCAAAATATCAAAATATCCCTGGGGGTTTTCCGGCACCAAAAAAATTCCAAAAACATCTTAAACTGAAGTCATTTTTGGGCTAAAAAGTATTTTAGAGAATTTTCACCCGAAAATTTCGAACCGGCTTCTGAACCAAAGGCTTAAAAGCCCGTTCAGCCAAAAATAGCAAACGACTTTTGAATGACCTGAAATTTTGGAAAATAGAATGTCTCAGCATCCTAGGGTTCTCATAAAAGTTTCGCATGAAACCGTGCTAATTTGATATTTTAAATTTCACCATAAAATTTCAACATCACCGCATTCGTTAATCCCTTTTTCTGACCTCAAAAAACTCTTAAAGTTTTCCACAATGTAGGTTTCCTAAAAATAACTAGGGTCTCTTTTTTGTACTTTGGCTAAATCTGACCCTAGTTATTTTTAAAAGTTTGAATTAGAGACTGTTTATTAAATCTTCACTTTTAGCGACGATTACATCTACTGTTCAAATTTGAACACACACTAAAACACCTTCAGCACACACACATATCTTCTTCCTCATTTTCATTCGACTGAATGCTAGGCACACGCTCCTCTCTTAATCCGGCACAAGTTTCTTCCATGATTCATCTTGAATCACTTAGACATATGACAACACCTCCAATTCATGCCCTAACTCACTTCTACACATCAATTTCACCCAATTGAACACATTCAATTCGAATCAATCACCATAGCCGAAGAACACACACTGAACATGCACCTAGCTTGAAACCTAATTATCTCTCCTTCTTTCTTCATTTTAGCTTCTTATGTTAATAATTTACAACTAGAATCATTCCAATCCCCCATTCCCGAATATGTATATACAACTGAGACATGCATGTATATGTTCAACTAAATTCATCCCAATTTCTACAATGTTTACAATTAGGTTTTAGATCGAAGGATTACCCTGAAGAATTTAGGGTTCTTTCATCCTTCTTTTCTTCTCCTTCTCCTTCTTCCTCTTTTTCCTTCCCTTTTTCTTCTATTTTTCCTTCACGCTGCTTCTATCTGTTCTTGCTCTTTAGCCGTGTTCTAAACTTTGCTTTATTTCCATTTTCACCCCAAAAATTTTCTTTTATATTTTTACTCCAAGAATCTTATCCACCTTTATTTTATGATGAGTTAATTACGCCATTGACCACCGAACTATAACCTAAATTTCATTTTGACCACTGGACATCAATTTGTATCAAAGTGACCACTGATTTTTCAATTTTGTCCAAATAAGGTCATTCCGTTGAATCAAGCCTACCGGCGTCCCGTTAATTCCCTTTAGTGAGGGGTAAACACGTCAATTTGCCTACACCGGACATGAATTTACTTCCTTTTTTTCTTCTTTTCTATTCTTCTTCTTCTTCTCCTATTTTTCTTCCTCCATTGCTCACTTACCCACCACCACATTCGATGTCTTTGAAATATGACCCTTGCCAGAGTGGGAGATAGTCATGTCCTTCTCACCGACCAGTGATCTCCCTTTCCAAGTGCGAAATCTTGCTTGCAAGGAGGGGTAAGAGAGATGCCGTCGGAGATCGAGCCGATCGATGGAGATTCCTCATTTGCTGCTATGGCGCCCGGCAGAGAGGTGGCAGAGGCGGTGGTTGATGAGAGATTGAAGAACGATGTGTACAGGGCGGCGGCATATGGGGACCTGCAAACGCCCATCAGGGGGTATGGTGGCTGTCGGCGAGAGTGCGGTGGCCCATGAGCGACAGATCTGGTGGTTTTTTGCGGTGGGAGTGCGGTGGCTGTCGGCGGGAGTGTGGTGGCCCCATCGATGACGTATCTGGTGGCTTTTGGCACCGATGTTCTGCCCGTTAGTTGTTCAGCTGGTATTGCTGGCCGGCAATGGTGTTGACGAACTAACTGAATCATCGAGTCAGTGTTGGTGTTGCGGCAGGCGGTTGGTGGTTGTTCCGTGGTGGCAGGATGGACTAGTGGTCATTGTAGTGACGGCGGTTGGTCGATGTCGTCACTTCATGTCAATTGGCGTGGGATTGGTCGGTGATCTACGGCAAATCGGCGACGATGAAGGAGGTAGTAAAAGAGAGACCATCGGAATTTGTAGAGAGAGAGAGAAATTTATTGAGTGAGGGATTTGCCCCTAAATTAAACGACTTAACGGACTTAGATTTGACGGAATCTAACAGAGTGACTTAATTGAGCGCAATTGAAGAATCCAGTGGTCATTTTGACGCAAATGAAAATTCAGTGGTCAAAATGAAATTTGGGTTATAGTTTGGTGGTCAATGGCCTAGTTAACTCTTATTTTATTGTTTCTAACAATGAGTCAGCTTGTTGCAACCAGGAGGTGGCCACCGTGCATGGCCTGATTTCCTCAGATTATAACACATTTGACAAACTTTCAAATTTTGCACTTTGGCCCCTCAACTTTGGAAAACTACTACTTGATCCCAAAATCACCTTAACCCCTCATTTCGCTTCCTAACACCCACTCGTCATCAAAATGACGCTACTTAATAACATATGTATCACATTCACCATATTTTTTCTAAAATTACAAAATAACCAAAAATTATATTTTTGTCCCAAAAATTATTTTAAGCTCCCATATTGTACTAATACCCGAGCATTGCTCAAAATTAGCACCTGCTTATTTTTTGGATCATGAATGACTATTTTAAACAGTTCCCAAAATTTAGGATATTACATTCTTGCCTCCTTTATAAAATTTTTGTGAAATTTGCTCGCGGATATTCTATCACTTATAACGTCTAGGTACTACGCTTCTGTTGCATCGTCAGATAACTGTCATATATTAGCTGAGCTACATTCAACTTCGCACCCAAATTCTTATTCTTTGAATACCTGACGCAACTATTAATTTAAAATCGTACTGTTAAATTCGGACTCTTTTAAGCAAACATCGTGCTCTAACTATTCTAGAACTTTACGAATGATGGCTACGCTAGTACAAAACCCACTAAGCAAAACCTACACCGCTCCGAATCCAGCATATATTTAGCAAATTAAATCAAGCTCCAATACGATAGGCTGTCGTTGCATCATGCTGATACTATACCAGAGATTACATCATTTGTACAACTTACTTAACGTGGGTAAGCTTAACTTTAAGCTTAAGGCGTATCGAAATACTAAACGATGGTCACCCCTGACATGCGGTTTACTCAAGCTAACATGGGTAGGGTAATCAATTCTTATAAGCACTTACACCTCGCAATCACTAACAAAGATAATAAATCAAAGACAAAAATTGTAGCCACCCGACTTTCACTGCACACTCTAATACCTCAAAACAATGAGTCCAAATAATTGTCAGGTTGTCACCGAGAGACATGTTATCTTAATATAGCTATGTAGTGCATATCTATGATTATGCATCCACTTCACAGAATGACAGAGAACTGTAGCCTCTACGGCTTCGTTGTGCGCTTTAGTATCTTAAATCAAATGGGTCCAAAACTATCACTGAAGTCATTACAGAAGGACAAGTTATCTTTCAAGTCTAACAAATCCATAATGTTTCCAAATTCATTACAGAGGGATGTCTTATTTTAATCCAACGTGAGATATGATTTTGCACTCACATGTCTTGTACTTCCACCAAAATTTAAGACTCTCAGTTATCACATTACTTCTGATTCACGGTCACATTATGTACAAAAATCCCACAGCCTCATTCTTTACTCATCTGTTTCGGTTAAACGTTTAAAACCTTTCTGTTCCCAAAACAAATAACCAGCTGTCTATTATTGCAGGTTCAGCCAAATTTTCATCTTATACCGAATCATTGAATAGCTTATCCAAACCTAATCCACGTTCCCAGAGTCTATTCTCGCTCACAAATTATCTAAGGCTTAGCAATCTACCTAATCTCATATACAGGTAGGTGAAACTATGCAAATAATGATAACAATAATCGTAATCAGGCAATCAAAACACAAAAATCTTTAACAAAAATCATGCATATTGGCTCTCGGGGTTCGCAACAGAATTCAGTGACATTCCAGAAGAAACGACGGACACAAAGATGATGATATAGGTCTGGTGAAGCAAAGTCAACCCAACGACTCAGATCAATCAAAATTGGAAGGAGTTATTGGTCCTTAATAAGATTCGTAGCTTTTCCATGGCCAGTGGGTCAGATACTATCCCATCAAGTCCAAATAGATTCGAAAGGACAGATAAATATTCCGAAAAGGAATAAGACGTTCAACATGAATGACATCTTTTCTGACATCTCAGCGTAGGCTGACATTCAATTAAGTCGTCCCTGAATTCAATATGCAGAAAAATGAATGAGGTGACGGAGTAAAATCCCAGATTCCTTCATGTACCTTAAACCAAATTTTCAGTCTTAACACCAGTCATTTTTCAAAACACTATTCTTACTCATAAATCAAATCACCAACCTAACTACTATTCATACCTTCCCAGATACGACTAGGGTTTCCCCTGACAATACACGGATGCGTGATTAGCAAATCACCAATTCATACCTAGTATGATATCAAAATCCTAAACAACAAGTGAAGTGAGGTCCATAGAAGGATCCCTATCCCAAACATAGACTGTACATTCACAGAGAACCGCAAAACAGTTGAAAACTTTCCCAACAGAGTACTTATCACAATATATCAATTCTTAAAGGACGGATCTTCATCCTCAATCTTTATGCCAAAGTAACAGATGTAAGGAAATATGACGCTCCAAACTTAAATAGTATACACGCACCTAATGGGTTAACCTGTGAAGTGCCTGACACCACGTCATCAGATGTGACAACATCCTAAACATACATTGAGCAAAATTTAAATGATGTTCTGGGACTCTACCCTTACCAACCTTGTCCTCTTTCCTGCCGAGGTATGCAACTTGGTGTTACACTAGCTATGTGTACGAGTGTGTGTGTTTTGGTTCGTGGGGTGTGTAATTGTGTGTATATAAGGTGTAGTTGTGTGTGTTGTAGGTGTATTAGTGTGGGTTTAGGTGTTTTAGTGTGTGTTTAGGTGGTTAGTGGTGTGGTTGGGTGACTGTAAGTGGGTTGAGTAAGTATGTATGACAGGGAAATCAGGGCTGGCGAGAGGAAGAAGATGCTGGGAGTGGATTAAGAAGTGTCGCTAAAACATTTTACTATTCAAGCAGTTTCCTTTCTAATTTTTATAACATACTTAAAAATTTATTTGGACAAAGTACAAAAGGATAACCCTAATTATTTTTACGAGACCTACACACTGGAAATGTTTGGAAATTTTCAGAGTTCGCAAAGGGTGCTAAATTGGGGTATCGATTAAATACATTTATCGAATTATTTAGCTTAGTAAACCAAGTTATTTTAATCTAAATTTTTTATGAAAATCCTATTTTACTCTGATGATTCATTGCCTAAAATTCCGTGCAATTCTGAAGTTGATAGGTATTTTTTCGAAGCGAGCACCAGTTCGGAATTTTCGGGCAAAAATTTTCTAAAATACTTTTTAGGTCAGAAATGATATCAGGGTGCTCAAAATAGCATTTTAAGATGTTTTTGAAATTTTTCGGTGCCGGAAACCCCAGGGGGTATTTTGGTAATTTGCCACCCCAAAGGGGTATTTTAGTAATTTGACCTAATAAAGGTATTTTTGTGTAAATTGACATACAATAAGGTTATTTGGGTGATTTTACTTACGGGAAGGCCGTTTAGGTGATTTACGTCTGAGAGGGGCATTTTGGTAATTTTGTGCCTAGGGGCATTTTGGTAATTTTACATACGCGGTGAGGGGAGTTTATTTTAGGATTATGTGTGAGTCCGTATTAAGTTATAATATTGTTCTGCATACTATTATCCCGATGATTTGATCATCTCATCTAGGTTAAAATTAAGGACTTTCGGTTAGATAATTGGGCTGCGGATCCAGGTAAGGGATTCTATCTGAACCCTAGGTAAGAGCTTTCGTCCAAACCCTTATTTTGATAACTCATACTCGTAAGTACTCATTGATTTACTTATGGCTAATGTCAAACTCCGAATTTGTGATTTGATATCAGCATGTTATTGCCCAGAAAATCCCAATATTGAGCCTGAATCGATTATTTGGAAATCTTGTGATGCTCACGTATATTGCGTGCTGAGCAAATTTGATAATTTTCTGTACACGTTCTTCTGAATTGTTGTACCTATATTCGGTAATCATCCGCAATCTTTTTGCTGTTTATTTCTGATTTTCTTCTGGAAATTTAGAATGATGACTTATTCGGTATGTTATGGTTATTAAAATCCGATCTGATTCTGGTGATTTAAGCTTATGTTGAAACTCATTGATTTTGTTGATTTTTCTGTGTTGACCTAGGAATCTGTTATGTTCTGAGGCGAGCGTTATAAGGCTGGTTTAAATCTTGCATGGAATGCAGGCTAGTACCCAAGTGGACTAGTAATTATTCTGGTAGATCATGCATGTGTACACTCTGTTAGCTTGCCGGAATGGCATTGCTATTGCCCAGGATCAACGTTGATTTTGATTTTATCTGCTTTTCATACTGCCGTGACAGTTACGGAAATGTCTAAAAAGTATTATTTGAAATGATTTGTGCTTCTGTTGAAATCCTTTGGAAAATCTTCATTGTTCTCTGGAAATGATCTGCTATTGATTGATTTGGAATCCGTCGTTGTTCTGATTTATTTTGGTATCTATTTCTAATGAATTTTGATCCTTTTGAAAATCATTGAGTTTTTGACCATCTGAAGCATTCTGGAAACTTTATTCGGTTGGATTCTTTGGAATCGTCTGATAATTCTTTGTTAATCCTTGTACGATCTTACTAAGCTCTCAAAAGCTCATTTTTCGTTTGACTCCCTTATGTAAGTGATGATAAGTTGTAGCAGGTTCGGGAATGGGTTAAGTCTATGTGAGGTTCCGGTAAGCCCGCCACTATAGTGTAGTGTAGCCCCTGTGCAGGTCTGTACTGTCGATTCATTTTACCAAGTTATTAAGAACCTAGGTGTTAATAGTTAGGTTTGAATTGTTATGGAAATCTTGTATTTTAAGGAATTTGGATCGGTGTTGGATCAGATGCTTTAAAGTATGTGTTGGTGAATAGATTTGATAGGTTTGATGTGATCCGGTAGGTTAACGACCCGAGAGTTCGGGGCGGCGGAGCTCCGAATTTTCGGGGGCGTTATACCTAATCTCCCACTCATATATTTGCCTCTATCAGTAACATTCTCGCTATGAATCTAGCGAGACAGTGAATTCTCATTTCAAATTCTTCTATCGACTCCTGATCTGTTGCGTCATAACAAACAAATTTCCTTAACATCTATTCATAAATCTCGTACAAATATCGGTCAAATATAATTCCCTAAACTATTCCAAAGAGATATCAATCAATTGTTGATGAGTCGGACTCCTCGCTACCATTTTCCATGCTAACCGGCCTCCTCTTTATACACAAAAAATTCAATCCTTTGTCGCTTCACTTACAGTTGCTCAAAATTTCCTCAATTTTGCTAATCCAGTCCATTGTCTCTGTAGGGTCCAATTACCCTTACAACTAGTCGCATTTATGTTCGTTAAATTTACCCAAGGTACTCTTATTTTGAGGTTATGGTTGGACCGGATTCGGTACCCCTTGCAATTGGTTAGCCAGATTCTATGTCATTGGGGTCGAAATCAAGTTCATAGTGTTCGGAACCGCAACCATCAGTTCTGGGTCTTGCTGTTCCCCCTATTAGGTAGAGGTGCCCTCTACAACCATAAAACCTCCACACAGTGCATTTCCCAATCTAAAGATTGTTTGTCAAGTCTTTCCAATGCTGAGGATGAATCTCTGTTCATCTTATACAGTCTGTTGGAATCTCATCTATCAAGGACCTCTAGGCCTTCTGTACTATCTCCACTGTTAGTGCTCTAAGTACAGGCCATACTAATACTATGTACAGTTATCAGGGTTATTCTAACATGTGGCTAAGGAGCAACACAATTACAATCCAGGTAGACTTTTTAACTCTACCATCATCCTACCCCACACTCGTTAACTGGAATACCATTCTATGGAATCGTGTTACCCATACTCTGTGAGTCTGTGCCTACAGAATCATATACCTAAGCTCTTAATACCACAAGATCGAATTGCTCTGATACCAACTGTAACGTCCCCAAAAATCTGAAGCTCTACCACCCCGAACTTCTGGGTCATTAACCTACCAGATCAGATAAAACCTGTCAAATCTGCTCATTAACACATATTCTAAATCATCTAATTCAACATCAACTCAAATTTCTCAAAAATACTAGATTACAATTGCTTAACCTAAACTAATACAGCTTAGGTCCTTCGAAATTCAAATTCCAAAGAACAAATTAACCGTACCGACCCGTACGGGAGTCTTACTATACCATAGTGATGGGCTCACCGGAATCTCAGACAGATTCTAATCTTCATTCCCGTGCAATCTACTGTTGATAAAAACTTGCAGAAACAAATGAAGGGTGGGCTCACCGGAATCAAACAAATGGTGAGCTTTTGAAAGCTCAGTAAGGTCGTACAAGGACTAACAAAGAATTACAAAATGATTCCAAAGAATCCAACCAACAAAAATTTCCAGAATGCTTCAAACGGTCAAAAGCTCAATGATTTTCAAAAGGATCAAAACTAGATACCAAAATAAATAAAAATAATCATGATGGGTTCCAAAACGGTCAATAAAAGATCATCTTCAAAGCCATCATACAAAATACAACGATGGTTTTCCAAAGGATTTCAAAACGTACACAGATCATCTGAGACAGTCCTTTCCAATATCATCAGAAGACTTGTCAAGGGATTTAACCCAAGTACAAATCAATTCAGGTAATACTTTCTAGTCATTTGCGTAACAATCACAGTAATATATAGTGCAGATAACATCAAAAATCAACATTGATCCTGGACGGTCACGATGTCATTCCAGCAAAGCACAGATATACACATGCATGATGTACGATAATAATTACTAGTCTCATTGGGTACTAACATGTGCCTGTGTTTCATGCAGGATTCAAACCAGTCTTATACCGCCTTCCCACAGAAAAGATACACAGGTCAACAAGGAAAAATCAACAATATCAATGAGCATTAATATAAGCTCAATTCACCAAAATCAGATCCAATTTCAATTACCATAACATACCGAAATAAGTCATCATCCGAAATTCCAAAAGAAAATCACAAATAAACAGCAAATCAATTGCGAATAGTTATCAAATTTAGGCACAATAATTTGGAAGAAACGAATACAAACACTTATCAAATTTGCTCAGCATGCAATACAGACGAGCATTAGAAGATTTCCAAATAAGCAATTCAGGTTCAACATTGGGGTTTTTTGGGCAATAACATACTGACATCAATACATAATTCTGAATTCGACATTAGTCATAAGTATATTAAAGGAGTACTTATGAGTACGAGTTATCAAAATAAAGGTTCAAACGAAAGTCTTTACCCAGGGTTCAGATAGAAGTCTTTAACTTTAACCTAAACGGAATAATTGAGTTATTAGAATACTGCCTATAGTACAATATTATAATTTAATACGAACTCATTCATACTCCCAAAATGAACCTCCTTCACCTCGAATGTAAAATTACCAAAATGCCCTTAGGTGTAAAATTATCAAAATACCCCTCTCGGACCTAAATCACCCAAACGACCTTCTCATAAGTAGCATCACTAAAATAACCTTCCCGTATGTGAATTTATACAAAAATACCTTTTACAAGTAAAATTACCAAAATATCCCCGGGTGGCAAATTATCAAAATACCTCTGGAGGTTTTTTGGCACCGAAAAAATTTCAAAAACATTTTAAACTGAAGTCATTTTGGGCTAAAAAGTATTTTAGAGAATTTTTCCCCAAAAATCCCAAACTGGTGTCTGGACCTAGCGCTTAAAAGTCCGTTCGGCCAAAAATAACAAATCACTTCGGAATGACCGTAAAATTTCAACATCTCCACATTCGTTAATCCCCTTTCTGACCTCAAAAAATTTGAAAGTTTCCACAATGTAGGTCTTCTAAAAACAACTAGAGTCTTTTTTTTTGTGCTTTGGCTAAATCCGACTCTAATTATTTTTAAAAATTTCGAATTAGAAACTGTTTATTAAATCTTCACTTTTAGCGACGATTACATCTATTGTACAAATTTGAACACACACTAAAACACATTCAGCACACACACGTCTTCTTCCTCATTTTCATTTGACTGAATGTCAGGCACACCATCCTCTTTCAATCCCACACAAGTTTCTTTCATGATTCATCTTGAATCACTTAGAAATATGATAGCACCTCCATTTCATGCCCTAACTCACTTTTATACATGAATTTTACCCAATTGAACACATTCAATTCGAATCAATCACCATAGCTGAAGAACACACACTGAACATGTACATAGCTTGAAACCCTAATTATCTCTCATTCTTTCTTCATTTTAGTTTCTTAAGTTAACAATTTACAAATAGAATCATTCCAATCCCCATTCCCGAATATGTATATACAATCGGGACATACATACATACATATATATATATATATATATATATATATATCAACTAAAACTCATCCCAATCCCCCATTCCCGAATATGTATCTACAACCGAGTCATGCATGTATATATTCAACTAAAACTCATTCCAATTTCTACAATTTTTGCAATTAGGGTTTTAGATCGAAGGATTACCCTGAAGAATTTAGGGTTCTTTCTTCCTTCTTTTCCTTTTCTGCTCCTTCCTCTTTTTCCTTCCCTTTTTCTTCTCTTTTTCCTTTTCGCTGCTTCTCTATGTTCTTGCTCTTTAGCTGTGTTCTAAACTTTGTTTTATTTCCATTTTGAACCCCAAAAATTTCCTTTTATATTTTTACTCCAAGAATCTTATCCACCTTTATTTTATTGTTCCTAACAATGAGTCAGCTTGTTGCAATCAGGTGGTGGCCACCGTGCATGGCCTGATTTCCTCAGATTATAACATATTTCACAAACTTTCACATTTTGCACTTTTACCCCCCAAGTTTTCAAATTTTGCATTTGGCCCCTCAACTTTGGGAAATTACCAGTTGACCCCAAAATCACTCTAACCCCTCATGTCACTTCTTAACACCCACTCTCATAAAAATGACGCTACTTAATAGCATATGCATCCCGTTCACCATATTTTTTTAAAATTACAAAATAACCCCAAAAATTTCAAAAATTATATTTTTGTCCCAAAATTGTTTTAAGCCCCCATACTGTAATATTAGCCGAGCATTACTCAAAATTAGCGCCCGTTTATTTTTTGAATCATGGATGGCTATTTTAAACAGCTCCCAAAGTTTTGAATATTACAGATAGTGACCACAATTTAGTCCATAATGACTTGTCAGAGGAAGAGGCAGGCAGCTGTCGCCAGTTTTCTCGTCAGTCAACGAATTTTTTTATTGTAAAGTAGTTTGTACGTTGAAGCAACCGAGTAGTTGCCAGAACTTGTTGCTTTCCAAACTCGTTGGTCAGCTATTGGGTGATCAGAGAAATGAATGACAAGGATTTTGTTTATGATAACCTGTGGCAATAGATTGAGAGGAAAGAATAGTTCCGATTGTTTTGGTGAAGCAAATCACAAACCAATAGAAGAAGGGCAACTGGGTTTGATAAGTTTCTCATTACATCAGCGAGGTTATCCTCAGTATTTGGGATCCAGTGATCATGCTAGATAGAAATATTCGATCTTGTCCAGACTTGCCATATGAGACCAAAGGATAATACTTATTTTCTGGCCAGAATGCTCTGTTGTTCCCTTGAAAAGTTACCTTTTGTTGGGTAGGAAGTGAATGTACTACGGACACGATATTTCCCAAAAAGGACTTTGGCAAGAAAGCTATTCTGGGTCAGTCATTATTCTCTAACTAGTTTTGGCTAGTAAAGCGTTGTTGAAGAGATGTGTGTCTTTGAAACCAAAGCCCCCTATTTCTTTTGGTACATATAGGTGGTGCCAACTAATCCAATAGGTACTCATTCGATTTCGTTCCCTGACCACCAGTATTTGTTGATAATAAAGTTAGTTTGTGTGCACACATATTTAGGAAATAGATATACCTGCATTTGGTGGTATAAGACGGCTGAGAGAGTTGATTTGATGAGTGTAGCTCTTTTAGCTTTATTTAGTAACATACATTTCCACTCACACACTTGTGTCGAACTTTATCCAAAATGAGGTAGAAAAATTCTTTCTAATGGGTGCAATAGCTAAAGTTCCTCCAAGTACTTCCCGAAGCATACCAAGGCGGTAAAGCCCAGTGGTCTGGTCAGCTGAATAGACCTTGCCAAAGTAGTGTTAGGGCTCAACATTAGTGAGGACTTTTGATGATTGATTTGTTAAGCGGAGGCCGCAAAATAGGAGCTCAGAATATGTTTCAAATGCATGCCAGAGTGGTCTTAAAGTTACATGAAGATCAAGGTGTTGTTGGCAAATAATAAGTGACTGATAGTTGGACTGGGAATACCTACCTTGATTCCTTTAATCATTCCCGTTGTCTTCGCATGAGTTAGTGCAAAGGAAAGGGTTTCTGCACTAAGGATGAATATAAATGGGGATATCGGGTTGCCTTGTTGTAACCCACAAGTGGGGGGAAATCTTTGGAGGGGACCCTTTAATATGAAATAGAAGAGACACACTTCATGATAAGTCGAATCAGATGGTTGAGGAAGTTATGTCTGAGAGTAGCCTCTAGGAAAGTCCAGTTCACTCTGTCATAGGCTTTACTCATGTCTATTTTAATGGCCACAAGGATTTTTCTAGATTCTTTTTGCCTTTTTATCTTATTTGTCAATTCATGCACAGTGAGGATGTTTTCAAAGATATATCTTTCTTGTATAAAAGCTAAATGTTCATCCGAGATGAAATGGTCGAGGAGATTTTACACGATTTGCCAGAGTTTTGGATATGACCTTGTAGATAGTATTACATAATGAAATATGTCTGACATCTCCAGATTCGGTTGGGTGTTTAATTTTTGAAGTAAGGACCAGAAAGGAATTATTCACCTCTGATAAAAGATAACCCAACTGAAGAAAAGATAGAACAACCATCGTAATTGGTCGCTCCATAAATGACCAGCATTGTTGGTATACTATAGCGGGAATGCAGTCTGGACCAGACGCTTTTAGTGGATGAATGGAAAAGAAGGCCCTTCTAACTTCGGATGTTGTGATAGGCTGGGCAATCCATTTTGATTGTTGAGGGAGTAGAGTTTTGTAAAGAATAGACAAAACTTGTTATATTGGTGGAGTGGTATTGGTAGGTGGTTAGGGATAAAAAAGTTTGATGAAGTGGTTGTTCAGACAGGCTGAGATTGACTGATGATTATCATAGATGTTACCATATTCGTCTTTGAGTGAAGAGATAGTGTTGAAGTTCCTTCTAATCAAAATGGCAATGTGAAAGAATTTGGTATTGCAATCTCTCAATTGAAGCCATCGACTACGTGACTTCTGTGCCCAGTGGAATTCTTCCCTATCTAGTAATTCATTCAAGGTTTTCCTAGCTTTTTGTTCAAGTAGTTGTGCATCCCCATGGGGTAGAAGGGTTTGAAAATGCAGTAGTTAGGCTTTGGCATTCGAAGTTTGGGTCACAAGATTGCCAAATCTTTCTTTACTCCAGAGATACATGATTTGCATCATTATTTGGCTCTAGTTTATAACTTTGAATAATGCAACATCAGTATAAAAGTAGACCAGGCGATCTGTATAATTTGTTGCCCTTGAGGGTACCTAAGCCACACGGCTTCAAACCATTTAGGCCGTGGAAGGATGTGACAAATCGGTTTAAGATCAAGGAGGATATGTGCATGGTCAGAAGTTTGAATTCCAAGATTTTGAATATGTGCTTTAGGGAAGAACATGATCCAATTAGGGTCTGCAAATCTTCGATCAATCCTTTCATAGGTACAAGATAGTGCTTCTCTATCATTTGTCCATGTGAAAGACAAGCCTAACCATTTTAATTCCATCAGGTGTTGAAATTGCAAAAACTCATCCAACAGCTTATGGCCAGGAATGCATAGATAAGTAGACCCATATTTGTCCGAGGGTGCCAGCACCTGGTTAAAATCACTCATCAGCATTAGTGGTGATTGTAGAGAGGATAAGATGTGTGATATTCTAGTCCAGGCAATTTTTCTTGCAGGCAATACAAGTTGTCAATAAATAAATCCCGTAATATAAGGGGTCTCAGTTCCAATCTGGATGGGGACAAGAATACGATGTTTATCTTTATGTAGGACACAACCTTTAACATCCTCCGTCCACTTAACCCAGAGTCCTCCTTTAGATCTCAGCACTTCAGTAGGATCAGTGCTTGTTGTTGAAGAATAACCGAGTCTAGAGACTATGGTAGAAACCTGATTAATCAGAAGTTGTTTCTTGGAGGAACACGGACATCGATTTGAACGTGCGAGTCAATTTGATTGCTGCCTGAACTATTCATTGGGGGTGTAGGGTTATATTGGGGCAACACCTAAAACCCGACAAATTTGGTTGAGGTAGTCTGTTAAAGATAATCCTAAGAAAGAGTTATCTCGAAAGCCAAGGGATTGTTTCCTATGTCTGTTCTTTCCATATTATGGATACCAGCCTCAAGTACCACATCCAGAGTTTCTTTATGATACCAAGGTGATAGAAGATCATCGACTGAGAAGGCTAAGTCAGGCCTCAACATCCTATTTGTGTCTTTTAACAATGAAGTAAAATAGTTCAATCTGTCAATTCATCAAAGAGAAGTCCAAATGAATGTCCTTTCGAGGTCAAAGAGTTGTTGGAAGGGTATCAATGACATCGATCCATGATGGTTGTTCTGCATATACACATAGTTTTTTGTATGGATGATAATCTTGAGTGTGGTGGTTGGGATCCAGAGATTCTTCCTCAAGGCCCAAGTTACAATCATCCTCTCTAACGCGTCTCTTTCTGCCTAATCTACTCATTCTCTTAAGACATAGGTAAGGTGCTTTTCCATTTTAAAGTACAAAGCAAAGAACAAAAAATAATAAAACTGATGCTGGATTACACATATAGTGGAGAAAAAAATAATTTGAGATGTTGTATTGGAAAGGCATGAAATGAAAAGAGCACCTGAAGAATCTGGGGGATCATTAATTGGATCATTGCTTGGTATTTTTGGACACTTGGTGACTGTTGGGTTTGAGTTGTTCTCTCCAGTGTTTAGGTAATCCTTCTTCAATCCAGTTGGTGAGCTGCTTGCAGTCGAGGAGGTTCTGGATTGTCTGACATTTCTGTTGGCCGGTCAAATGTACCAGATTTAGGTCTTCCACATGTTCTTGTTCATTGTTACAATCAAATTCAAGTGACAAAAATTTGATACCTCAAGAATTGGGAGTGTTCACCGTAGAATGAATTGTGTCTTGATCAGGAAGTGGGGTTTAATGTGCAACTATTTGTAAGCCAGCGAGTTAGAGGTATCTAAGCCATTCCTCGGTTTGATGTACAGTATGATGTTCTGTTGGAGGCGTTGGAGATCCAAGAATGAGAGTGAGATTTGTGTATAAGCATCGGTGTTAGATTCATTTGATAATTTAGAAAGGATTGTTGGGGTATACTGAGCACTGAGGTCTACCATACTGTGGTTTGTAGTCTCGGAGTGGTGGGTTTCTGTAGTTGGGAGGTGGTTTACACGTAAGGTCTTGGCTATGTTGATGTGGGTGTTGTTATTTGCTTTAGGTGGCAGAGATGGGAGATGGAGTTGGCAAGTTGGGATTTAAAGAAAGAGGTAATGGGCGTATTGTTAGATGAGGCTTGGTTGGCTGAGGTAGAGAAGGGCTTAGGTTGGCAAGGAGGTGTTGTGAGAAATGATTATTGATGGGGTGGACTAACATTTGAAGCCCAAAATCGGAAAGGTTATTTAATAGGTGTATTAGTCTGGCTTGAAGAGCAGAATAGGTTTGGCCAGCCATAACGTCGTTAATATAAGGGAGGTGTTTTATTTTGTCTGCTTTGGAGAGGTGTTTAACATAAAGCCCACCTCAAATCTCCAGGATTTTTGAGACGAGGAGAAAGGATTGTCCGAATCATTTTGGGGATATGGCAGAATTTGGTACTCCATTAGTGATAAGGTTTGACAGATCCACTTGAAGCAGTGATGACGTGCTCGGACCAGGGAGGGTCAACGTGTTCACAATATTATTTGAAGATATTTGCATATTTTCATTAGGGATTTTGTCATGATTGGTAGAGATAATTGTCGGCGTGTGGTCTAACAGATCTTCTACATCATCGTCCGTAATTTCATTGACTCTGTATCCTTCGATTCACCGGCCGATGGGGTTACTGCTTCATATTCTTCTAACCAAGATAGTTCCACATGTTAAATTTCTTCATCCATTAATTGGTTGTCTAAGTTACATCATTCTCCAAATTGCTCCATTTCCATGGCGTGTGCGGTGTCAAGATTTGCTAGCTCAGCCAGAAGATCATCAATGGGAGGTAAGTTGTTAAATTAGTCCTCATCATCTACAATTGCATCCATGCCTTCGTCTTTCTTGCCGTGATTTTCTAGATGGTCGAAGGGATTTGCAGGGGGGTCAATAATTAGATTATTGTTTTGCAAGTTCAGATTGTTGATATTCTCCTATTGTGCTTCCATTCTCATGGGGTTATTTACTTCATGGTTATCTGGGTGTTCTTCATCCAAGTTATTGGTTGACTGGAATTGAGTTATGTAGGTGTTGTATTGAAGTCATCATCATCGTAGATATCAACAATGGAGGGGTTTGGGGAAAAGGCATCGTATTGATGGTTGAAGTGTAGCCCTTGGATGTCTCTGAATATATGGATACGTGAAGTGCAATTCCAATCGGAGTTTGGAAATGCACGACGGTGGGTATCAAACATTGGGTGATTGTTTAGAAAGACACTGGCGAAGAGGTTGGGTCCTGGAATGTGGGTTGTCCTGTGTGCAAGCATTTCGACAACATCCGTTAAGGAAGCATTGCAGTTGACATTGTCTTGACCAATGCACCCACAGCAATGACAATTGCAGAAGACCCTCTCTTATGTGCATCGAAGCAATTGAACTCCATGATTGCCTAGTAGTTGTATAAAAGCTCCAGGTAATAATGGAGTGTCAGGTAGCAAACAGACCTTGATACATAAATAGATGTGATTTTTTTTACATTGTGTAGACCGATCGAATCAAGGAGAATTTCGGCTGCCATGGCGACCGTTTTAGCCGAATAATAGTGGTAGCAATCATTAGGCATATTACTCACTCGCATCCACAAGTCCACAGTTTGGAAGGTTACAGAGGAGTAAATGACACGTGGATACCAAAGGTTTCAGTAATAGCAATGACTCCAAAAATACTTCAGGGACCATTGGATAAAATCAGGTTGGCATCAGAGAATTCCAAAATTTGAAAAAGAAATAGAGAGGGGGTCTTGACGACCACATCAGGTCCTTGGAGGTGCCAGCATGAGGACACTTTTGAATCTTCTTTTCAGAAAACACTCGTGGTCTTGGAATTTTCCTAGTAAAGTTTCCCCATGCTTGCACGTGTGTTTCTTACCATCTGTTCATCTAGTGGAAGTAGTGAGGACCGCATATATAGGAACATTTCTTCTTCAATGTTCCGATTGTGGGTAAAGGTTCCTCCATGTGTTTGAGGTAATCAGGGAATTAAGGAAGGTGAAGGTCAGTGAATGGAGAGTGGTTGGGGAGGGAGTTGTGGTCCCAAAAAGCGTATTTTGTTCTGGTACGAGGGAAAGGAAGGAGTAAAGGAAAAGTGTGGTGGGTCAGTGGTTTAGTCAACAAGTTGGTCAGTACAGTGGTTTGGTGCTTCAGTAAGGTGAGGAGGTTTTTAATCTGGGGCACTCGTGAAGCAAGGAGGAAAGTTGGTAGTTGTGATGCTGAGCAGGTGGTTATTTAGAGAATATTCCGACGTGAAAACACTATACTCCCTTGAGCTTAAGGTTTTTATCTCATTATATCTAGTTTAAGTTTGCTTTGATGCTTTGTTATTTTTATTTTGATCAAAATCAAGATATATAATTAAGACAGTCAAAGTTGATAAATATCACTTTTTGACAATAGATAAACATATACTTTATATATATAAATACTAATTGAATCAAATGTCACTTACAGATGCTACGCATTTCCCACATCAAAGTCTCCGGAGCAACGATCAGGCTGCTACATCTGACGACAAGAACCATCAAGGCCATTATGTTATCTCCAAGTTCCCAGCTTTACAGTAACCCAAGGCCTCGTCGATCACAGCACAACATCCTTTGAACAAGTCTCCCGGCAACTCAAGGCCACAGTCAAACTGTCCGACCTTTACACGCCCATCCAATATCGTGCCCACTTCACCATGTCATTCTCAACATTTCATCACCGTTTCTGAACATCCATTAATTCACCCGTTTTAACCAAGTAACCTTGCATTAAATAGTACTCTTTTAATCTCTAGAACTCACGCTAACCATTCCTTTTTATGTATTCTCATAACCTATACACTTCTTTGTAAAAAAATGTACATACATGTAGACTTGGCAAACGGGCCGACCCGCGCGGGTACGGGTAATACCCGGGCGGGTCCGGGTAAAACCGGGTTGGGTAATTTATACTCGGGTTTTCCCGAGTACGAATATCTGGGATCCGTACCTTACCCTGGCGGGTAAGGTATTACCCGCGGGTTTTGGCATGTTTTTTTAATTCAAAACATATTTTAACTCACATTCAAAAACAGTATTTGCTGGTTACCTTGCTTATTTTATCAACACATTTCCTGTCTTTGATTGTTAATTTGTTATTGTAAAAACAATTTTCACTTTGGTTATTTTATGTTATGACACATAAAACATTAAAACTCATAATATCCTACATTCCTACTTAGTTACTTACTACTAATTACTTACTAGTTACTAGCATACTAATTGTTAAATACCATATGAACAAATTCAAGCATCTAACCCCATTCCCAAATCCCCGCCCATAATCCAAAAACTTTAAACAACAATTACATCATCATATCACAATATCACATGCATAAATTCATTGAAATTAAAGTCTTCAATTCCATCGTCGTCAACTAAAACTTCAAGTCTTCAAATCTCCGTTACACTTCTTGCATCCAAGTCAAACGAACCATCCATGTTTGCATTGATAGGCAAAGATACCTCAAGGTCACTATCGTCCGGCTCATCACCTAAATTTAAGCAAATATGATTAGACTAAATCCCAAAACATAAATATAAACTTCATATTCAAATGCTTTAAAAATAATTACTTACTTTGAATTGCATATCCATACAACCAATTACGTCCTCAAACCAAAGATTGGGCATTATCCGGAGTAAGTGAACTCCGAACTTTTGAAAGAACTTTTGCTCCAATACTAAAAGCTGATTCAGATGCAACAGTGGTAATTGGAATGCTCATAATGTCACGTGCCATATTAGAAAGAATAGTATACCTAGACCGATTGTCTTTCCAATACTCCAACACATCCAAATATGCATATTCCACGCGATCATATGCCGGCTCCTCCAAATAAAGATCCAAATCCGACTTCTTCTTGGCCTCAAGTCGTTGCCTTTTAAAGTACTCCTACATTTTTTGAATGAGAAATGTATTAAACAAAAAATATAAACACGTAAACAAGGAACGTAAACATAAAAAGGGAAATAACTTACTTCAGCTTCATCTTCTTCCACCAAGCAAACGATACTTGTACCAACTGAAGCTTTATCTTTTGGAACAATACAATTTTGAACCACATATTCTTCATAGAGCTTCTCGATCTTCTTTTTGAGTTCTTTTGCCTTATCTTCCCCTTTACCCGCTTCCCCTCTACCCGCTTCAATCTTTTCATAGCAATATTCAACATATCCCAACTTGTAGCGAGGATCAAGCACTGTTGCTATAGCTAGGATAGTACTATAAGATTCCCAATACTTTAAAAACTTAGGGTACATTTCCATCGCCATTTTTCTCAAAACTAGATCCTCACTTTCCATCTCTTCCATTATACGCAACTGACTTCTCCACACTGAATTAAAATACAGATTTGAAGTTACGTACTCAGTCCCAGACACAAGATTGGTCATCACAGCAAATGGGGCAAAAAACTTTGCAATTTTAGCCCCCCTATCCCATTCTTCATTGGTAGGACAATACTTGTAGCCAGGTTCAATGAGAGAATAATTCACAAACCCTGACCGAAATTTAAGCCCACACTCTAGCATAAAGAAAGTAGAGTTCCAACGAGTAGGAACATCCATGCGCAAACCCATCGAAGTAGTCACACCAATTTGCTCACAACACTGGGCAAACTCTATCTTCCTACCCTCGGATCCTTTCACATACTTAATGCTCTCCCTAATCTTGTAAATAGCCTCATTACCAACTTTCAACCCGTCTTACACAATGAGGTTCAAGATATGAGCTGAACATCGTATATGAAAATAATCTCCATTACTCACAAAGACTTTGTTGACTAGCAATCTATTCTTCAAGTGTTCTTGCATGTTATCACAACTAGTGGCATTATCTAAAGTGATCGAAAAGACTTTTTTCTCAATTCCCCAATCCTTCAAAAATGCATATGCTTTGTCACACAAAGATTTACCATTATGTGGCGGAGCAAAATGAGAAAAATTAAGAATCCTACTATACAATTTTCAATTTTCATCAACAAAGTGTGCAGTCAAGCAAAGATATCCCTCTTATCTAATAGAAGTCCACACATTCGCCGTAAGACATAGCTTCCCTCTAATTCTTCCCAAAGCAAGCTTAAGCATGGCTTTCTGACTCAACGAGATTTTCAAACAATCGGCTTTGGCAGTATTACGAGTATAATGCTTGACATCCGGATTCAAATAAGTGTGAACATCCCTAAGACCCTCATATTCAGCAGCCAAGAAAGGTAAGTTATGTTTCATCATTGCAATAGCCATTTTTTCACGATAAACATCTTGAGAAAACATTCTAGACCTCAATTTCACAGAATGATCTAAATGCATCTGTTTTACGTCCATAAATACTTTCTTGTACACATTACAAACCTTAAGATGTTTATGCATATTTGAAGTCCCATGTGTACCCTTACATGGCTTCCCATCAGGAGTTGTCCCCATGGAAAAACTAGAGACTTTACACCACCTACACACAGCCCTATGTTTATTATTCTCCCCCACAATATCAAATTTAGTCCAAATTTCACCTCTAGTAGACTTTTCATCAACAATAATGTCAATATCATTGGCAACTTCATCAAGGTTGGTAAAAACTTGAGGACATTCATCTTCAACATCAACAACCTCAACATTCTCAATGGGCGGATTCTTGTTTACAGATTCCATATATTCTACAATAGTCCGAAACAAAGAATAAGAAAAAAAGCTAGAAAGTCAACAAATCCAACAAGACCAACACAAGTTACACAACACATAATTTCAAATTTTCACTTCAGTAGTCCACTAGTCCAACAGCAAATTCAGCAATATATATAACATCCAAATGCAAAAAAATACTATCAAATAATATATATAACATCCAAATCCAACAGCTCAACTTTGTTTATCATTAAAGATGGAAGTGCATAGCTGTCAAATACTTGGACAAACTAACAAAGAGATATGCTGATACTGGAAGCTAAAAGATTGGATCTTTAGATGAATTACTTGATTAGGGTGCACACGTGTATCTACAATACAACCACCTGACATTGTCTTTCCTTAGGGAAGCCAGAGGTCACATACCAACTCCTTTATGGCGGCCATACCTTACCAACAAGCTGGACAATGCTGGGGAACACATTATATACAGTCATACAACATTTGTTTGCATGACCATATATACAGACTACAGTCATACAACAATTCACCTCTACCAATTCACTGAATTCAGTATTCAATTATTCATAATCATATATAGTATATACAGTCAATCAGTCATACAGAGATCACAGATGTATGAAATTGAAATGAAGGAGGATAGAGCAGGAACATATATACAGTTATACAACTTAGGAGGAGGATAGAACAATAACAATTTGAGAGATCGATTAACCAACCTTCCAGGTGGAGTTCCGTGGCGTACGGCGTGAACAGCGGCGGTGGACTGACGGAGGTTGACGGCGGTGGTCGATGGCGTGCTGCTACGGCTTGAACAGCGGCTGTCGACGCTACTATGGCAGTGGTCGGTCGACGGTCGGTCTGGATCTACCGATATGGCGTCGCGCCGTCTCGACGAGTTCACGATCTGTCGCTAGCAGATCTGAGATGAGCAATGAGCCGATGACGGAGGGCTCTGTCGCCGGAGGGCTCCGTCGCCGGCAGATGGATTGTTGCCGTGTTGGCTTGCGACGGCGTGAGAGAAGTGAGAAGTGGGTCTATCGTCTATGTGAGAGTGAGAAACGAAACGGATTTACTCAATTTAGGGCACATTCCAATTTTCCATTTTATACTTCAAAAAATCAGGGTAATTTCGGGTTACCCGAAATCCGAACCGAACCTACCCGAAAATTACGGGTCGGTTCGGGTCCGGGTCCAATTTCGACGGGTAGTGAAAATGGCTACCCGTACCCGGCATTTTGGACCGGGTACGGGTCAGGGAACGGGTACGGTTACCTTTTTACCAGGTCTACATACATGCATAGGGTAGACCTACACCATATACACATAATGTACATAACACACACGTACTCACCATACCACATAGTCACACAACTCAACTCCACTAATTGATTTTTTTTTCACCCAAGTAACTCATGACTCCAAAATCCTCCAAGCACCCACCAATTACTCATCCTAAAACACACACAAGAACACACACTACTAGGTACACCAAATCACTCTTCAAAGCTAACACAACAGTATTCACATAGCCGCACGCACCCCCATACAAGAACCACACACACATGCATAGCCACACTTCAGTCCAACCACCACAAGCTCCATCATTAAACTGCAACTGTTAACTACAACAATATTGAATTCGTACTGCTGAAATCCCATTTCATAGTTAATACCACCAAAACCCAACATACTGGCTCCTGACTTCCACAACCAATCTACCACTACAGTTGTCATCTTCAAACAACCCCGCGACAAGTCCAACACCATTATCGCTACGATCCCACACCCAAATTAACTCCACACTACACTCTACATTACGCACGCAGACATATTGTACAATGTTAATGCAGACATACTCGGTATGTACACATTGTACACAGTACTCATTCACGCACATCATTTGTACAACCATATACACTCCGCATGCACCTACTCACCCACATCTCTAAACGTACACAACCGCACTTCTCATGCGATATACACCTACACCATAGTGTCCCACATGCACCCCTGTTATACCTTATCGTCCAACCACAACCACGCATACACAATAAACACTTGCCTAAACACATAAAATACGTATCCTGCGCACACAACCCACCCAGATACCATAATCACACAATCATACACATTTCACACACAGCTACTCCATCCTAGTATAATTTCCACAACCATCAACCATTTCAACCAATAAGTTCCCTCATCAATTAACAAGGTCCTAAATTCTATCGATCGCCGTCGCGTACACCGCCACCCCTAGTCCGATCCAGTACGCACGCCTTAAAACTATCAACAATTTTCCATCGCAAAACCCACACGACTAGTGAGTCAAACCATTCCAAACTCCTACAAACTCAGAATTGACAATTTGTACAGTAGAGGTTAGAGTTTTTTTTTTCTTTTTCTTTCTTTGGGCAGATTCCGGTGATAAAGGGATCAAGATCAACGGTTGCCATTTTTGCGAACCGTGAGACTGCTTCGGCGGCACCAATTTGAAGTCTCTGTTGCCATGACGCATTGATGTCAGCGGCACAAAGGTGATTGCAGCGACTGCCGCGGTGGTGGTAGCGCCGTATTGGTTCCGGTGGCGTGGGGGTGGTCAACGGCTGGTGCGTGGTGGTGATTGATAAGGGCACTGGGCGGTGCGTTTGGTGGAGGCTCCGACCTGAGTTGCTCGCCGGAGACTTAATGGGTGGAAAACGACAGCGATTGCACGACGTCTAGGCGGTGGCAGCGGCGCCTTGGCTACGGCACGGTGGTCACAGGATGTTGCATTGTGGTGTGCGGTGTTGGTGACGCCGGAGTTCACCGCCGGTGATGGAGCATGGCCGGCAATGAAGACGCCGGAGATGGGAGCGGCGGTGCCCGATTAGGGTCTGTTGCCTACTCACCTTTTCTCTCCCTCTTTTCTTTTCTGTTTCCTGTCTGTTCTTTTTTTTTTGTTGACTCTCTCTCTATCTCTCTCTCTTATTCCTTTTATGCATTATAATTTTTTTTGGGTCTAGCTTATTTATAAATATATTTTCATTAATTGCCTCCAAACTCTTCTCCTTTTTATCCCCAAATCACTCTCTAAAATTTCAAACTTCCACCTTTTTCTCCATAAATCTCTCTGTCATTTTAAAAATAACGAAATGATATTGCAGACTTTACATAATGACCCTAATTTAATTATAACTTCTCGAGAATCACGGGCTAAGTTTCCTTTATTTCTCTATTACACCCACTTCTTATATGTAGCTAATGGTATTATAAATTGTCGCTGATAAAATTACTCAAGTCAATCGTCGCTAAAAACTCAAAAGAACATCACTCTTAAGAACTGTCGCTAAAGTAATAATAACTGGGTAAACCTAGGTTCGGGGCATTATATATAAGCTTTATTAAAGAGTCTTTCAAATTTATTTTTCTATATTCATGTCAAAGACAGAAGTTTAGGTCGCTTCCCGCAGGGTCTGGTCAAACTACGGTGGCTTTAATCCTGATTTGTCCGATTGGATACGTAGGCCATTTAACTCCAGTTGTCGAATTCAAACTAAAAATATAGAATTAGGAGTGGGGTATGTCTGTGTGTTATGTCAGAAAGGCCAAAAAGTCATAAAAACAAAGTAGAGATTTTTAGCGAATGGGGGGCGGGGGGGGGGGGTGCCTAACACCTTCCCCTCGTATAATTTAGTCCGCAAACCCATCATTTCTCTTTTTAGTTGATTAGGAACTTGTTTGGCATCTTAGACTCTTTTAGGGGTTTTTCTTATTTTTTTTCTTCATTTTATAAAGCATAAAGGCAACTCCAAGTTCTTTTTAGACCCTTTTGTGGGTCCAAAGGGAATTTTTTGAGGCGATTCCCTTCCGTGGGTTTGTGTTGGTAAAAGGGATCGTTTGATGGTGATGGGATTAAAATATGGGTTGTGGGATTAATTTTTCCTGTTAATTTATTCTAATTAACCCTAAAGTCTATATGACAACTCAGAAAAATAGATTCTTCGAATGCATGTTGTCATAATGGCGACTCTGTTGTCATATCCCTTATTAGAGGTATCCAAAATAATTATATTGGCCGGAAAAATAAAAGGGCGTTACTTTTTTAGTGATAATTGGAAATTGGTACAGTATGAAAGGATAAAAACTCTTTTGGGACCAAACTGTAATTATGTGAAATCTTGGGATTAGTTTGTAATTATGAAAAGTTTTGGGGCTATTTTGTAATTATGAAAAATAGGTTAGACTAAGGTGTACATGTATAAAATTCTAATAAAAATGTCATAATAGATTGCCACCTCCCATTTCAAGTGTGACCAATCTAATTAAAATATAAATTGAGGGATAAAATTTTTAGGAGAAAAAAGGAGGAAAAAAAGAAGAAAATAGGGAAGGAAGAAATAAGAGCTCGGCCGATCGCTCTGTATGTGTGTGTGTGTGTGTGTGTGCACGCGCGCGCGCGTGTAACATCCTGAAAATCCAGAGCTTCATTGCCCCAAACTCCTGGAATGTTAACCTATTACATCACATCAAACCTGTCAAATCCTGTTTACTAACACATACTTCAAAGTATCGAATCCGACATCAACTCAAATTCTTCGAAATACAAGATTAGAAATTGCTTAAACTGAACTACTAAAAACCTAGGTTCTTTACAAACTCGAGTTCATATAGAACGAGTTGACAATACCGACCCATGCAGGGGTCTTACTATACATTAGTGATGAGATCAATGGAATCTCACATGACCCTAAACCCATTCCCAAGCATGTTACAGCTGATCATTCATTACCAGCGGAAGGAAGTTAAACAAAGGGTGAGCTTTTAAGAGCTCAATAAGATCGTACAAGGACAACCGAAAGAATTGTAAAATGATTCAAAAGAATCCAACATACGATTATTTCTAACAAAATATTTCAAACGATCTAAATAGCTCGTTGATTTCTAAAAGTATTAAAATTTATTATAACTAGATACCAAAATAAACATTAACAATCACGACAGATTCCAAATGATCATTAAAAGATCATTTCCTAACCATCATTCCAAAATACAATGACAGTTTTTCAAAACGAGTTCAAAGGCAATCTGAGGAGGAATTTCAAACCAACACAAATTGTTTGAGACAACCCTTTCTAGTCATTTCCGTAACAATCACTGTATGATAGAATATAAATAAATTCAAAGATGTTGATCCTAGGCAGGTGTGATGCCATTCAGGCAAAGCTAGTATGCGATGTAATATGGTGTACACATGCATGCTGTACGAATACTAGTCAAATTATGTACTAGCCTGCGTTCCACGCAAAATTCAAATCAGCCTTATAATGCCTCCCCACAGTACAGTCCCCATGTCAACATAAAATCAACAATAACAATGAGTAGTATCACAACTCAAATAATTGAAATCAAATTCATCACTTAGAATCCAAGAATTGCCACTAACCAATAGCAAGAATAAATACGAATAGTTATCGATTTCAAGCATAACAATTCTGAAGAAAGAATACAAATAATTATTGAATTTGCTCAGCATGTAATAACAGGCGAGCATTGATAGATTTACAAACAACCGATTCAAGTTCAATGTTGGGGTTTTCCTGGCAATAACATGTTGATATCAATACATGATTCAGTATTTGGCATTAGCCATAAGTAAATCAAAAGAATATTTACAAGTATGAGTTATTGAAATAAGGGTTCAGACGAAAGTCCTTACTCAAGGTTCAGATAGAAACATTTACCTGGGGTGTAAAATTTCCAAAAAACACTCCTCACACCCTTAAATCACCAAAAAAGCATTCCCGTAAGTAAAATCACTTAGATAACCTTATTGAATGTGAATTTTCAAAAATACCCTTCTCATGTCAAATTACCAAAATATCCCTTGGGGTAGCAAATCACCAAAATACCCCATCTCACACTTGAATCTCAAAATAGTCTTTCAGCAAGTAAAATCACTCAAACAACCTTACTGTATGTGAATTTACCTCAAAATACCTTTATAGGTAAAATTATCAAAATACCCCATTAGGGTGGCAAATTACTAAAAATACCCCTGGGAGTTTCCGACACCAAAAAAAATCCCAAAACATCTTAAATCACTATTTCATGCATCCTGAAATCATTGGCTAAAAATTATTTTAACAAAGTTTTGCCTAAAAATTCTGAAATGGTGTCCGGAACGAGCGCTCAGAAGCTGATTCAGCTAAAAATAGTTATCGACTTCAGAATGACACGAAATTTTAGGTAATAAAACATATAAGTAGAATAGGGTTTTCCTAAAATTTTTAGATTAAAATAGCTTGGTTTGCTATGCTAAATAATTCAATAATTCTTTCTACTCGATACCCTAATTTAGAATTTTTTACGGACACCAAAAATTTTAAAAAATTTTCAGAGCGTGCGTCTCATAAAAATATTCGGGGTTATTGTTTTGGATTTTGTCAAATTATGAGTTTAAAAAATTTATAAAAATTCGGAATAAAAACTGCCTAAATAATCCCCCAACCCCCGCCCGATTTAGTGACAAAAACAAGTACTATTCACATCACACACCCACACACACACTAGTTCACCTAAACATACACAGTTGTCTTCTTCCTTTCTGCCGAGTACACCCTTCCACAAAACCCCTTTCACTTGTTATCACACATACAATTTCACATATACACATAAAAAAACACACCCACTAACACACTCATACACATTTATCACACATATACACACGCACTATCACACACAACGCATCACCCGAAACTCTGTCGCGCGTGTGCACACAAACACACACCGCGCACACGCACACACCCCTTAGGAATTCACTAAAAACCCACTATTTCTCTTAATATCTTCATAAACACACACAAAGAACACAAGGTTATTCACGCAATCACTCAAATACACCCACATACACACACTACGGACTTACGACCACACAAAACACACTCACATACTCACCTCACATACAATGCACACAGCCCTCACGGCCGTCTCCCTTCTCCTACACACACCTACACCCACTAAGCACGCACTATCCCACAGAATACGCACACACTATCCCACAGAATACGCATACACATACACTGAAACTCACCTATACCCTCTCACACATACACGCACACACAGTAAACACGCATACACTGCACACATAGAAATACCTACTGAAAACACAGTAAGGGTGCAAAATTACCCTTGGAAGTTTTGTCAACCCCCTTTTCCTCTCTCAATTCCCCCTTTCTCAAATTCCTTTCTTCTCTTCTTCCTCTGTTTCTTTCTCCCCCCTTTTCTTTGTTTTTCTTTTTGTTTCTTTCTTCTTCTTTTTTTCCTGTTCCTTTGTTTTCTAATTCTCCCGAATTCCCCATTATTTTTCTTATTTTCCTTTATAACCTTTAACCTTATTTTATATTAAATCTAGGTTAGTCATCAACCATACTAGCAAAAGGTGGCATCAATTTAGATAATTTTTCCTAAATCTTGACACATAGATACCAAAATTTTTGCAAAATAGCCCCCAAACTGTATGTAATTATATTTTGGCCCCAAACTAATTCTAATCTATATTATTTAACTAGGTATCACTAAAAAAATTAATTTACCTTTATGCCCCCAAAGTTTTTCAAAATTACAAAATGACCCTAAAAGTTTTCAAAATTACATTTTTGCCCAAAATTATCTGTTGTTTATTTTTCAGAGCACTAATGGTTATTTTAAACAGCTTCCAAAGTTTAGGATATTACACACTCCCTCTTTTTAACGTGTGTAATTCACTATGTGTGTGAGAGAATTCATTGTAAAGTTTGTGCCGTGTGTGTACAGAGGTGTGTGTGTGAGCGGTGAACGGGAGGGGGAAGCAACCATGGTGGCTGCTTGTGTGTGTGTTTATGTGTGTGTATGGGTTGGTAGGCAAAAATTATCTGTGTTGCAATGTGTGTGTGCGACACGCCGTGGTTATGTGCAGTATGTGTGAGAGGGGTATGCGTGTGTGTGTGTGTTAAAACTATAGGTTTGTTTTTGTGTGTTGAGGTGTAATAGTGTGTGTCTGTAGGTGTGTGTGTGTGTGTGTGTGTGTGTGTGTGAAGTAGGTGTTCTATGTCTGTGTGTTTCGGTAGGGAGGGGAGGGAGAAGACAATGTGTGTGTTGTAAGGTGTGATAGCGTGTGTAGTGATTTAGGAATAATTAGTGTAATCGTCACAATACGTGGTCAGCTTTTTAGCGGTTTCGAACTTTATTTTTTCAAAAATAAATCTGAGCAAATTTTGGCTATGTGCAAAGAATATACCCTAGTTATATTTGGGAAATATGGGAAAGTTTAAGATTTTTCCGAGTTCGCAAGGGTGTTAACTAATTTTGTTGTCGAAAAGAATTCATGGCTAATTTAAAATAGAAAATCAATGCATTTTTGTCTACAAATTTTATGAGGACACTAAAGTATTGTGATTCTTCATTGCCTAGAGTTTCGAAGCATCTCGATTTGGCTGATGAGAAGAGGGAGAAAAACCCTAGAAGATAGATAACTAGAAAATTTAAACTTTGACCAGTCATAATCTGCTCATAAGATATCTGATTTAAATGATTCAAAATCCTAAATTGTTTATTTTTTTCAAGAGTTACGACTTTGCATAAGAAGTTGAATCCATTTGAGATTGTATTCAGGCTTAAATAAGGATTTTTCTTGTCTGTAGATTCCCTTTCTATGATTTTCATTTGTCTAGGATGCCCGATTTAGGTGATTCAAAAGCCTAAATCGCGTATCTTTTTTAGAGCTATAATTTTGTAGGAGAACTCGAATCTACTTGATGTCTTCTCTAAGTTTTTTACTAGCCATAACTTGCTCATGCAGTATTTGATTTAGGTGATTCAAAAACTTAAATCGCGTATATTTTCGAGAAGTACAATTTGTAGAAAGGAGTAAAATCTGTTTGAGATTGTCTTTCGGCCTAAACTAGTAATTTTACATTCAGGCAGATTGTTGTTCTTGATTTTTTATGTTAAATCAATTCTCAGATCAAACAATTAGACAATCCAGACCAAGGTATGACTCTCTATCCTTGTTCTTAGTATTTCCATTTCTAGATTAAAGAGTTTAGATTGTTTCCCCCTCCTTGCGACTGGATCTCGGTTAAAAAGGATAAAAATTAAATTCAAAGTCTTTCAGTTTGTTTAGAATTCTAGGCCGCTAGAAGAGTAGTCAATTTGGAGTTCTAAGTCCATTCGACTAGAAGAAATTCAAGTTTATGTTAAATCAATTCTCAGATCAAACAATTAGACAATCCGGACCAAGGTATGACTCTCTATCCTTGTTTATAGTATTTCCATTTCTAGATTAAAGAGTTTAGATTGTTTCCCCCTCCTTGCGACTGGATCTTGGTTAAAAAGGATAAAAATTAAATTCAAAGTCTTTCAGTTTGTTTAGAATTCTAGGCCGCTAGAAGAGTAGTCAATTTGGAGTTCTAAGTCCATTCGACTAGAAGAAATTCAAGTCATCATAAGAATCAAAGACAGAGATCTAGGTTGCCACCCGTAGGGTCCAGTCAAACTACAACGATTTTAATTCCAATTTATCCGACCAGGTACGTAGGCCGTTTGACCCCTCCTGTCGAATTCAAACCAATAAAATAGAAATGAAATTAGGGTTTATGTTATCAAAAATCATTGAAATGAAGTAGAGACTGCCTAACACTTACCCGCCGTATAACTTAGTCCCCGAACCCATTTTCATGTTTTCGATAGATCAGTTGTCCTTCAGACATTTTTAGAGTCATTTTTAGGTTTTTCTTATTTCCTATTTTTAATTTAATAAGATGGCAACTCCATGAAATCCTTCGGAAGGGATTTTTCTGAGGCGGATCATTACAGTGTGACTCCGCTAAGGATATAAAACTAAGAGGACTAGATTTGAATTTTTTTTATTGATTTGTCTTCCTTGTTTGTTGTATAAAATGATATAGTTGTGGCACTTGCGCTTTTATTTTCATACCTCACACATGCGCACGTCTTACCCAGAACACCCACTCGAGGGCAACAGTTGAAGCCCTTAGATCTCCTGGTCTCAAAGTGATCTTTTGATTGTACCCTCAACTTCATGACCTCGTACTAAATAGACCTCTTGGTTTTCTTGGTATATCAAATGAGTTGTACGCGTTAACTTCCTGAGTTACGGGCAAGAGGTATATGGTACAATCACGCCAATTTAGTGACCTTTACACCGGTGTTAAGAGAGAAACCACACACCCGGATCATTCAGTGTTCTGCCTTTTGTTAGGGGAATACCTGTAGTGGCTTATGGCATGTTGGTAGGGAAACCAACCAACATTCTGTAAGCTAAATTGGTAATTTTGCAAAAGGGGAGACTCTGACTAACTGCCCGATTAACCACGCTTCCAACCGGATGATTAGCCGGTAGCAGTTACTTGAGAAAATTCAAAATTGGCTGGTTTATACCCTGAACCACCCCATTGACCAACCGACCGGTCCATCCATTAAGATGACCGAACAATTAGTCAAACCTTGTCCCCAGAAAAATTTCCAAAGAATTTCCAGAAATAAAACCTAACCCCACTGACTAACCTGCAGGTTTATCCAACCAGATGACTAGATGGTTAGTCAGAACCATCCCCGGTCTAGAAATATTATCCAACACACCCTAAACCACTAACCAACCGGCCGAATAACCTTCCAAGTGACCGGACGATTAGTCAAAACTTTCCCTGTTCCAGATTTTTTTCAAATCAAACCCTAGACCCATTGACCAACTGGCCGATTAACCCTCAAGATTATCTGACAGTAACTCAGAACTCTGACCTTCCCAAAAATTTTGAAATCCCTCACTGACCAATTGGCCGGTTAAGCCGCTAGGTGAACAAACAGTTAGTCAGAATACTAACCTTCCCAGAGTTTTTAAAAATCCATGATTACCTTACTAACCAACCGGCCGATTAATCCACAAGGCTAACCGGACGGTTAGTCGTTATCCTACTTTTTCAGACATTCTTCCAAATCAAGAACTACCCACTAAACAACCAGACGATTCATGGTCAGTTTTGTCTGCATGCACTTTTGTCTAGGGGTTCTATGTGATCCCCTCTTACGACAAGCAAGCTAGAGTCTGTCCTCATCCAGTCCATTGCATGATCAGTTTTATCTGCATGTATTTTTGTCTAGGGGCTCCCTGCCCCCGTCTTCATATAGCTCATTGCATGGTTAGTTTTCTCTACATGCACTTTTATTTAGGGGCTCGATGTGATTTCTCTCTCACGACAAACATGATAGAGTGTATCCTCATCCAGTTCATTGCATGGTCAGTCTGGTCCACATGCATTTTAGTGGCTCCCTACGCCCGCATTTTAGTAGCTTATTGCATTTCAGTTTTCTCTGCATGCACTTTTGTCTAGGAGCTCCATGTGATTTCCTCTCACGATAGGCGTGATAGAGTCTGTCTTCCTCCAATCCATTGCGTGGTCAGTTTTACCAACCCTTTTGCACCATTATCATCCCACAATGCCTCAAGTTATTCCGGCCGGGAGCTCAGGTACCAGGATCATTCCGACCGGGCACACAAACCTTCCCCTGCTTCATATGCCACCACAACATGTTGCCTCCCAATGGGTTCAATGGAGTTGTATTCTTTTCCAGACTTAGACAATTTTCAAGCTACATTGCTCTTGTAGAAGCCCACTGACAGCACCCTTCATACCATCACCCACCCCCTTGGGGGCTTCACCCTTTCCCAACCCCTTCGACCTCACGTTACAACGACTTGGTACGTGGTGCGCGGGGTGGCTCAAGCCGCGCTACTACGGTCGCATCATCATTCTTCATTCACTTTTCTTGACACTTAGAAAAAAAAAATTCACAGCCGGTCATCGATCACCACCCTTAGCGGCCTCCCTCACCACCCTTGCCCGAGCTCAAATTTTTTTTTCAACACTTAGAAAAATTTGCAACAAAATTTTTCACCCCCTCCATCCTTTGCTCTTCCAACACTTCGGATAATTTCCCAACACTTAGAATATTTTCACCTTGCCCGCTCGTGGTTGGGTCACCACCCTCTGATCCTCATTCTATACTTAGAAAAATTCTCACAGAATTTTTCAATCTCCAATCCTCTCTCCAACACTTAGAAAAAAGAATTTCGCGAAATTTTTCATCCCCCGCCACCTCATGCATTCTTTTTCAATTACTTTGACAAAATTTTTCATCATTCCAACTCCTCCTTGGAATGCAAAAAAAATAAAAATTTTGGGGTACCCCCCCATCCATCCCCCAACCCCTACCCAGGCGACCTGGGCAGCCCCCCAAGCTCGGGCAGCCTCACATGGGTCTCTCCTCTCTCCTTTACCATCTTCTCTCCTCATTTAATAAAACCCCACTCACTCACTCTCATTTTCTCTCTCCAATCACTTCCAACTTTTACTTTTTCTCTTTCTTCATTCACATCACCGAAAAACACACTCCTTTCTCTCTCAACCTCATGTGGGTCTCCTCCTTTCCCTCTCTTCCTTCTTCTTTCTTCCTTCTTCCTCACTCATTACTCACATTAAATTCCCCCCACTTACAACCTTCTCTCTTTCACTTCTTCACTCTCACACATCACTCTCTTTAACATATTACCCAATCATCGCACTCGCATTTATTCAACCTCTTTCTCTTACATCCTCTTACACACACACACATTAATTCTCACCTTTCACCTCTCTTTCTCTTCACATTAATCACCCCCCCTTCCCACCCCCGCGGCCTCGGCCTCCCCACCCCCTTTCCCTAGGTCGACCCCCTCCCCTCTCTTCATTCACGTTCCTTTCTCTCCATCCCCCTCCCATCAATCACATCACTCTCTCTTCATCTTTTCCCTCCCCCATCATTTCCTATTCCCTTTTTTTTCCACACGGCCACACCCCCACCCCTCGGCCTCAGCCTCCCTACCCCCACCCCTAGGCTAACCCCCTTCCTCTTTCTCTTCTTTTGCCTCACCCCCATTAACTCCCTTCACTACTACCCCAATTTCAGACTTATACATACTTTATTTACACAACTTCATAAATACAACACCCCTCATACTCAACTTTTTTTCTTTCTCATATTCCATTATACTCACCCTACACAACACTTAACATTTTTTTTCTATCTAACCAAACCAAAAACTAACATACCAATTTTACTACAACTAAAACTTCATATGCTTTGGGGTAGCACTTCTTGACTCCCTTACCCATTTCGTTACTCTTTTCCATACTTGGAATTTTTTTTTGCAACATTGACCGCCTTGTATTGCCCGCGCCCATGCGCCCGTCGTGGACTGCCCCCGCATCGTGATGCCTGATCGCGCCTTTGTCATGCCCCTCATCACGACATCCCTGACATCAATGTCCTTGGTAGGTGGTGCGCGAGGCAGCTCGAACCACCTACTTCTATTCATTGTTCAAATGCCAGTCGCCAAACCTGGGCACTGCGACCCTCATCGCCCAGACAGCACTCCGTGACCCCGTCGTCCAGACGTCATCTCCGCGACGCTCGTCACCCGGACGTCATCTCTGCGACCCCCGTCGCCCTGGACGTCATCTTCGACCCCCGTCGCTCGTGCGTCGACTCCACGACCACGCTCATGCGCCCCATCGTCGTGCCCTTATGTCAACGTCCCAAGCATTCCAAGGTCTTAATAGGTGGTGCACAGGTGGCTCGAGCTACCTACTCTTCACCTTTGTCATTGAGAGACGACGTTAGCTACTTTCCAGCCAAAGAACATCAAAACTTCTTCTAAGTGTTTATGTGTGTGGCGCCCACTCAGGTTGCCCCTCCGCACACCCCACACGCAGGGGGCTTATGTTCCCATCCTATCTTGGTCGGACCCAAGGACCCGCTAGGGGTCCCACTTTGCGCGAACACGTCGACACATTCAACGGTCTTTGTCTTCAACACATCAAATTGATGAGCGCCCGTGCGCCCAAGAAACGTGTTTTTCTCTCTTCGCGCGTGACTTAGGCATAATTTATTTCACGTTAGCGTGACCCACGAGAGCGGGATAGTCATATCGAGACCACCCGAACACCTTTTCACCAAAAAATTTGACTGACGGCGCAACCAGAGCAACGGGGTCAAGGGGGCAAAGGCCTTGGCCAAACCCATTGGGTCAGCCTCGGCCTCCCCTAAAGCCATGGGGTCGGCCTCTATTGGATCAAGCGCTTACCACTCAACCAAAAGCTATAACTTTTAGCAAAGGTGCAACTTTATTTCCTTAAAGTTTCTCAGAACCGTATTTAGCATAAGGGGCTGCACCTATCCCATAATAGGTGCCATGGGCAGGGATGTTAAGCCCATCGAATCCTAAGGAAGACGCTGACCAATTTTTAAGGCTAACAATCTCCCCCCAATATCAGTCGGGGGATTCGAACCCATGACCTTGCTCTGATACCACTTGTTGGATCAAGCGCTTACCACTCAACCAAAAGCTATAGCTTTTGGCAAAGGTGCAACTTTATTTCCTTAAAGTTTCTCAAAACCCCATCTAGCATTAAGGGCTGCACCCATCCCATAATAGGTGTCATGGGTAGGGATGTTAAGCTCATCGAATCCTAAGGAAGACGCTGACCAATTTTTAAGGCTAATAGCCTCGGCCTCCCCCAATGCCATGGGGTCGGCCTCGGCCTCCCATAGGGGGTTGGCTTTGGACTCCCCCCCCGGTTCTTCACTTTTCGTGCAAAGTCCTTTTTGCACTTTTTTCACTTCGTACGCTTTGTATGTGACTTTGGCACGTTGTTCGTCACGTGGGTATGATTCACGTCGACACAATCGTCGTAACGCAACTTCCGGATTTGCCATTGCCCATTTAAACACCTACTGTCAGCGCACCCGAAGTTCACCAAAAAGGGGGAGTCGCCTTGGCCTCCCTTCATGGGAGTTGGCCATTGGCCTTGGCCACCCCTAGGGTCGGCCTCGGCCTCCCCAGGGGTGGTGGCCTTGGCCTTCCCCCAATTTTTGGCCTATGGCATCCCCTCCCGCGCATACTTGTTTTCTTAAGTCTTTGCACCTCCGCGATGTCTACGGACGTTCGTACATCAACCTCGCGACGTCCATCCTGCATCAACCTCGTGACATCCGTCGTCTGTGACCGCACACCGCTCTTGCGATGCCCATCGCCCAAAGTCGCGCTCTACCGTCGAATGACCCGTTGCCGATGACCGCATACCATCACTCCCAACTTTGTAATTACTACATGTTGCATGCATTATTTTGTTATCACAGGCACACTCAACTCACATCCCGTCTTCAGGACACCCGACGTGCGCTCGTGCACCGTCTCCGTGACGTTCATCGCCGCGCCCGTGCGCCATCGTCATGATATGTGCCCCCGGCACTAAGTATTGCTCCATGACGTTTGTTGCAGCGCCACTTTCATAACATGTGCCCCGGCACCAAGTATTGCTCCGTGACATTCGTCACCGCGCCCGTGCGCCATCGTCATGATACGTGCCTCGGCACCAAGTATTGCTTCACAACGTTTGTTGCCGCGCCCGTGCACCATCGTCATGTTACGTGCCCCTGCACCAAGTATTACTCCGCAACATTTGTTGCCGGGCCACTTTCATAACATGCGCCCCCGGCATCAAGTATTGCTCTGCGACGTTTGTCACCGCGCCCGTGCGCCATCGTCATGATATGTGCCCCTGGCACCAAGTATTGCTCCATGACGTTTGTCGCAGCGCCACTTTCATGACATGTGCCCCCAGCACCAAGTATTGCTTCGCGACATTCGTCGCCGCGCCCGTGTGCCATCGTCATGATACGTGCCCCGGCACCAAGTATTGCTCCGCAATGTTTGTCGCCGCACCCGTGCGCCATCATCATGTTACGTGCCCCCGGCACCAAGTATTACTCCGCGACGTTTGTCACCGCGCTACTTTCATAACATGTACCCCCGACACCAAGTATTGCTCCCCGACGTTTGTCACCGCGCCCGTGCGCCATCGTCATGATAGTGCCCCCGGCATCAAGTATTGCTCCACGACGTTCGTAATCGCGCCCGTGCGCCATCCTCATGATAAGTGCCCCGGCACCAAGTATTGCTCCACGACGTTTGTCGCCTCACTTGGCATCCATCATCGTGATACGTGCCCCGGCACCAAGTATTGCTCCTCGACTTTCGTCGCCGCGCCCATGCGCCATCGTCATGATACGTGCCCCTAGCACCAAGTATTGCTCCGCAACATTCGTCACCGCGCCCGTGCACCATCGTCATGATACGTGCCCCCGACACCAAGTGTTATCTCCACGACGCTCGTCACCGTGCCCGTGCGCCACTTCCATGACACGTGTCCCGGCACCAAGTGTTGTCTCCGTGACGCTCGTCGCCGCGCCCGTGCGCCACTTCCATGACATGTGCCCACGGCACCAGATATTGTCTTTGCGACGTTTGTCGCCGCGCCCGCCCGCCACTTCCATGACATGTGCCCACGGCACCTGGTATTGTCTCCGCGACGTTCGTCGCCGGCCCGTGCGCCACTTCCATGACATGTGCCCACGGCACCAGGTATTGTCTAATGTCGTTGGCATCGCGCCCATGCACCACAATCAATGTCTCGTGCTGTAGGCACCACGCCCATGCATCACAATCATGTTACATGCTTCCGGGGGGCTCCGTTTGTAGTGCTCCGGCACGAGGATCCCTCGCAGCGGGATGGACTCACAACCTTATAGCCATCGCCGCCACAAGATGGGCTCACAACTTAAAGCCATCACCGTCACAATCACGGGGGGCTCCGGCACGAGGACCCCTCGCAGCGGGATGGACTCACAACCTTATAGTCATCGCCGCCATGGGCTCACAAACTTAAAGCCATCACCGTCACAATCACTGGGGGCTCCGGCACGAGGACTCCTCCTAGCGGGATAGACTCACAACCTTATAGTCATCGCCGCCACGGGATGGGCTTACAATCTTAAAGCCATCGCCATCACAATCACGGGGGGCTCCGGCACGAGGACCCCTCACAGCGGGATAAACTCATAACCTTATAGTCATCACCGCCATGGGATGGGCTCACAACCTTAAAAGCCATCACCGTCACAATCACGGGGGGCTCCGGCACGAAGACCCCTCGCCACGAACTCTGAGCACTAAGCTGTGAGCATGTCCACTCATGTTACCATTGATCGTCGACACCACCAGGGCAATGACCCCCAGGTCACTTCGGGACGAAAACAGGTCCTCAGAGGGCATCACACCTAGTTCGCCTGTCAGTTGGCTACAGGGGCAACCCTCATCGCTGTCAGGTTTTCTGCGCATCTCTTGATGCATCTTGTGGGATTCAGTAAGGGCTTGGATCGATGGCTGGGGCAACGGGCTTACTTTGATCATGCTACCGCGGTGTGGTCAGTCTTCTCAGACAGGTAGAGCGACGCTGTGTGGGGCGAGGTAGTGCAAATTTGGGAACCGACAGTCCAACGGAGAACCGGTATTTTGGGACCCCCGGTGACTTGTCACTCCCAGGGGACGAGATGTGGCATTTTATGACATAAGCATACTATTTACTATAAATAGTGGACTTTTGGACGCATTCGAGGAGATTTCTCTCATTTGACAAAATCACTTTCTCACTCTAGAATTTGAGAGCTCTTGGATTCTAGAGAAAGAAACACAAAATTGGACATAACTTTGGACCGTGACTTTGGACCCCGACTCGAACCTTGACATGGACTGTCGACTGTTGGCCCTGTTCGCACAGCCTCGTCTCCGCAGCACTGCCACTCCTCACGGCCTGTCTGGGAAGCCTTGCTCTCTGCCCTTACTCCGTCCTTGTTGTCTCTCACTTTGCAAACTTGGAAGCTGACTTGGGCTGCCGCCTTTGTGGCACCTCCACGTTGACACGAACCCACTTTCCTTGGCATCACCATGTTGCATTAAAACACACCCCAAGCCTTTCTTTGAGGCGTCGCTATAAATAACAAAACCTTCAGAACCAGATGGTAAAGCCAATACCGGTGCAGACACTAACCTCTTCTTTAGTTCTTGGAAGCTAGCTTCACATTTTTCTCTCCAAACGAACCGGGTGTTTTTCTTAGTCAATTGAGTTAAAGGCACAGCAATTTTCGAAAAGCCTTCTACAAATTGACGGTAGTAGCCTGCCGATCCCAAAAAGCTTCGTACCTCCGTAACAGTACTAGGTCTCTACCAGTCAATCACCACTGCAATCTTAGAGGGGTCAACGATTATTCTATCCCTAGACACCACATGTCCTAGAAATGTATCATGTTCCAGCCAAAACTCACATTTCAAAAACTTAGCATACAGTTTATTATCTTTCAAAGTTTGCAAGATAATCCGCAATTCTCACGATGCTCCTCCTCCGACCTAGAGTACACCAAAATCTCATCAATAAAATAATAACGAATCCATCCAAATACTGTCTAAACACACAGTTCATCAAATCCATAAAAGCAATAGGGGCATTAGTCAGCCCAAACGGCATTACCAAAAACCATAATGACTATAGGACAATCTCTGATAAGGTGACCCTTTTGGCCACATCTGAAGCACGCTCTCGTATCCCAATAACAACTCTGACCGCCATGTCGCTTGTTGCACCTTTGACAAATAGGATCGGAACCTACTGACGTAGGTTTCTGAGCAAAGTTTTGGCCTAAGCTCCTACTATAATTACCTTAAGTTTAACCCTACCTTTGACTTGGCCCTTCTGGCCAATAGAAGTCAACGAAGATGCTGTTTCCGCTTCCTATCACTTTGTGCCGGGTGTGACTGAGATGATTCTGGGCGATCACTCTTACCTGCCTTGGCTTCTTTCCTCTTTCTAAAATCCCTTGCCTTAGATTCAATAGTCTTTGCAATTTCCACGCACTGAACATAGGTCTCAATCAGGACTGGAACAATTCGCTGTCTAATGTTAAACTTAAGACCCCAAGTAAACATTTGCACTCTATCCTTTTCATTAGCCACCAATTTCTTACCATAACGCGATAGTCGTGTAAACTTTACCTCATATTCGGCGACGCTCTCGTTATCCCCCTGCCTTAGATTAAGAAAATCACGATACATCTGTTCTTTTACGCTCCTATGGAAGTAGCGGTCAAAGAACAAAACGTTGAACTGATCCCATGTCACCGCCCTACCTTGTTCCACCGTCTTACTATCCTTGATCATCTTCTACTAATGGTCTGCCTCCCTGTCTAGCTTATACACTATAAGTTCTATCTGTTCCGCATCGGTGCAACCCATAGGCCTTAACACCTTCTCAAGTCGAGAAATCCATTTCTTCGCCATAATGAGGTCGTGGTTCCTCCAAAAGGTTCTACATTTTTCTTATCAAACTTCTCCAACAAGCTACTTATTTGAGTCTACCTGGTATTCAGATTTTGAGGTGGGTTAGGTTGATTCTGCTGATTTAACTGAGCTTGCTGATTAGCCAGTAATTGAGTCAACTGAGCTTGCTGGTTTGCCAAGAGGGTCATAAGATCTGGCGGGTTCTCGTTCCCGGTGACGTTTGGATTTTCCACATTCCGATTTCTGGTTCGCCAGGTATTACGACTGCTTGCCATAGCTACAAAAGAAAACTAGCATCAGATGCGGACTAAGACATTACTCTTAAATCTACCCATCCTACCAGTCTCACAACTTATCTGATCCTAAGCATGAGTCTACAGAATCTCAAACCTAGGCTCTGATACCAACTGTAACGCCCCAGATTTATTTTTGGTGCGTTAATGCCAAATACACAGAGATCAGATAAAATCCTATAATTATCATAATCATCAACTAGTCGATGTAGCCCCCTTTCGAGACTCCAAAATGGTAATTCAGAGCATTCACTAATATTCCCAAAATACATCAATATTTAACACAATGGCCCCAAGCCTCTATACAATTCAAGTACTCCGACACGGAATTTCCCAAAATAAAACCTTAATAATAGCAATATGTCTTAATCATTCCACTCAAAATATCAGTACTAACTCTGAAGCAAAGGCAGCTAATTCTTGATCACTTAGCTAGCCCTTTGATCCCAAAGTCCCACCTACTGATCACCTGAAAGGAGAAACCATAAGGGGATGAGCCAAATGCCCAGTAAAGTTGCTCAAGGACCAATCAAACGGAAACAAAAATGTCTGAGAAATGAAATTTCAGAAGCATAAGAGTTCAAACAGAACGAACATCAAACTAGATTTCGAATGTCAAATTATAATTGAGTATGGAGATAGACACTAGAGAGCCATTCAGAAAGTGGTCACATACGTCAATACTGACATATGAGACTGGTTCAGAAATTAAGATCGTGATCTCTAGCTCAACTCCCTTGAGCTAGCCCACGTTTCAAGCCACATGGGTAAGTCAGACATAAGTCACATACACTGTGACATGGCTCGCAGAGTTATCAAAATAAAGATTTCAATTCAACAAAATCAAATATCGGACATGTCAAACAATATACGGAGTTTATGAAATAATGACAATCTCTAAAACGAACGATATCAACCTCAGAAATTCTAAGATCAAACGAATTCGACAGAGATTGAATTTCACAAGTCATAACATTGCGAACAAGTTCTTCATAGTAAAGCTCAAAGCAAAGAGGAGAAGAAAAATCACTTAACTCAATTCGAAAAAAAATTAGATTTCCAAAAGAAACTAAAGACTTACATGAGCGATTGGTCCATCACTGATTTGAATTTCAAAAATAACCCTTACCTTAGCCAAGCTTTTGAGAAATATGCTCCTTAATCTCCACTTTAGAACTTCCAAACTTTTCAAGCCTTCTTCTCTCTCTCTCTCTCTCGTGCACAAAGGAAGAAGAAGTAGAGAACCCAAAAGGCCAGAGAGGAAATAAAATGACTATTTATATGGGATAAAATTCTTAAGTTTTCATTCGACCGAAAGAGGTTTTCGGTCTACCGAAAATAGTTTTCAGTTGACCAAATCCAACAGAGGTGAAAATGGTTCAATTTTTTTTTAATTCGACAGAAAACTTTTTAGTTGGCTAAAAAAATTTTAGTCGACCGAAAACTTTTTAGTTGCCTAAAAACTTTTTAGTCGACCGAAAACTTCAGTAACTTATTCTACACACAAAATCTTTTTAATCGGCTAATTTTTTTTTAGTCGGCTAAAAACTTCAGTAGCTTATTCTATACAAAATCTTTTCAGTTAGCCAAAAACTTTTTAGTTGACCGAAAACTTCAAAAACAAACCCCAAACCATTTTCTTAATTTAAACAAAAAAACCACAAACTTATTTTATTCAAAAATACTAATTTCACATAGAAAAAAAGAAAATTTTTGGAATATTACAGAAGGTGCACCGTTTGGCTGTTTGAACGGTGGTTCTCTCCATTTCAGATCTGGTTGTTGGTTGGCATTTGTTTTGCGGATTGTGGTTGGATTTAGTTGATTTGCGGAGTTGGGATTGCCCTGAATGCCTATATGCACCTGATAACGCGGAAGCTCTCGTTATTAACATCGAGGGTGATTGGCGCCAGCCTTTCATCCAGTACTTACTTATGGAGTTTTACCTCCTGATCGTAGCTCGGCGCGATCCGTCAAACGGAAGTCAGCCAAATATTTTGTGATGGAAGGTGAATTATTTCGTAAAGGATTCTCGGGACACACCTTATAGTGCTTGCAAGGTGCTCAGACGGTAGAAGTGATTAATGAAGTGCACAATGGTGATTGTGGCGAGCATCAAGGCTCTCAGAAGTTGTAGGCAGAATTACTAAGGTTGGGATACTACTGGCAGACTATGGAGTTCGAAGCCATCTCTCATGTCCAACACTGCCAACCCTGCCAGAGACAAGCTGACAGGATGCACACACTTGCATCCGACCTCCGCATGATTTTTGCCCCTTGGCCGTTTCACTCTTGGGCTCTTGACCTCATAGGTCCTATCCACCCAACATCTCGAGGGCACACTTGGATTATGGTCGCAACAGAACGCTTCACAAAGTGGGTCGAAGCTATACCTTTACGAAGAGCAACGGGAGGCGCCATTGCCAACTTCTTGCGTGATCACATCGTCTGCCACTTTAGCATCCCCCGGTGTATCATTTTCGACAACGGCACGCCATTCATCAACAGGGATGTACGAGCTTTCATGGAAGGGTACAACATTAACCAAGCCACGTCCACTCCTTACTACCCGCAAGGAAATAGATAGGTCGAAGCTTCCAACAAGACCCTGCTACGGGTTCTTTCACGAATGGTTCACGATGCAACTGGGTTATGGTTCAAAAAGCTAAGTCTGGCACTGTGGGCCTACCGAACCTCCAAGCACACAGCGACGAAGGCCACACCCTTCTCCCTTGTCTACGGCGACTGATGTGTGGTACCAGCTAAGATATTGGTTCCCTTGGCACGACTTTCTCTAAGCAGCGATCTTGAAGAAGAAGAAACTAGAATTACAGCCCTCGAGGGCCTTGACGAAAGACGAGCCAACGCTTTACGCCGGATGAAGAAATATCATGAGCAGCTCACAAAAGCATACGGGAAGACTGTCAAGCCACGAACATTTGTGGAAGGTGACCTCATCCTCCAAGACTCCAAGCATGTGCGCTCCAACATGTCAGCCCCCAAGTTCACACCAAATTGGGAAGGCCCTCTTCAAGTGCATACCGCCAGAGACAACGGCTTTTATCTCTTACTCAACCCCGACGATGGACAGATCTAGGCCCCTATCAATGGCCGCTACCTGAAGAAGTATTACCCATAGTCAGTCGCTACAGTGTTCCCCCGAGCCCTAACAGCCCAAAGCATAGAACACTTAACACATAGCTACCTTTTGTATATGAATACTTGTTTGGAAACTTACAACTTTTGTTGATTATTGCAAGTTTTACTTACTTATGTAATGGCATTTTGGCCCAATATCATAAATGCAAGAATCAGTCATTCGCCTCAACTACTGTACGCAATGTATGTTTTTACTTTACTTCATTTCATTTTCATAATCACTCACTAAGTCAACTGCTGCGGGCGGGAAGAAAAAGGGGGAACACCAACGAGAAGCTAACGCATGCGAAGCCACACATGCACAACAAGAGCTAAGTATCACATCACAACAAACAAGTGCAAGAGGAACCACATGACTACAATATCAATATTAACAAAATGAATACAAGCCAATGGTTAGGGGGAGGCCACTACTAACTCGATGTCTACTAAAAGAAGAAATGTGAAAAGTACAAGAGATCTAATGTAAAGGGGCAAGCAATGCACAAACATGATTGGAGGTGTACGCCTTCAATGTCTGGCGCTGTGCCTGAAGATCTGACCATCTGTTATCCCACTCAGCTCGCCGAACCTTCGTCTCGGTCAGCCGTCTCTTTGCCTCTGCAAGCTGGGCGCACAACACCTCCACCTCCTCAGTCACTGTAGTCATCTCGGTATCAAGCACGCGTCTCTGACCCTGCAACGCGGCTTCCTGAGCATTGATGAGAGTCAACCCTGTCACTGCCTCAGCACTGTGGCCTCTCAATCTAATATAGTCCGCTAGCCAGTCCAACTGGAAGCCAAGAGCTACAAAGGATACAAGCTCTGAAAGATACTGTGCTATAACCGCTGGAGTCCAACCCGGAATCGGTACCGCACCAAGGGCAGCAAACCAATCCGCGAGGGCTATGTACATCGCCCTCGAGAATACAGTGCCATGGACGAGGGTGGAATCAACAAATCGGTGTACTATCGCATCCGATAACTCCACACCATCCCAAGGGATCATGTCAGCACCGCCAACCCGAAACCTACCACTGACGACGCCAACCTCTGCAATACCACCACCGGCCGACTATTCATCAATTGTACCAGAGTGCATCGACAATAAGATATCACCAGCATCCGCTACCGAGCCTGACAACATCTCAGGAATAGGCCCCAGGAGTTCATCATGTTTTTGTTGCTGCACGGAGCGTCTGGCTCCCTGACCGTCCACCAATCTGACCCCTTGAACATGTGGGAACTGCCCATCTGGCCACCCAACGAGGACTCGACGGCCTCAACTAGTACTGGAGACAGATTCAGACGACTGACTGGCTCCGCTACATGCTCAGCTGCATGCTCTGCTGTCGTGGCCCCCTCAACAACATCAGTGTCCATAAGCCGAACCACATCAACAGTCTCAGCACATGGCTCATCGACCCCATGAGTCACCTCAGCAGCACTAACATCCGTCTCTTCATACTCATGGAAATCATCAGCCATCTCGGTGCCAATCTCGTCGGCCTCATCGGCCACCTCTATGTTTGTGCCATCAGTCTCATCAGGCTCCTCAGCATCCATGCCTCCGAACTCGTCAGTTTCGGCCTCGGTGTCTTTCGTTGTATCGTATGACTCGGCATCCATATCATCATCAAGCTCCTGACAAAAAAGGGGGAAGAAAGGTCTTAGCACATGACTAACACAATAATCGGTAACTATGAAACGAAAGCAAAATGGTAATACTAACCTCTGAGTCAGAATACTCCAACACCTCGCGCGGCCTCTTCAGCCTATGACTACCGACCGCTGAAGGGCCTAAGCTACCACGCTGCGTGCTCTCCATCATCCTCACTCTCACTGATGACAAGGGGCCCTTGCAGGCACCCTGCATCCTAGGAACGCGGATTGGCGATGGTTCACGGGTGGCAACACCTCTCACACCACCACCTCGGGGTCTTATGCTCCATGACGATCTCACCTCGTACCATCCTCCAAAACACTGGTGATCAAGGTAGTCATGCCAGACTACTTCGCCACCTGCAGTGACACCAGTCCCAATCCCCTGTCACCAATGAAGACATTGACCAGCTGCCTATCGGCTGGCCCCTGCACTAACCACTAAGACCATGTAGCCCGAACTCTCTCCCACCAGTAGGCATACCCAACTGTGATCACTCCGGTGGACAACGAATCGGGTCTCGTCCACTCATTCGTTGATGTCGGCCACGAACGTGCCTTCCTCAGCATGGTATACCGGAAGGCCGTATCAATGTCCCAAGGTCGGGCATAACCACAAGGGGGCTCCAAGTCATAGCCAAAAGATAAGGATAAACGATCAGGGCTATATCGTGCAACGTAATAACGAGACACTGCTAGCTTCCCACCATCATCAGTCAGTGCCGGAAGCCATCTAGGGAAGAAGGCTACCAGCAGATATATCTCGAAGTCTGCCAGGTCGGCTCTACTGTGTAACCTTGAATAAATGTCTTGAAAGTGCATCCAAGGCAGAGTCCCATATGATGAATGCATGTTTACATACAAACGGCTGAGGCACGCGTCTCGTACGTCAAACACTTGTGATAGCTCACATGTAGGCCTCTTGCCACCGGCCCATGCATAAACTCGTCCTCTTGCGTACCACTTAGGTACTACCTTAGACTTCCCCGGACGCATCACCGTCCCCTTCCTCGGGCATGGATGTACCTTTAGATACCCCAAAGGCCTGTAGTCTACATAGCAGTCGAACAGATACCTCTATAAGAACATCCAGTTGATGTAGGTCGACACCTAATATCATCCATATGACCTCTGCATGCTGTTTAAAAACTGGTCTAGATGCGAGAATAGGGTGCCTAAGTATATCAGCGCCAACCCAACACGTTTGTCTGCGGCCATTCGCACTGCTAACGAGAAGACCTTCTGGGAAATACCATTCTCGGGTGTCCTCTCAAACACAAACCTACAAGTATATAAATGCGACACCCATCATGACCACCCCACCCTAGCATGATACACATAAAAAATTTCAAGTATAGAAGCTGACATACTACATGTATAAGAGCAATGAATATGCAAGGATGGGAGTAACAGAATGGCATACCTCGAAAGGAACATGGCGAGGAAGGTAGCTAGATTGTATCTCTCGTCCCTGTAGACAGGACTGGTATGGAAGTCGTCATCCGAAATCACCCTCTGCCCGGGCCGCATGACCACTGTGCCATAGAAATACTGAACCCACCCGCTGTACGTGCACTTGCGGTTGAACCTCGTGTATTGCAGAAAGCCAATCAACGGCTTGACAGTTAGGCACTTTTTCGCAACCAACCTCAGTGCATGGGCATCCTCCGTCCCTTGCATTGGTAGGCCGGTCAGTGTCACAACATTCAGCAGCATCAGACCAATCTCCTTGAACTCTGTAATGAAGGTATGAGTCTGTGAACTCCATCTCAAAAGTAGTAGTGCGAGACCGCTAATATCTCTCCCTGGCTCAACACTCATGTACGTCACCTCAATTGCTGCCACTATCCCGAGCACCTCCAACCTCTCTCTCCAAACCTTGCACCCCATTATGTACGTGCATCAGAAACTCCAACCCACTGGCATGGTATTGTGGCCGTTGAACATGATGGGAGACCATGGAATGTCCTCTCGCTCGGCCAACAAACCTGGTACATACCATGGCAACATCACCGGCGCAACCTCGAAGCTCGGCGCACGGACATATGGTGAAGGGACCATGGAGCCACCACGCATCGATGCAGAACTCCAAGGCGCAAAAAACATGTTAGTAGACACCCGTCGCGCCAACTCCCTCGGGGGGACACCCGGGCACCACACCCTTCGTGATCAGTAATGCATTGCTCTGGCTCGAAGTCTGATCAAAGCTCCTCGCTCCACCATCGCCGAAACCGAAAGGCACACCCGATGCACCAGCCAGCACCGGTACGTCCTCATCATCATCATCAAGCACGTCACCCCGCGGCAACTGCGAGTGCCCACTTGCCCCACCACAACGTCTCGCACTTTGCTTCTTCCTTGACTTCTTCTGCACTTCACCACCCATCACGCAGAGAGAATCAAAATCATGCCTAGAACGGTTGGCACCGTCGACCTCAGCACGGTCAACCTCGGCCCCCTCGGCCTTGGCCCAATTGGCCTCGTCCTCCTTCTCCCTTCCCCTTCCCCCTCGGCCGCCCGATGCCATGGATAGTCGGCGTCTGCCTTGCCGCGGGCTTGGCCTCACGGCCTTGGTCGACCTCGGCCACTTGGACCGTCCTTGGCCCTCCCCCTCCTTGACTCCAAGCCCCCTTCCCATGTCACGACCCCCTCCAATGCCTCCTCTCCCGTGCCAGTCGACCTCGGCCCCTTGGTGTGCCTCGACCGCCGCCGAGGTCGACCCGTGACCCCTTCCCCCATGCATTCCTCCTTTCTTACCTTGTTGCATTCTCTTTGCCTCTTGTGATGTCCTTAATCTCATAGGTCTTCAAGTTCCAAGACTTATCCTTCTTCCTCTTTTTTCTTTCTTTCCTTTCTTTCTCTCTATTTTCTCTTTTTTTGGCTAAGTGTTCTCTCCCTCACTAGTCTTGAAAGACCAAGCCTTTCAAGACTTCACCTAACTTTCCCCCCAAAAAATTCTAACCCCACTTCAAATTTCAAACCCCCCCCCCCCCAAAACCCCCCAACAACTATTTTTTCAAACCGCTAACCATTTTCCACGCTAACTTAACTCTATTTGCGCTATCTTTGATGAGCGTAATGCTACGACTTTTACGCCATTAATTTCACGCTACAAAAAAAATAAATTATTTTTCGCGCAAACCCATTTTCGGATATAATTTCTTTTTTTTTCGTGCTATTTCTTGTTCCACGCTAACGCTAACGGTAACGGATATGCACATTCCGTTTTCTATCGCTTCGCTTTTTCTCGCTCGCTATCACTATTACTTTGTCCGCGCTACTTTTTTTGTGATATACAACAAAAAAAATTGCAAATATTCAAGGAAACCTCCGCTCTCTCATATCTTTCGTTACAATCATGTCCTTCCACAAGACTCAAGCCCGACACTTTATTTTCACAGCCCGACGTTTATGCGTGCGGCGCCCGCTCGGGTTGCCCTTCCGCGCACACCACACGCAGGGGGCTTACGTTCCCAACCTATTCTGGTCATACCTAAGGGCCCACTAGGGGTCCCACTTCGAGCGAACACGTCGACACGTTCAACGGTCAACTTTCCAATGCATCAAATCGGACAAAGTGCGCACGCCCAACTCACGTGCATTTTGAGCTTCGCACGCATCACGCGCAACTTAATCGCCAATTATTTCACGTTATTGTGACTCGCGGTAGCACGTTCATCAAGTTGCAGCCACCCAAGCACCTTTTCATCAAAAACATCGACCGACGGTGCAACCAGAGCAACGGGGTCAAGGGGCAAAGGCCTTGGCCAACCCCATGGGGTTGGCTTCGGCCTCCCCCAAGGCCATGGGGGGTCAGCCTGGGCCTCCATGGGGGGTTGGCCTTAGCTTTCCCCCCCCGGTTGTTCACTTTTCATGCAAAGTCCTTTCCGCACTTTGTTTGCTCTGTACACTTTGTACGTGACTTTGGCACCTTATTTGTCACGTGGGTATGACTCACGACAACACGCTGGTTGCAACGTAACTTTTGGATTCATCATTGCCCATCAAAACACCTACCGTTGGCGCGCCCGAAGTTCACCGACAGGGGGAGTGGCCTTGGCCTCCCTTCATGGGAGTTGGCCATTGGCCTTGGCCACCCCCTAGGGTTGGCCTCAGCCTCCCCAGGGGTGTTGGCCTTGGCCTTCCCCCATTTGTTGGCCTTTGGCCTCCCATTCTGTGCGGACTTGTGCTTTTGGGTCTTTACACCTCTGCGATGTTCACCAATGCTCGTACACCAACCTCGCGACGTCCGTTGTCTACCACCCACAGTCGCCTATCACCTCCGCGATGATCGTCACCAAAAGTCACGCGCTGCCACCGAAGGACCCTTCATCGACAACTGCGTGCCATCACTCACAACTTTGTCATTACTGAATATTGCACTTATTATTTTGGTATAACATGCACAATTGGCTCACGCCTTGTCTCTAGGGCACCCGACACGCGTCCGTGCGTCGTTTCCGCAACGTTTGTCTCCACGCCCGTGCGCCACTTTCATAACAGGTGCTCCCGGCACCGAGTATTGCTCCGCAACGTTTGTCGTCACGCCCGTGTGCCATCTTCATGTCCCAGCACCAAGAATTGTCCTGCAACATTCGTCACGGCGCCCGTGCACCACTTTCATGAAAGGTGCCCCCGTCACCAAGTATTGCTTCGCAACGTTCGTCACTGCGCCTGTGCGCCATCTTCATGATATGTGCCCCGACACCAAGTATTGTTCTGCGACATTTGTCGCCGTGCCCGTGTGCCACTTTCATAACAGGTGCCCCCGGCACCTAGTATTGTTCCGTGATGTTCGTCGTTGCACCACGGCTCTACTTTCATAACATGTGCCCCGGCACTAGGTATTGTCTCATGACGGTCGTCACCGCGCCCATGTGCCACAATCAATGTCTCGTACTGTAGGCATCACACCCATGCGCCACAATCATGTTACATGCTTTCGGGGGACTCCGTTTGTAGTGCTCCGGCACGAAGACCCCACGCAGCAGGATGGGCTCGTTACCACAAAGCCATCACCGCCACGAGATAGGCTCGTTACCATAAAGCTATCGCCGTCTTCGTTTTGGGGGCTCCATTCGTAATGCTCCGGCACGAGGACCCCTCGTAGCGGGATGGGCTCGTTACCAAAAAGCCATTGTCGCCACAGGATAGGCTCATTACCATAAAGCTATTGCCGTCTTCATTTGGGGGGCTCCGTTCGTAGTGCTCCGGCACGAGGACCCCTCGCAGCGAATGGGCTCGTTACCATAAAGCCATTGTCGTCTTTGTTCCGGGGGGCTCTGCATATAGTGCTCTGGCATGAGGACCCCTCGCAGCGGGATGGGCTCGTTACCATGAAGCCATCACCGTCTTCATATTGGGACACTATCTCCTTCAGGGTGTCTTCGTGACTGGCCTACGTGCTCTGGCACTAGGGGCTTGCATTGGCACCCCTATAGACTATGACCCCCGGGTCACTCCAAGGCGGGAGCAGGTCTTCAGAGGGCATCGCGCCTAGTTTGCCTGGCAGTTGGGCATCGGGTCATCCCTACCGCTGCGAGGCATGTGGGATTCAGTAAGGGCTTGGATCGGTGGCTGGGGCAACGGGCTTACTTTGATTATGTCGTTGCAGTGTGGTTAGTCTTCTCAGACAGGTAGAGCGATGCTGTATGGGGCAGGTGGCACGAACTTGGGAACCGATAATCTCACAAAGAACCAGCATTTTTGGACCCCTAGTGACGCATCACTCCCAGGGGATGGCATGTGGCATTTATGACATAAGCATACTATTCACCATAAATAGTGGACTTTTGGACTCATTCGAGATAGAATTCTCTCATTTGACAAAAATTACTTTCTCACTCTAGAACTTGAGAGCTCTTGAATCCTAGAGAGGGAAATACATTTCTCTCGTAACTTTGGACATAACATCGACCGTGACATTGGACCTCGACTTGGACCCCGACTTGGACCTTAGCTCGGATTGTTGACTACCGGCCTCATTCGTCTCTGCCTTGTCTCCCCTGTACTGCCTCCCCCCCTCACGACTTTCTGGGAAGCCTTGCTCTCTGCCCTTACTCCGTCCTCGCTATCTCTCACTTTGCATACTTGGAAGCTGATTCAGACTACACCCTTTGTGGCACCTCCACGTAGGTACCAACTCACTTTTCTTGGCATCAACCGTGTGCTTGTGTGGTAAGGTGTGTGTGTCCTAGAATATGTGAACCTGTGTGTGTGCTTGTCTTTATGGGTATACAGGTACACGAATGCATGTGTTGTGAGAGTGAAAATGTGAGTGTATGATGTGTATTATGTATGTAAAAATTTATATAGTGGCTGTCCAACATGAGGAGGTGGAATTATTAAGGTTCTGAGGGTGTAAAGAATAAAGAAAAGAATATGAAGTGGGTTTCTAGGCACAACAATTTGGGTGACACCCGTGCTTGCACAAGTGTACCGCCGACTAGCGTTAGGTTTGGCGCATATGTTGGGAGGTGCACAGTGATTGTTAGCATGTCAAAATTTAGAGTAAGATACTTTAGGGTGAGTTGGAATTTGTGACAAGTTTTATCATTTTCCGAAATCGTATATATTTGTTATATTTTCTGCAAGTTCAGGCTTATAAAATTCGTTTGAGTCTTTAAATTCATGAAAATATTTTGGAAAAAAATTTAAGTAATGTTTTTACAGTATAATAAAGACTCATTTGGTAATTTTTGGAGCTGATCTATTATCATTTTTCGTATCGCATTGAATTTAACAAAACAAAAAATAAAGAAATAGTTTTAGCACCTTTTAAATCCTATTTTTTTATTTCTATAATTTTTATACATATATTAAGGTTTGTATAAAAATTATGAGTCTTTATTTGCATCTAAAAGTAATTATGGCAATTTATTAGTTTTTAGTGTATTTAAGGAAATTATTTTTAATTCAAAAATAATAAAAAATTATGTTTTTATTCTATATGTTGTATTAAGCTATAGATAATGCGTAATGAATGATAAGAATTTTTATGGAATATTTTTGAGTCTCAGGAAGGGTGACGAGTTTTGGAGTAGGTTGGCCATGTAGGAAATCGCTTTGAATTTCATTATTTTTTGGGTAGAGAAAGAGATACGCTGTGGATAGTTATATTAGGATAATAATATAATAGTATGGATAATGTTCTGATAGATTACTTTGCCTACCTAGGTTAACTTCGAGAATTTGATTGAAAGCATTTTAAACATCAGCACTTGGATCGAAGAAGAGATTTCTTCCGAAACCCTATTTCATCTATTTGATATCGTAATATTCTTTCAAAATTGTTACTGATGTTTTCATTGGACTCACTTATAATTGTGATGAAATTTCATCGATTGCCATTAGTACCCTGTTTTGAGTCTTATGTGTTTATTTTAAATTCTTTTTCGATGCTATTAATTTATTTCTCGTTGTGGATTGATTAAATCATTGCATCATCGATTATTGTACTCTGCATATTGATATGAGTTAGTGACTTGAGAAGTTATAAGGATGGTCTGTATCGGGTGTAATATAAGGATGGTCTGTATTGTCAGGGATGCTAGTACCTGAATGGTCTAGTTAATGTTCATATGCATATGCAACCTTATTGTTAGTGAGCACTGCCGGTGTAGCTTTGCTAAGTGTTACCCTGCACAGCCTGTGTGGCTTTGCATTATACTCATGTTCAATATCATCTGCATTACTTCAGTGTAATTGAAAATGTATTCATCGAATCTTGAATTAAGATTTTATTTTCTCATGTTGTCATCGATAAAAAAATTCCAAAAATTTTGTACTCTCTATTGAATTCTAAGCAACCTTACTAAGCTCTTAAAAGCTCACTCCCCTTTTTTGTTTCCTTCTGTAGGAAATAACTGTCAATAAGATTTTGGGACGAATGAGCTTGAATTTTAGAGAAAGTTTCTGTTTTCTGTTATTTGCTTATTTAAGCCTTGCTAGGGACCATTATGTAATTTAATAAATGTTGATACGAAAAAGGGGTTCACTAATACGTGGAGGTGCCACAAAGGATGCAATCTGAGTCAGCTTCCAGGTAGGTAAAGTGGGAGACAACAAGGACAGCGTAAGGGTTGAGAGAGGCTCCCCAGACAGGTCGCGACGGCTGGTAGAGCCAAAATGTTGATACAGAAAAGGGGTTCGCTGATACGCGGAGGTGCGACAAAGGATGCAGTTTGAGTCAGCTTCCAGGTAGGCAAAGTGGGAGACAACAAGGACGAAGTAAGGGCAGAGAGCAAGGCTCCCCATCAGAGTTGCCAAAATGTTGATACGGAAAAGGGGTTCGCTGATATGCGAAGGTGCCACAAAGGATGCAGTCTGAGTCAGCTTCCAAGTAGGCAAAGTGGGAGACAGTAAGGACAAAGTAAGGGCTGAGAGTAAGGCTCCCCAGACAGGTCGCGAGGGCTGGCAGAGCCGCATAGGTAGGGCAACAATGAACAGGGCCGGCAATTGACAGTCCGTTGTGAGGAATGCAGCGTTAAGGGCCTGGTGACAGAAGTCCAAATGTGTTTCTCTCACTAGAATTCTAGAGAGAATAAGCTTTTTAGAGAGAGAAAGTAAAAATGTCAAATGAGCCCAAGATCCTTGAATAAGCTCCAAAGCCCACTATTTATAGGCAAAAATGTGAATGTGTCATCCCCAGGGAGAGACACACCGCCAGTGGGTCCAAAGTACTAATTCTCCGTTGGATTGCCGGTCCCCAAGTTCGTGCTGCCCTGCCCTTGCAACATCTCTTTGCCTGTCTGAGGAGAGTGATAATGCCGCGGTAGTATGGTCAGAGTAGCTCGTTGCCCCAGCCACCAGTCCAAGCCCTTACTGAATCCCACGAGGTGCATCAAGAGATGTGCAGAGGACCTGATAGCGATGAGGGTTGCCCCTGTAGCCAACTGCCAGGCGGACTAGGCCCTGGTGGTGTCGACGATCAACAGTAACATGAGTGGGCATGGTCGCCGCTTGGTGCTTAGAGTCCGTTGCGGGGAAGTCTTCGCATCGGAGCTCCTGGCGAGTGTAATGTTGATGGCTTTAGGATTGTGATGGCAATGGCTTCAGGGTTGTGAGCCCATCCCGCTGTGAGGGTCATAGCCCCCGGTGATTGAGCCGACGATGGCTTTAAGGTTGTGAGCCTATCCCGCAGTTTGATTGAGCCGGCAATGGCGCGAAGCCCATCCCGTAGTTTGATTGAGCGGGCGATGGCGCTAAGCCCGCGATGGCGCTAAGCCCATCCCGTAGTTTGATTGAGCCGACGATGGCACAAAGCCCATCCCGTAGTTTGATTAAGTCGGCGATGGCACAAAGCCCATCCCGTAGCTTAATTAAGCCGGCGATGGTGCTAAGCCCATCTCGTGGTTTGATTGAGCCGACGATGGCACAAAGCCCATCCCGTAGTTTAATTGAGCTGGCGATGGCACAAAGCCCATCCCGTAGTTTAATTGAGCCGGCGATGGTGCTAAGCCCATCTCGTGGTTTGATTGAGCCGGTGATGGCACGAAGCCCATCCCATAGTTTGATTGAGCCGGCGATGGTGCTAAGCCCATCCCGTGGTTTGATTGAGCTGGCGATGGCACGAAGCCCATCCCGTAGTTTGATTGAGTCGGCGATGGCGCTAAGCCCGCGATGGCGCTAAGCCCATCCCGTGGTTTGATTGAGCTGGCGATGGCACGAAGCCCATCCCGTAGTTTGATTGAGTCGGCGATGGCGCTAAGCCCGCGATGGCGCTAAGCCCATCCCGTGGTTTGATTGAGCTGGAGATGGCACGAAGCCCATCCCGTAGTTTGATTGAGCCGGCGATGGTGCTAAGCCCGCGATGGCTCTAAGCCCATCCCATAATTTGATTGAGCCGGCGATGGCACGAAGCCCATCCCGTAGTTTGATTGAGCCGGCGATGGTGCTAAGCCCGCGATGGCTCTAAGCCCATCCCATAATTTGATTGAGCCGGCGATGGCGCTAAGCCCATCCCGTAGTTAGGGGTTCTCGTGCCGGAGCACTACGAGCAGAGCCCCCAGAATACTGCATATCCAGAGAGTGGGTCGAAGCATGTTCCATGTCCATGGCAGGGGCGCATGGTGTGGTGAATAAGTGTGATGCCCGGAGGCCTGTAACATGATTGTGGGGCATGGGCGCGGCGACGACTGCCGTGGAGCAATACTTGGTGCCAGGGGCATGTATCATGAGACTGGCGCGAGGGCGCAGCGACAAACATCGCGAAGATATACCTGGAGCCGGGGGCACGCATGATGAGAATAGCGCAAGGGCGTAGCAATGACTGTCGTGGAGCAATACTTGGTGCCAGGAGCACGCATCATCAGAATGGCGCAAGGGCGCAGCGACGAACGTCGAGGAGCAATACTTGGTGCCGGGGGCACGCATCATCAGAATAGCACAGGGGCGCAGCGATGAACGTCGAAGAGACAACACTTGGTACTGGGGCACTTGTTATGAAAGTGGCGCACGGATGCGGCGACGAATGTCGCGGAACAATACCTCGTTTAGGGGGCACGTATCATGAGAATGGAGTTTTGGCGCGGCGACAAACGTCGCGGAGATACACTCGTGATAGTATGCTTCCGTCGTGACGACTGCGCACGGTCGGTGACGAGCGTCATGTGACCATTGGTGTTGAGCGCGCATTGTAGAGAGCGCGATGAGTGATGTCGGGGTTTAGGAGTGACCCTTGCAAGACAAAAGGGTGGCCGACCCCTTACAAGAAGGGGCGGCCGACCCCCTTAAGGAAGGGGTGGCCGACCCCTTCGAGGAGAAAGGGTGGCTGACCCCCTCAAGAAGGGGTGGCCGACCCCCTTGAGGAGAAGGGTGGCCAATTCCCTGCAAGAAGGGGTGGCTGACCCCCTCGAGGAGAAGGGTGGCCGACCCCCTACAAGAATTGTGGCCGACCCCTTAAGAAAGGGGTGGCCGACCCCTTGCAAGAGGGGGTCGGCCACCCCTTTCCTAAGGGGGTCAGCCACCCCCTCTTGCAGGGGGTCGACCACCCCTTCTTGCAGGGGGTCGACCACCCCTTCTTGTATTAGGGGTCGGCCACCCCTTCCTAAGGCAGTCAGCCACCCTTCTTGTAAAGGCTCGGCCACCTTTTCTCCTCGAGGGGGTCTGCCACCCCTTCCGTAAGGGGGTCAGCCGCCCCTTCTTGTAAGGGGTCGGCCACCCTTTTGTCTTGCAAGGGTCACTCCAAAACCCCGACATCAGTCATCGCGCTCTCTACAATGCGCGCTCAACCCCAATGGTCACATGGATCTCGTCACCGACCGTGCGCAGTCATCACGACGACAGCATACTATCACAAGTGTATCTCTTAGACTTTCATTGCCGCGCCAATGCGCCATTCTCATGATACGTGCCCCCTGCACTACTGTTCCACGACGTTCATTGCCGGGTCCATGCGCCACTTTCATAACATGTGCCTTGGCACCAAGTGTTGTCTCCCCCATGACGTTCGTCGCCGCGCCCTTGCGCCATGCTGATGATGCGTGCCCTCGGCACCAAGTATTGCTCCGCGATGTTCATTGATGTGCCCTTGCGCCATTCTGATGATGCGTGCCCCCAGCACCAAGTATTGCTTCGTGATAATTGTCGCTGTGCCCTTGCGCCATTTTGATGATGCGTGCCCCCGACACCAAGTATTGCTCCGCGACAGTGGTCACTATGCCCTTGTGCCATTCTGACGATGCGTGCCCCTGGCACCAAGTATTGCTTCGTGACAGTCGTCGCTGCACCCTTGCGCCATTCTGATGATGCATGCCCCTGGCACCAAGTATTGCTCCACGACAGTCGTCGCTGCGCCCTTGCGCCATTCTCATTATGGGTGTCCCTGACACCAGGTATATCTCCATGACGTTCTTCGCTGTACCCTCGTGCTAGTCTCATGATACGTGCCCCCGGCACCAAGTATTGCTCCGCGGCAGTCTTCGCCTCGCCCATGCCCCACAATCATGTTACAAGCCTCCGGGCATCACATTTATTCACCACACCATGCGACCCTGCCATGGACGTGGAACATGCTTTGACCCACTCTCCAGAGTGTGCAGCATTTCGGGGGCCCTGCTCATAGTGCTTCGGCACGAGGACCCCTAACTACGGGATGGGCTTAGCGCCATCGTGGGCTTAGCGCCATTGCTGGCTCAATCAAGCTATGGGATGGGCTTCGTGCCATCGCCGACTCAATCAAACTACGGGATGGGGTTCGTGCCATCGCCGGCTCAATCAAACCACGGTATGGGCTTCATGTCATCGCCGGCTCAATCAAATTACAGGATGGGCTTAGCGCCATCGCTGGCTCAATCAAACTGCGGGATGGGCTCACAACCTTTAGCAAACCTAACATTTTTAATCTGAAAATTTTATGGAAACCTTATTCTACTGATATGTTTAATATTTTAAAATTTCAGGCCATTCTGAGGCCGATAGGTATTTTTTGCGAAACTGGCCTTTTAGCGCTCGGTCCGGACACCGGTTCGGGATTTTCTGGCAAAAAAATTCTAAAATACTTTTTAGGCCAAAAATAGCATCAGGATGTTTAAAATAGCGTTTTAAAATATTTTTGAGAATTGTTTGGTGCCGAAAACCCCCAGGGGTGTTTTGGTAATTTGCCACCCCGAAGGGGTATTTTGGTAATTTGACCTAAGAAAGGTATTTTTGCATAAATTTACATATGGGAAGCTTATTTCAGTGATTCTACTTATAGGAAGACCATTTGGATAATTTAAGTCCGAGAGGGGCATTTTGGTAATTTTACACCCTAGGGGCGTTTCAGTAATTTTACATACCCGGTGAGGGGAGGTTCATTTTGGGAGCATGTGTGAGTTCGTATTAAGTTATAAATTTGTTCTGTAGGCTGTATTCTAATGGTTCAATTATTCTGTTTAGGTTAAAGCTAAAGACTTCCGGTTAGGATAATTTAGCTGCGGATCCAGGTAAGGGATTCTATCTGAACCTTGGGTAAGGACTTTTGTCCGAACCCTTATTTGATTACTTGTACTCGTAAGTACTCCTTTGATATATTTACGGCTAATGCCGAACTCTAAGTTATGTATTGATATCAGCATGTTCTTGCCCAGAAAACCCTAATGTTGAACCTGAATCGGTTATTTGGAAATCTTGTGATGCTCGCATGTTATTGCGGGCTGAGAAAATTTGATAATTGTCTGTATCCATTCTTCTGAATTTTTGTGATTATATTCGATAATTATTCACAATCGTTTTTGTTATTTATCTGTGATTTTTCTTCTGAAAATCTGATTTCTTCTGAAAATCCCGAATGCTGACTTATGTCAATATGATTATTGTTATGAGAACCCGAATTGATTTCGGGGATATGAGCTTATGTTAACGCTCATTGATATTGTTAATTTCTGTGTTGACCTGGGTACCTGTTTAGTGGGGAGGCGGTATAAGGCTGGTTGAATCCTGCATGAAACGCAGGCTAGTACCCAAGTGGACTAGTAATTATTTTAGTACATCATGCATGTGTACACTATATGAGCTTGCCATAATGGCATTGCAATCGCCCAGGATCAACATTGATTTTTGATTTTTTTAGCTAGAATGATTTGTACTTGGGTTGAAAGCCCTTGACAAACATTCATTGTACTTAGCTAGAAGGATTTGTACTTGGGTTGAAATCCCTTGACAAGCCTTTATCGTATTATTTTATTTGATTTCTGCTTGGGTTAAAATCCCTCGGGAAATCTTGCTGTATTTTCGAAATGAATTTCTACTCGGATTGAAATCCCTTGAGCAAGGGAAATTTTCGTGGTACTTGGAAATGCTAACTTGAAAAGGATCTTCTATTGATCGTTTTGGATTTTGTTCTGATTGTTAATATTTATTTTGGCATCTATTTCTGATGAATTTTGATCATTTTGGGTAATCATTGAGTTTTGATCGTTCGAAGTGTTTTGAAAATCATCGTCGGTTGGATTTTTTGGAGTCGTGTTATAATCTCTTTTGTAGTCCTTGTACGACCTTACTGGGCTCTCAAAAGCTCATCCTTCATTTGGCTCCCTTCTGCAGGTGATGATCAAATGTAGCATGTTCGGGAATGGGTTAGAGTCTGTGTGAGATCCCGATGAGCCCATCACTACTGTGTAGGGAGACCCCTACGTGGGTCAGTTTTGTCAACTCGTTCTATAAGAACTTGAGTTTGCAAAGAACCTATATCTTAATAGTTCAAGTTTGAGTAGTTTTGTTATATTGAATGTGAAGAGTTTGAGTTGATATCGGATTAACTGTTTTGGAAGTATGTGTTAGTGAACAGGACTTGACAGGTTTGATGTGATCTGGTAGGTTAACGACCAGGGAGTTCGGGGCGGCGGAGCTCCGGATTTCGGGGGCATTACAATAATGGACAAAGACTAACTTGTATTATACCAATATGAACATAGTGATATCCTTCTCTAAGGTATTGTTTTGCCTTATCTCCTTTTAAAAGAGGAATGTCTAGTATTCTTTTTTCAGTTTGACCAACTGAGGTTTTTCCTTCAGAGATCTCTACATTCATTTTACTCCTGAACATGAATATAGAGTTCTTATATATTTCTCCAACCTTGATTTTAGGCATCTTCCAATGGTTTATAGTAGAACAAGAAGTTTTTTCCTCAATCGATTCACTCTGGCTAATTATGTTATTAGATAAATGAATCATCTCTTCTTTATGATCGTAGGTTTCTGACATCATGAAGATGGTGCCTATACCTTTTAAAGTTCTGTTTAAACTTTCTTCATCATCTGATGTTGTTTCATCATCAGATTCGTAGTCATATTCTGAAACAAGCACTTCTGCTTTGTCTTTAGAATCTAATTCGTATCCCCATGTTGGCTCATATCTTTTTTCAGCGAATAAGAAAAATCTTATATTTTGCTTTCTTTTCTTACTTGGACATTTATTTGTATAATGTCCTTTTTTGTCCCATAACCAACATCAATCACACTCTTCTGGTGATTTTCTTTTGAACATGAAGGTTTTTTATACTAAATATTAGATTTCTTTCTAATATATCTTCCCCATGATTTTTGGCTTTTCTCTTAATGGATTAAGTTTTCTTTTCTGATTTTTTTCTATTTTTTCACATATCTTTTTTCGTTTCCAAACCTTTTCTTCTCGAATTTTTTTCTTCGTGAAGTTTGACTTCTTTTCACATCCATAGCTATTTACCATATTATCGACTTTAGAATAACAGTCATAACTCATATGAGCTTTTTTTATATCTTTTATTGTCTGTCCTTCAGTACAATATTTCCTTAAAACTTCTTCTACAGCTGCAATTCTTCCTCCTAAGGAATCACAAAACATTCCTTCGTTTAGGAGTTTAGTAAATTCTCTCCTAACTCGTCCCATGGTTTAGAGAGTTTGGCAATAACTTGCTTTTGTCAAAGAAGGCTGTCTCTGAGTTCTAACATATAAAAGTATGTTTTAAATTCACAAGTGCAATTTTTAAAATAGCACATATCACATATTTGTAGTTTTGTCAAATTTGCGAAAACACTTTTTTCTTGAATACCTATGTTATTTATAGATATTTCGCAGAACTCTCGTTTGAGATTATCTGCATAAAACTTTATCCATTCTTCAGAAATGTTAAGTTTGCTTTGGGCTTTAATTATCATTTTATTATCTGTTATACTATTCCAAAACCTAGTTGCTTTTCCTCGCAGGGTTGCTCGAATAAAAATTTTCATATCATGCCTTTCTGTTAAATTACCATCTATTATGGCAATTCTTAAGGCTTGTGCCAAATTATCGATTCTTTTTTCAGTATTTGAAATACAATCGATATCAAGATATATGCCGTATTGATTTACGGGCTCATTGCTTCCATTTTTGGGGACATATTCTTGTTTAAATTTGTCCTTATAGGAGCGTTATTAAATTTAGAATTTCTTTCAGATTTAATTCTGGATTCCATGCTCCTACATAGTTTGGATCGATTTTTCTGTTCCATAAATTCATATCAGCAAATGCCTTATTTACTTTTGATATGACTCATTTTTCTTCTTGTTTATATTGTTGTTCTTTTAGAATAACTGGATCTCTTTCATTCATCATTGGTTTTTTTTAATGATTTTTCCTTTTTGTAGTCGTTTATTATTTTTTCTATTTCTTCTGCACCCATTCCCTTTACGGGATCCTTGGTGCCTTTTGAGCCACTCGAGGAGGGTTTTTCTTCGCTACCACTGTATGCTATAACTTCTTCAAATACATATGAAGTTACGTTGTTATAGTACTTATTGGTAGTGTCATAACTTTCAAAGTTTGATAAGAAGTTATCTGAGTTTATGACGTTGTTTTCACTTCCTAATCCATTAGCTGAATTGTGTAATTCAATTAATATTTGAGATGTTATCTTATTTAGAGTTCTACATATATTTAAAGTTTCATGAAATACATTCATTATTTGATTTAATAATCCTGTTACCTCAGTTTTTTCAACTACATGGTCTAAGTATATAATTCCTGTCATATGATTTAATAAAAAAGGAATTTCTAGGAGTTTTTCAGTTGTATCTCGCCTTTGATAAGGCTCTGATACCAATTTTGTATGGCCAAATTCTTTTTTGGTTAGGAATGACATGTTCTAATCTTGAGAAGAGTAAATTTTAGTCTTCTGAGAAATATGGAAGGTTTTAAGTGAACTAGTGAGAAGTTGAGGGGTTGAAAATGAAATTAGCCAGAAAGCTGGCAACTTGCCAGTGCTGGCATATATATATATATATATATATATATATATATATATATATATATATATATATATATATATATATATATATATATAGAGCTGATCCGTTGATAGCGCTAGCAAAATGGGACAAGTTGCTAGCGCAATTGGCCGTCTACGTGCGATCTGTGGATGGTCCAGATCATTTTTTTTTGTATTTTTTTAATCCGTTCGCTACATAATTAGCGGATAATATTTTAAAAAAAATACCATCCTGCTCCATCCGCTACATTATGTAGCGGACAAGTAGACACTACCTATTTCTCTCTTTCTCTTTCCTTTCTCATTAATTTTCTGACACATCTCTCTCATTTTTCACGCCAATTTCTCACTTTCTCTTGTCCTTTTTCTCTTTCTCTCTCCTCTTTTCTCTCAGAACTTTTTTGTTCTCTCTCATCCTCCTCTCCCATCCTTTCTCCAAGATGTCAATTAGTGTGTGTCAGTTGTGAGGAATATGGGTGCTCATTCTCCAAAATGCGACAAGAAATGAGTTTCCAGTATAATTATCTTGAGCTTCTATCTACGATAAAGAATTCTCCAAAATGGGACAAGAATCTCCTGCATTCTTTCTGGCAACACTGAATTCAATCTACGAGCAAAATCCTCTACTTCCTTACAGGTGGGTAAAAATATCATATTAAGATCAGGCAAGCTATAATCAACCACAAGATTAACAAGAAAGACAAATAAAATGAGACACAAAAAGTGGAGACAAACTAGAAGCACATACTACTTGATTGTTAACATATTAGGAACAAAGGACTGTAAGTATGCTCCAGTAGTTCTTACACGAAATCACACAGACACATCGGACTCAAAAAAAGCTAATGATTAAAAAAGAAAAAGAGAAGGAACTGTTTCTGGAAATGCAAATACAACCTACATACTAAAAATGCTGAGCTTGTTCCAAATAGGGGTGTACAATAATAAGCCCAAATACCACACGGCATAAGCTTTCTAGAATTTTCTTCAGCAGCATACATCACCCAGCTTTAAAAGTTCCATCATCCTCCTCATACAAACTATCACACGGAAATCCCGTTGTCTCCTTAAACTTACCTAAACCATGTCCGCGACATGAAATCTAAATGATCTCCAGTTAAGAGCTAGTCGACAGAAGTCAGCGTGGAGAGGATGATGAGAGAGAACAAAAAAGATATGAGAGAAAAGAGGAGAGAGAAAGAGAGAAAGGACAAGAGAAAGTGAGAAATTGACGTGAAAAAGGAGAGAGATATGTCTGAAAATTAATGAGAAGAGAGAGAAAGAGAGAAAAAGATAGTGTCTACTTGTCCGCTATATAATGGAGTGGATGGAGCAGAAGGATATTTTTGTCAAAATATTGTCCGCTACATTATGTAGCGGACGAATTAAAAAAATTAAAAAAAAAGATTTGGACCGTTCACAGATCGCGCGTGGACGGCCAGATCGCGCTAGCAACTTGTCCCATTTTGCTAACGCTATCAACGAATCAGCTCTCATATATATATATATATGTATATGTATGTATATATATATATATATATGTATGTATGTATGTATGTATGTATGTATGTATATATATATATATATATATATATATATATATATATATATTTGTGTGTGTGTGTGTGTGTGTGTGTGTGAAGCTGGTCCAAAGTCCGGATAAAAGGAGGAGAGGCTACGTCGCTATGAACAAATTTATCTAAACCTTAATTTTTTTGCAACATAAAACATGAATAAAAAGAATTTAAAAAAATAATATTTTTTATTCATGCCGGAGCCTGGCTCTAACGCGACCTTAAAGTTAAGCTCTAGGGCTTGGGCTTGGACAAGTTCAAGGTGAGTTTTTTCCTTAATTAATACATTTTTTAAACTTAATTACCAAATAACTCATTTTTGAAATTTATTTACCTGCATACCACACTTTTGAAAAATGTTGTTTGAAACCACGATTTCAAAACAGTGATTTCTACCTTGAAATCGTGATTTCAAACAACGATTTCTAAAAGTGCGGTATGCAGGTAAATTAGTTTCAAAATGGAGTATACTGGTAATTAAGTTTTAAATATGTATTAATTAAGGTAAAAACTCAGTTCAAGGTTTTCCCTCATTGGGCCAGTTTGGTTCTCACAGCTCCAAGCTCGGTGTGGCCGGGCCTTCTTCTGGCCCACTAGGCTCAGGCTCGGCGAGCCTATTGACACCTCTACGTGATTAGGATTTGGGAAGATGGAAACTTTTTTTTTGTGGTGTAATTAACGATTTCTACTTTAAAATCGTAATTTAAACAGTGATTTTTAAAAATGTGATATGCGAATAAATAAGTTTCAAAATAGAATAGACTGATAATTAAGTTTTAAAACGGTATTATTAAAAAAAAAAAACTCACAGTTAGTGATTCTTTTTCGTAGAAATGATCTTTCTTAAGTTGACCTGGCGACAATCATCAACCACACCCCCCGCCGCCCCCCCTCCCCCTCTCCCCCCGCCCCCGCGGTCCGCGTCTCTCTCTCTCTCTCTCTCCCCCCCTCCTTGCGTGCGTGTGCGTGCCCAGACCTCGAGGCTTAGAAACCAAAAGCTTGTTCCTCCCTCTCATCTCGGGGCCTTTGATCACTCCAAAATGGTAACACGCCTCTCTTCAACTCTCTTTATGCATTACAATTTGCAGTTACCTCAATAGGCGGTTCCTTACCTCGTTTCTGTTAGAAATTAGGGTTTAATAACTGATGGTAATCGAGAAGTTGCGATTTGCCACAATGAGTTGAACGTAATGATGCCTAAATTCTGAAGGAGCTACTTTTCAGCTCAACTCTATGATCTTATTAGTCTTTTTTTGAATTTGATTGAGTTTTTGTGGTCATCGGATTGAGATTCTATATGGTTTCTAAAGGTGCTGTATTCTTGCTCACTCTGTGGTTTTAGTCATCAACCTTCAACCTATCTTGATTGGAAGTGTATGAATTGGATGAATTAAAATATTCTTCTAAAAAAGAATATAATGGCCACTTAAATCCAACGGCCTTTCTGTGAATTTGGTGGTCAAGTGGTACCTAATGGGTTCTGGTTATTTGCAACGTATCTTCCTTCTTTTTCTTTTTCTTTTTCCTTCTTTGCTTTTATGATTCTGCTAAAAATATTTAAGCTGTAATTGGATGCTAGCATTTGCTTTTGATGCAATGAAGTGTAATAAGATTGCTGTCTTTATCTATCGTGTTTGTTCAAAAGAGTTGCAGTATGTAGTCAAAATTTTCAGGTTCTCTCGAATGATCTGAAATTTGTTGTTCATGGTGCATATATTATTTGATGCCATTATGTTGTGCAAGAGGGACGAGTTCACTGGTATGCACCTCTTCTCACTTTTGAAGACAGACAAATAATATGGAAAATGCTATGTTCACCATTTTATGCATTTCCACCTTCTTTTTGTCGCTTGTAATGGACTTTAGTGACAATTGGTAACTTTTAGCAATAAACAAGAGGGTGAAATAGAATGTAATTGGATGGAAATAGCCCCTTCCAAATAGTTTTTGATAGTGATATTATTACGATTTTCATTTTCTTTCTTCCTATTTTTTGTTAGATAAGGCCACAAAGAATGATCAAACTTGTATTGTTTCAATATTAAGAATAGAAAGACTTTTTTCTAAAGATAAAACACTTCTTTTCTGCATACTTTTTGCTAGAGTATCACTTCTTTTGACAATAATTCAACGTTGAAAGCTAAAAAGGATATCCATCATCTTGATTGGGATAGTGTTCTGTCAAAACCTATGAAGCACGGATGCGGATGCGGGTGGGGGTGCGGATACGACAGGGGGTGCAGATACGCACAGCTTTTTAGAAAATTTTAGGATACGGGTGTGGCGGAGATACATTAAATTATATATATATATATATATATATATATATATATATATATATATATATATATATATATATCTATACATTTATAAAAGCATGTACGAGCTTAAATGGCTAATCTTTCTTTCCTTAAATTATTCTTTTCTAATTCATATTTACATAAAAGATTAAGGGTGAGTAAGTGTGTTTTTGACTTATAACATTTTTTCCATTAAATACCCTTTCTAAATTAGAGTTTTATTTAAAGGGCTAATTACAGCCATATCCCTGAGGTTTGGGGGTAATTACACGCGAGGACATAAAGTTTCAAAATGTAACACTTATGTCCATTGACAAACGGAATACAAAAATACTTAACGGTTTTGACAAAAAGACCTAATTGCCCCTGAAATGCCATTCATTCCTCTCTGAAAATATCTATGTTCTTTTTATCTTTTCTCTCTCTCTCTCTCTCTCTCTCTACCTCTCCCCCTCAACAGATCTGATACCACGATTTTTATCTTTTCTCTCTCTCTCTCTCTCTACCTCTCTCTCTCTCTCTCTCTCTCTCTCTTCTCTCTCTACCTCTACCTCTCCACCACGGGTGCGGCGCCGCTGCGAGCTTCCTTTTCCCGGGCCTCCTGCGGGACTAAGGACCGGAGGTGTTCGACGTTGACGACGGGGCAGTGGAAGTAGCCCATGCTGACCTTGCCGAAGTAGCCCGGATGGTTCTTGTCGAAGAGGATGCGGTGATGGTGCATACCACCGATCGGCGGGGATTGTGGTGAGGCAGCAGCCAGTGGTGGCGGCGAGATCGGCGGGATTGTGGGTTTGTGGGTTTGTGAAGGGATTGCCGGGATCGGCGAGATCGGCGGGATCGTGGGTTTCCGAACTAGGGTTTTAGAGAGAGAGAGAGCTGTCGGCTGTGTGGGTTTGCGAAGGGATTGCCGGCAGCGTGGTGCGGGGAGGGGCTTACCGGCATGGTGGGGTGCTACGGGGAGAGGCTGCCGACATGGTGGGTGGTGCGGGGAGAGGCTGCTGGCGTGGTGGGGTGGTGTGGATAGGGGCTACCGACGGCGAGGGGCCGGGGAAGGAGGGACTGTCGACGGCGGGGGCGGGGGAGGGAGGCGACGGCCGGCGGTGACTTCAGATTCACCGGCAATAAGAGAGAACATAAAACCCTAATTTGCAAATTAGGGTTTCAAGAAAACCCTAATTTGCAAATTAGGGTTTCAAAAATAGAAAAAATAGAAATTTAATTTGCAGATTTAGAAAAATTAAGGTTGTGAACCCTAATTTGCAAATTAAGAACATTTTGAAACCCTAATTTGTAGATTGAGATAACTTAGGGTTTTGAAACCCTATTTTGCAGATTGAGATTGAAATAAATTAGGGTTTTGAAACCGATTGAGAAATTGATGAAAAAGACAGCAGAGATTGGGAAGAAACCAACACCCTAATCTTTAAATTAAGGTTTAAAATTTTATTCAGTATATACAGTACAAGGGTAATATTGTCATTTTAAAAATACGTATTGATGACATCATAAAAAGAGTACACTTTTTGGACGGAACCCTGACGGATGGACACGGGTGATACATTTTAAAAGTGTTTGGTCACGGAATGTTACATTTTGAAACTTTGTGTCCTTAACTGTAATTACCCCCTAACCTCAGGGACATAGCTGGAATTGGCCCTTATTTAAAAATGAGGGTGTTTTGGACTTCTCATAAGATATCAAACATTTTTCCTTAAAATACCGTTATTAGAATATATGTTTTTGTTAGAGTCAAGGATTGTTTTGACTTTTGATTAAAAACTTTTCTTTTCATTAAATACTTATTTTTAATAAGTGTTTTAAAAAATAAGGGTGTTTTTTTTTACTTTTCATATAATATCATGTCTCTTTCGTTAAATTATCTTTATTGGAATATATGCTTTTGTCAGAGTAAAGAGATGTTTTGACTTAAAATACAATAGAGTTACTACATCTTATCCGTCATATTCGATTAAAGAAAACAACTTGTAGAGAACATACTACCTAAACCTACTACATCTTCTCCATCAATTTCGATTAATGAAAACAACTTGCAGAGAACAATGTTTTCTATAGCCTTTAAAATATAAACAATAATCTACTTAAATAAGATTGAATATTTTATCAAAAACTTAATCCTTTGTATTTGTAATTCAAATTTGGATGTTGATGTGTATGCTACAAATTTTAATTATTGTGCATGTACATATATTTCAATTCAAAAATTTTTTATACATTGAAACTATCATAAAACTGAAGTTTAATTCTAGATTTCAATTACAGACATATTGGTGTAAGAAAACTATAGTAAAATTGGAGTTTCTTTAGAAAATTTTAAATGCATAAGAATTGAGTTTATCATACAATTTTGTTCATAATTATAATCTGAGTTCGTGACAAGTACATAATCCTATATTCGGATTAGAGTTATTGGAGTACCCTTATTTCATGACAACATATTCTTCATATGGTTATTATCTTTCTATGATGCATCATATCCTGAGGTATCATATATTTACATGATAACATGTTTCAAATGGTTATAGTCTTCACATATTTCACTTATAAAGTGATAGGATTAGATGAACCCCAATTAATGAAGACTCCAATTTTTTTCGGCTCAAATGATTAATAACTTTTTTTAACTTGAAAACTCTTAAGTTTTATATGCAAGGGGTTAAATAACTAAATTTTTTTTTAAAATATTCTTTTTAAGTTAAAAAGTTCTCTAAATGTTTTGACTTTTTAAAAGGTGAGGCTAAATTACTACTGTTTTGGCTAACTTTAAACATTTTGACGCTAAAGAGGTCCATTAATGCATCTTTTAGTGACAAAAGACTATTAATATAACCAAAACAGGTAACGATCTCGCTCCAGCGTACAAAATAATCTCAAGCGATTAATATGGCTGTATAGTTTTTTTTTTATTAAAAATACCCTTTTAGAAATAAAAGGTTTACTAAATTTAAGTTTATTTTTACTTTTAAGAAGGTGAGCCTAAACTACAAGATTTTTGGTTAATCATAAACAATTTGCTACTAAAGAGGTTAAAAGTTCACTAAGGCATTTTTAAGTGACAAAAATGTGGGAGTGGATCTAGCCCAATCGTATAATAATGATAGTAAGTCTCTGTTCACTTTAAAGAAAATCTTATCAAAACATATCCTTAAAACTTATCAACATCAAAATCGATAAAATGAGCAACTTAATTGTCCCTGCTTCTTAGAGAAACGTGCCTAAGTTCAGGTATTATCATGTTTTTTTTCTATAAATTAAGGTGCACAAGCTATTGCCTCTATTAACTTTTACATATAACTACAAATTTAAATTTATTGACAAATGGTAAAGCCAGAATATCTACAAGTTCGACTAGGTGGATTCTTATAATTTTGGGACTCATGTCCTTAAGGTTAGGGTGAATTACAGTCAATGATATTAAATTTTAAAAAGTAAAGCCATAATGATCCGTTAAAAAATATATTTGTTTTCTTATGTCGATGCGTACTTTTTAAATGTTGATGCTCCTTTCATTTTGTATTTACAAGGCATATACTATATAAAATTTTACAAATCCTAAATTTTCAAATTAGGGTTTTAACCCAAATTCTCTCCCCATCCCGTCACTGCACCTTCCTTGGCAAGCACTCAGCGTGAAAGTTGGCAAACTTGCTCAGCCTCACTAACCACATCATCGCAGCACCGGCGAACGTCAATGGTGGAAGGCTGCTCTGGTGGTAGTTAATGGTGGCAACTGCCATGGTGTTGCGTAATAGTTTGATGCAGAAAAGAAATTTTATACATCTTCCAAATTCAAATTTTCATTTCTGTTCATTTGGTTTGTTGAATTGTGATGGTTTGTTATGAGTGAGTAGGATGAGAAAGCCGTGGTGGTTGATTGGGGTGAGAAGGCTGAAGAAAAGTAAAAAAGTTAAAGAACATAATGATGGTGGGATGTAATTATGGCTACGGTTGTGGTCGGTTAGGGGGGGAGGAGGGGGAAGGGGCGTGTGTGCGTGGGTATGTGTGCATATCGTCTATGTGTGTGAATAGGTGAACGCGTGTGTGGGATGCATGTATATGTTGTCTTTGTGTGAGTTTGAGCTCAAAAATCTAAATGGATGATGGTGGTGGTAGTGGTGGTGGGGCTATATGGGTGAGATGAAGGGACGAGGAATGACATTTGAAGAATTACATTCTTAAGTGACGGGCATTTTGATCTTTACATCCTTTCAGTATTTTCATTCGGTCAACAGACATAAGTGTTATTTGTTCTAACTAATGGGCATACTTGTAATTTTACCCTAATCTCAAGGTCATGGATGTAATTAACCTAATAATTTTCTTAACTCTCGAAACCTTTATGTTTTTTTTCTTCTTTATTTTGATAATACAGGTCTCTATTTAATGAATGATTTGAGTTACAAATTATTTTTGATGAACTTTTGTTCAATTTGTATCTATATTGAAACTATAATGCGTATATATAAATATAGGGTGGAAAATATAGGTTTGTAAACATTATTGAAGTTACTTAGTTCATTTTCACTATCTGATATCAACTTCGCACATACTTTTGGTAGTATGGATTTCAAAAGTACACATACGGACACGTATGTATATATACTTTTTAGATGAATAGGTAAAGTATGTAATAAAAATAAAAATCTTAAGGCAAATATATGCTAAATTACATCTACAACTAAATTAATAGTCTTTTTTTTACTACTACTATGAACAAGGTCAAGAGAAACTTGGACTACATTATAGATTTTTAATTGAAAAGTAAAAAAAAGAAAGTGTAATTAAGATTAAGCGTTGTTTTAGACAAATTGTACAACGTTGGAACTTAAAGATAGAAAAAGTTGAAAAAGACTTGCTTTGTACTTTAATCCTAAAATAAGAGATACATGAAACTTATACTCCCTTCATCCCAAATTATTTGATCATATTTGACACACGTTTGTTTAAGATATAAGTCTTATTTTATAAGTTTCTCATTCTATTCCAAGAGAGAGAGAGGGACAGGACGAAATTGATTCAGTAGAGAAAAATGGGTTGATGAATGACTAAATGTGGAGAGAGAAGTAGAATAAAAAAATGTCTACAATGGGTAAACATGTAAAAACAGTTACAAAATCTTTTTTAATTTGAAAAACTGATCAATTTTCTTAAAGAGTCACATTTTTTTTTTGGACTGAGGGAGTTATAGAATAGATCATTATTAAAAGCAAATAAACTGCAGGGGATAATTTGACCCCCAATAATTTTCACTACAAGAAATGGTTATAACTGGGTAGAAAGAAACATGATAGGTAATGAATGATACTGAAAATCATAAGTGATGATATTTTGAAATTTAGTAGCGATGCTTGCAGGAAAAAGTGCCAATACTCTAATTTAAACAATTGATATTAATTATCTCTAAAAGTTTTCTTCACTTTTATCGCTGTACAATCCTTAGTTGCAGGTAACTCCTAATATGGTGACGTTTCTCTCTCGGAAACTCGCTTTTGCGATCCCAAGTTAGGAGCTCCATGGGATCTCGTCCCAAGCTAATATGGGAACTCGATCCCCGTTAGCTGGATAGAGATGCATGGAACAAGTGAGAGAATACCTGAAAATCAAACCCTTTTCAACTCATTCCTTGTTTCTCTCTTCCTTCAAGTCCTTAAAGCCTCTTTGTCTGTTGTTGTTGGTTATGTAAACTATACTAAAAAAGTGATAATACTCTTTACGTATTTATTTATTCAAGCCGCTCCTAACCTCAAATTCTTCTTGGTGCTTACGCTTCCCCGCCCCCCCCCCCCCCCCCCACTTTGTGCAACTAAGGTACAATCAAACTTGTAGTGTTTCGTGAGAATTAGATATTTGTGGGAGATGTTTGAGACTAATTGCAATGCCAGTATACCTTAGATAATAGGATATAATATGGAACAATCAGAATTCTGTTTAGCGGTAACTTGATGTGACGAAAAAAATAAGTGTGATAAATAGTAAAAAAATATTAGTGATAATTGACATGAAAAATTCGGATTTGAAAGTAAGACCATGTTTTGGGTTATGAACTTTTTATATTTTGAGTATTTGATTAGTAGCTAACAACTGATTTGTTATTATCGTTTAATTATAATAGTCGTATTGATTAATTTTAATTTTTCTTAACCAAGATTTAGAATATTCTTATTTCAAATCACTATATATCGTGCAAAACACGTGGTCCTTACTAGTATATATACATATATAATTTTTAATTTTACATACTTATTGCTAAATTTGTAAACAATTCACGGATCATTTGAATTTTAAGAAAGTTTATATAGTTCAACTTAATTTATCATTTATATACTTGCGTGTGACTATTGGGATCTCTTGTAATCAGTGGGCGTGAAAATGCATAGAGCCACTCACATCTATCTGCATGGGAGCTGTTAATGTTGGTCATGTGGCCTTGCATGTGTATTATTAGTAACTTGCATGTGATTGTGGAGTGCCATGTGGCCAAATAGGCCCTGTTACTGTTGGTCAGCCCAATGAATCCCAACCCAGCTTCACAAAAGGGAAGAAAATAATACTCCGGGGTAACTAAAAGCAAGAAGAGAGGAGTATAAACTAGCTCCAAGTGCAGAGTGGGCTCGCGGGTGGTCCCCATCGTCGGCGGTGGTTGTGGGTGGTTCCCATCGTCGCCCGTGGTTGCAGGTTGTCAATGTCGTCACCGGTGGTCACTGGTTGTCGCCGTCGTCGCCGGTGGTCACACTTGTGGCTAGTTACTTCTCTCTCTCTCTCTCTCTCTCACATATCAAGCCCGGCCAAAAAGGATCAGCCGTTTATTAGGTTAGTATAAGTCTTATTATTTAGGATTTGACTCCAAACTTCTGTTTTTATGTTTTGAGCCCGAAAAATCTTTTGGAAAATGTATTTTTCACCCCATAAGTATCAGATCCGCACCCGACCCATATCCTACCTGCACCCGAGTCGCACCCGCTATTTAGGAAATTAAAAAATAAATAGAAAATGCTGGACACGCACCCATGCCGCACCAGACGTGCACCCACCCGACGGGCACCCGATGCCAGTTCTTCACCCTTCTAGGCACACCCGTGCTTCAGAGGCCAGAACTATGATGATATCGCTGAATTTGTCGGGGTGGATGGTGATGGCTTTGTTGGCGAGTGGGGAGATGTGTTCGTAGTGAAGGAAGATTTGGTGGTAAGGATGGTGGCTGTGATGGTTGTGGAGGCAATGGGTTTTGTGGAGGTTGTAGTCATTGGTATTGTGAACTCAATTGACGGTTTCCTTCATAGTTGGTGTGATTACTATTGGCTATGTATTCTAGTTATTTTAGTCAAGCGAAAATAGGACATTTTAGATCCTGAAGGCAGATATAACATCTTGGTTGGTGGTACTTCTTGGATTCGAGCTAACTTTCAAGGTGGTCTTTGTTGTTATGCAGTCGGCAAACTTATGTAAATGTATTATCATGGTAATAGATTACCGTCTCCAACTCCGGATTTAACGATTTTCTACTTAAATTTCTTCTTTGATTTTTCTCTACATTAGTTTTAATTGCACACTTGTATGACATGCAGTGTAGCTTTTTTCGAAGGTAGATCAATATAATTGGATCGATTGTGAAAATTTCTCACACCAAGGCACATGGTCTGAGCTTACTGCTCTTAAATATAGCTACGCATGTTCTCAGTTAGCAACACATGTTGTTTTCTTTATTTGGTGCTTGTCTTTACCACCTGTGTCTTGTCTGAAAAGTAGCCTGCAGATAAGCTTTAATGTGTGTGGTCCAAAGATTCTATGGAAATCGGGGAGAGGTAGGGTGTTGGTGTTAACTGTTTGGTGAACATTGGTTACTTTTGTGGGTTATTATTATTATAGAATGTATGCAAATGACCCGACGAGTGCTGTTTAGTTGTATCTTCTTGCTTTAGGTCTGAGGTGACTTGAACTCTGGTTGATTAGAAAATTTAACTTTGGCGTGATTTAAATCTTTGGTAGGCTTGTGATTGCACAGGAGTTGACTGTTTAATTTGCTACTTCCTATATGCAGGCTAATAGGCACACAATTATCCTGATGCAGACTTCTCAGAACAAAGCAACTAGAACTTTTATGGATTATGATTCAATAAGCAAAGCAATGGACGGTATGTTTAGGTTATGCATATGTATGTGCATGTGTGACTGTGTGTGTGTGTCACCATGCAGCTGTGAAATGTATTTTCTGGTATAAGCAATTGTTCAAATTTAATCGGATTTAATATAGGCAGTATAATCTCTTGCATCTGAGAGCATAATTGTGATAGAAGAAAGATGGCTGCATAGTTCTAGGGGTGCAACTTAGACGGGTTGGGTTGGATTTCAGCCCAACCCAAGAAAACCCAACCTTTTAAAAGCCCATCTCAACCCGACTCAACTTGGGCTTTTTACAAAAAAAGCCCAACCCAAGTAAAAATGCTACGAGTTGGGTTAATCCCAACCCAGCCCAACGAAACTAATATTTATTTAATCTTTTGTCTTTCATTTGTAAAATGAGTAATTTTCCTCAACGCATCTCATCATTGAAACTAGCATGACTCGCATTTGACTTACTAGATAATACTTTAATCATTGATAAAATGAAAATTTTCATTTATTTCGTCAAAAGATAAAATATAATATTACAACGAAATCTTTTAGATCAATCACGAAACAAGGATATAAGTCAAACATTAAAGACAACTAATAAACTCCATGCCAATTAAAAAGTAATGTAGTCTTTCTCAAACAAGCAAGATGAATATACATCAACATGTGTAGAGGGGATAAAAAAGCAATAAGCTATAACACTTATTACAGTGGATCTCCTCCCACTTCAACTTATCCATGTCTTTAAACCACGTGAGAAGTAAAAATACCATTAACAAAAGGTTAAAGTATTGTGAAAGCAAAAATGAAATCCCAAGCCCAAAGAAAGAAATCCCAAGCCACAATTTGAAGACACTAAGCCTTGCCAATCTGGACTCTTTGACTTAGTTTGCTCTCTTTTCTTGAGTGATTATGATGCTACTCTTTGACGTCGTTTGGTGTCTTCCTTTGCTGATAGCAGCCAATCTGGAGTTTCAGTTGCATTTGTAAAGATTATAGACCTGCTGACACGGTAAATTAGCTAATGAAGCATGGGATTTGACATAAAGAAAGCATTGCTTAAGGTAACAAAAGTTACCTGCACTGATTCCCAACATCGAGGCTTTGTCCAAATACTTGCCTAGAATCATGACTAGACCAGAAGACCCCCAAAAGTTGCCTGAAAGTAATCAACCTAGGATCATATTCAATCTGTAGAAAATTTTAAAAGCCCAACCCAAAAAGATGAGAAAATGCTCAACTGCAATTCTATGTTGAAATGCAGTGTTGAACTTACATAATTAGGTTGAAGATGAAAGTGTCCGGAAGCAGCCACGACTTCGAACAGAACAATGTTACCAATAAGGTGGTTGTCATAGTACATCAAGGGTTTCTGGACACTTTCACCAAGAGCTTTAAATCCAGCAAAATGAGTGACAGCTTCAAACCTGCAGCACAAACAGGATAACATGATAAGAATAAGTTGTACCCCAAGAATTAGAAAATGTTAAAGTATCTAAATCATGACCAGTCATAACTCATAAGAAATTGCACCAACTAAAGTTTTTTACACAGCTGAACTTTGTGGAAGCAAAGAGCTATTCCAGCGCAGGCTTATCCCTGAGGTTAATCTGGAGAAAGAGAGCACTCACAACTATTAATTAGGAGTACAAATATCTAAATTCAAATTTTGATGAGTAAAAAGGTTGCCAATAAGTCTAGACATAGATGTTTAGAAGTTAGAACCCATTATCAAAAGACACCAAACGACAACGATATTAGACACTACAACAAAAATGAGCAACATGCAGTCAATCGTCAAAACCCACTATATAGAAATAGTAAATTGTGTTTATCCTGTTATATGACAATGGGTTACGCAATACTCAGGTAATCTATTCTTAACTTCAATTTTTATTTAAATTCTTCGCTATGATAACATATGATATAGGAACGAGAAGAAAACATACCAAACCGTTAACCAAGCTATGAATTTTAATCTTAAAACAAGAAAATTCGCAAAAAAGTCCAAATTCAATAATATGTTAATTGAAACACAACTCCAGAAGAGTTACCAAAAAAAAAAAACAAATCGACAGTATAATTAACAAAGTACAAATTAAAATCCTCAATCTTCAAATTTACAAAATTCCAAATTCAATCCTATAACCCCACAGATAAATACCTAACAACAAGAACAACATTTCAAATTCCAAATTCACACATAACACATGCATGCATACATGCACACACACATACCTAATGGAAAGACAAGTTCGGGCCTCATTCGCCGGCGATCTTCTGCACGCGCTCGGCGGCGATTTGGGAAGAGTTGCCGAGGTTGTCGAAGATAACCACCGCCTTGTAACCGCTCAGCAGCAGCTGCAGCACCGCGTGGCTCCCAACGTGCCCGGCTCCACCTTTCACAAATATGTTCTTCTCCTTCATAACAACAACCAATCAAATTGATGTATGAAAAGCTGTTGGTGAAAGTGTCCGGAGAAGAAGCAGCTGCGCCTTTTTCAGCTTGGAACCCTAGAAATTGATATGGGAAAAATCTCTACTGCCTCTGCCGAGTGTCGGGGAAAGAAAGATCGAAAGGGAGTTCGTGGACTTGGTTTTTTTATTTTTGGGTTAGGATGGGTTAGTTTGGGTTTAATGGGCTTGACCCAATTTAGTGTCAATTAAACATTTACCCAACTCAGACCAACCCACTTTTATATTAGTTGGGTTTAGTGGGTTAAATCTTGTCCATATATGAGCTGGGTTGGTTAAAGCCCATTTTAACCCGGCCCAAATTGCAGCCCTACTGCATTCAGGCTCCTGCCAGTGCAGTGTGTAGGAAGGGCTAGGTGTACAGTGTACACAAAACAGTTTTAATACTCTTTTGGGCTTTGTGGTGAGATACAAGGATTCCTAAATGTATAATGTCCGTGCAAATCTGTCTTTATCTAATGACTATGCTCAAAATCGAAGTCTCCTGTATCATCAGGCCACTCTTTACATTCTCTCTTTAAACTTTCGCCATGTACTTAGCTGATAAGTGTATAATGTCCGCGCAAGTCTTTTCCTTTCTTACGACTGTGTTCAAGATTGAAGTCTCCCGGATCATCTGGCCACTCTTCATATTCGATCTTTAAACTTTCGCAATGTAGTTAGCTGTTCTAGATCTTGGTAGCAGGATTCTTTGTTCGGAGAGGTTGCCGAACTTCCTTAGCTGCCTCTCAAGGAGGTATGCAATATCAAGATGCAACTCGCGGTTATTTTTGGAGGTTGTATGTCAAGAGTTTGCTCATCTTGGATCATTTTAGCAAGGACATGGATGATAAGGGGTTTTAACTTCTCTGTGCAAGCATTTTCTAATAATCTTCTTTGTCTATTTGTAGCCTCTTTTTCAACCATCTCTGACTGATTTTATTTGTTTTTACCCATAGCCTTAAAATAACTTGAATGACTTTTGTAATTACCATCAAACGAATCCATTGAATATTTGAATTCATTATGCGGAAGCAGAATTGTCATTCATGAATGGATTTTGTTGCTCGGTGCATGCAGGTATATGTGGACTGTATGAAAGGAAACTCAAGGACTTGAATCCAGCCACGAGAAACATCACTTATGATATTGCAGATCTCTACAATTTCATTGACGGCCTTGCAGATTTGAGCGCATTAGTGTATTTTCATCTCCTCTCCGTTGCTGTGTGTATATTTTATAAGGTCATTACTATATAGGTGCAATCCTGGACCTCATAATTACATGAGGATTTTCCTAGTTATGAACCAGGACACGTTCATATATCAAAACTTGGCGCTCACCTTCTTAATGCTCAAGTTTCCTGAGAACAAGTAGATGTCATCACAGAACTAATGGAGACTAACAAGCGACAAAATTGCCCTCGACCACGTCATCATTTTACCGGGCCCATTGGTCCTTTTTTCTGTCTTTTCACTTTGTCGCAAATCACGATTTCCCTTGTCACCATGGCTTAGGACTGAACCTAACCTCCACCATGCCAGGCAAGCAGTAGTCATGGTTACCTCCAAGCTCCCATCAATCCCACCCTTTTCAAAAGCAACCACCACTACCATCTACCTGTTACCATTTGATTCTCTCCAGCACGATCTTGGTAAATGGTGGAAAACTTGATGATGACCTAACTTATGGCATGGCAACTATGATTTTGATGAACTGTGGCTTTGATTTGATGCTTAGCATTGGACATCAACAATTATTTTGGGTGCCACGTAAGTATAGAGGCAATATTTTTGAAAGAAAGGGAGTAAATTCTTGTAGTATATGGTTGTTTGAAATGTAGGAAGATATTTGGGGGGGATGTCTATCGTTTTCAGGGTACACTTTTATATGATGAATGATGGATGTTGTTCTTGGCTGTGAAGGATCTGCATGAGGAAATGTCAACTGGGTAATTTGTGGTAAAAAAAGGAAAAGTTCGAAAGGCATACAGTTGGCACACGACAAGCATGTGCTTTGTTTCATCTGTTTTGTAACGCTAACTAACGGGGAGGGCCTAGATTTCCTGGTTCAATGACCTGAAGGCGTGCATGTGGATTTGATTAGGGTACGAATTTGGAACGAGTCAAGTTCAATGTATTTGCCCTTTTTCTTTGGTTAGGGTCATAGATTTGGCTCTCATCATCTTATATACATCTCTAAATAATCTAGGGGATGCCTTTGTCATTTCCAGCTTCCAATCTGCAACAGATAGTTCCTCATTTTTTGGCAAGTGCATCTCCCCATTCTATAGATGTACACTTGCCTTGACCTTTGCAAATAAATTCGCCGGTGGCTGAAATGTACATACTGATATGATAAAATGATCTCCTTACAGAATTTCTTGCTTGCAGTTATGATCACTCCCTTCAGGCTTTTCTTCCATATGACCGGCAGTGGATTAAAGAACGGACGTTTCAACACCTGAAGAAACTGGCCCAATACAAAGCTACAGCTGGTGTTTCTTTCTAGTATGACCGTCCATGGATTTGGAAGATGGGAGAAGGTATTACATAGAGACCCAGGAATCGCATTTGGAATCACCTTGATCCATGCGAAACATGTAGTTCTCGTCTTCCAATCTAAAGCTCGAATATCGTACTGGTATTCTACAACTATATTGCTGAATATTACGAATCTTAATCATCAATGTATCCAGCTGGTTTTACTTTTTGATTGAGGTTAACTTGGTGTCAATTTTTATCCAACATATTTAATGATCAGTTGCTTCTTGTTGGCAGTCCGCCAACCTGATTTAGTTAAGCTTCCTTGTAGTTGTCATTTTGCGGTTGATTTATTTGGAACGTGTTTTCTTCAGCCCACGTTCGGATAAAAAATTCTCAGGAGTAACCTACTGTTTTGACTACGCTACAATTTGAACTTGAAAATTCCTTTGTAAGATCATAAATTTGTCCAGAATAGTTATGGGCATTTTCTTCATTTGTTTCACCCATTTTTTCATTTGACTTGTGCATAATTTTAGGATACATTTACCACATGTGAGTGATGACCTTATTCATTTTTTTTAATCCTAGCTTGATTTACCGCACAAGACTTATTTAGTTACAAATGCTATTTGAGTTTCTGTTGGCACAAATATTTCCTGAGAAATAATACATAGACGCGTGGCATGATGATAATCGCAAAAAGTGTCTCGATGAAGGAAGTGGAAAGAGGCATGTCTGTCACGGTTATCAAATGGGAAATTAAAGATAAGTATGCACTGGAAGCATAAAATTGAAGGACCAATACAAGGAAGAAAATCGCTAAAAGAAAAAAAAATTAAATCGGCAACACCGGATAACGTGAAGACATGACGAAAAAATCGATAGCAGTGGTTGATAGACGGTTTATGGAATGAATGGTTGTCAGCACTACTAAGAAGACTTCGGGCAGAAACAGCCGATCGTGGAGCCTAAAACTGCAGATCGTGAAGCCTGAGTGATTACCTTTTAAACGGCCAATAGCGGAGCCTGAGCAGTTATTTCTGATAAAGACAAAGATGAGCAGTTATAGAGGGAACAATTATGAATGATGCAAGTATAAAAGGAAGACATAGCGATAGGAAAAATGGTCGTCAATCTATAAACAAAATTAGATATTAGGAAAATAGTCTGCTATGTTCTAGCTTTCTTTCTTAGATAGTTTCTTAGATGATATGTCTTGTATCGGTAGGAAGTAGTGTACATTGTCGTAATTGTGTTCGTTGTATGATAAAGATTGTCTTCATCATTTCAGTGGGTGCATTAGTTGTAGATTTGTTTAGTATTCTATCATCAGTTATTTTTAGCAGAGTCCTCAGGCCTGAGAGGCAAAAAGACATGCTATTCATAGGTTGTGTCGTAGACGCACAATTGATAGTGAGTTTGTTCAGCAGCGCAAAACATTGGCACGCCCAGTGGGACACTGGTAACTAAAAAATAAAATTATGCGAAACACACGTAGTAATGTTGGGAGATTGCACAGCACCAATAATGGTACCGAAACTCCAAAGACCAACAATGGTGAAAGTTTGGGAGAAGTAAGAACCGTTCAAGCCACTCAGGGCATGAACAGAAACGATAGTGTGAATGCCAATAGAGAAAGTTCCAGTAACGGTGTGAATCCTGAAGTGGAACACTGGCCGTAATGACCTGACTTTGATGCAAGCGATAAACCAGGTCAGTCATCAACTCAGGAATTAAAGAATATGGTGTCTCAATTTATGACCTTCATGCAAAACCAAAACTTGGTTTTAAACAAAATGGTCAGCGATCAAAATCAGTTTAGCTCTAAGATAGTAGATGAAGTAAGACGAGTGTTAGAGGAAAGAGATGCCTCTGAAAGAGAAATAGTTAAAGGTCTATCTGGAGAAATCCAAAAATAGATCTTCTATATTGCTAGAGCAGTGAATTTAAACATGCAAAAGGGGGAAAGCCCCTATCAACAGTCAGGCTAATCCATTGGAAGCAGATGCTTCCCCCATAAGGATAAAAAATGCTCAGAAACAGCCAAATGGGTTGGGTTCAAATAAGTCGTATGAGTCTGGTTAGTATATCCCTGCACCTATCTAGGGGGGTGGGGGAACCAGGGCCAAGTAAAAGAGAGATAGGAGCGAATGGGTCCTAAAAGCCCTGCCACATGGCCTAGTAATATAAGAGTTCCAAGTAACGGGAACTACCAGTATCATGAAGGTCAGGGATTCGAGGGTGCATACCCCCTCCCGCCTTATAGAAGAAATTTAGAAAGAATTAATCGATCCGAGAACGCTATCTTCAAAGAAATGAATGATACCGTTCAAATAAACAATAGAGAGAGGTTAGGTGGTAGGTTTGGGCCACAACTTCCTCACGAGCTTCACCAAGGTGGCATAGGTCAACGATATAGGCCTATCGATAGGCCTTTATACCGACAACTATACCCTAATGAGATTGATCAGATGGAAATACCTAGAGGGGTAGAGTTCAGCCTGTTTCATGGTGAAGGAAATCAATCGACCATTGAACACATTGCTAGGTTTACCTTCCAATGTGGAGATCTAGGTCAACATGAGTGGGTCAAGTTGAAATGGTTTCAATATTCATTGGCTGGGGTGGCCTTTTCATGGTTTGCAAACTTTCTACCAAATTCAGTATTTTGTTGGAAAAACATGGAAGATTTATTCCATGCTCAGTTTTTCAAGATGGAACCAGAATTTTCTTTGGCCGATTTGGCCAGACTGAAGCAGTTTTTGGGAGAAAGCGCAGAATAATTTAGAAAGATTTAAAGGCTCAAAAAATAAATGCCATTTTCACATGCCAAAATCTGAATTGGCAAATTTGGCTCTCAATGTCTTAGATTTAGAAATTAGGAAAAAGTTTGAGGGGATGGAATTCAGAAACATGTTCGAGTTATCATCTAGAGTGACCTGATATGAGACCCTACTAAGGGAAGAGTAGATTAGGAAGAATTCCTTGATGGAAACTTACTATCAAGATCCTGTCGATGTGGAAATAGACACTGCAGAAATGATTGGAAAGAAACAGTCAATTGTGAGCCCTTAGTCAAAGTTAGAAGTCCTATCAGCCTCCTTGTGAGACAGCCTAATAAGTTGAACCCCTAACCCCCGATGAGGAAATATTCATTTGATATCAACCAAGCAAATCAAATTTTTGATCATCTCTTGAAGATAAAGTTTATCCAACTTCTGGGTCCCCTTAGGGCCCCAAAGGATAAAAAAGCTAAATTCTGCAAATGGCATAGTACTATAAGTCACAATACTAACAAATGTGTTATTTTTCGCAAAGCTGTGCCGGATCAGATTGAAGCTGGGCTTCTCAAGTTTGTTGACAAAGATAAAGAAGTAATGGAAGTGGATAATGATCCTTTCTCGGAGATGGCGCTCGACATCAATATGGTGTCAGTAGATTATGATCCAATCGACTATTCAAGTGATGAGGAAAGTTCAGAAGGCGACAGTTTCAAGGCAAGGAAGCCTTTACAGAGAGAGCGAAATCGAGGAAGAACCAGAGAAAAGGTAAGCTCTGATTATGAGATGGATGATAGTTTTGATTGCAGTAACAAAAAGAAAGAAAGTTTTATATGGGCTGATGAAAACAATTCTAATAAAGGGAGCTTGCTATTAAAGCTAGGCACATATGTGTCCAAAATTAGGTCGACTGGAGAACCAGTATGTCAGAGTTGTGGTTCATCTAAAACCTTAAAAAAGAGTTACCATATCTCGATAATGGGGTCTGTTGATTTGGAATCCGGGATGAGTAGATGTAACAGATGGCCCTTCCACTCGGCACCGTCAGATCACTAAGGCCGACGCTGGAGTACGGTAAGGGCAGAGGGAATTTCTGAATGGTCAAAGAGGATGTGGTAGAAAGAACGGGCGATAGAAAATAAAACCCGTAAGAAAATAATATGAGAAGGGTACCAAAAAATGAGTCAGGGATGACAGAATAGTCATAATCAGTCGGGAATGAGCTTTAAGCAGCCAAATATGGCTAACCAAGTCATCTACCAGAATAATGTAGGGTCAGGGCATTTTGGCTCGAAGATGGTAAGGCCAAGGTTCGGACCGTTTGATCCGGCATAACTGTTGAAAAACTATGAAGGCAAAAATCCCATAATGACTGGACAAAGGGGTGAATTCAGAATGATGAGAGAATATTGGGGGGGGGGGGGGGGCACCAAGAATGTTAAAGTCAAATGTACCGCCTGATGACCATTGGCACACAATTGGTCAAGAGAGGGTTTCTTTTCCAGAAACTTATCAAGATTTAAGCAGGATGCAAAAAAGAAGGGTGTAAAGGAAATTTACAGCCATCATGTGAAAGGAGTTGGAAATCAAACAAGCCCAACTTGAGAGGAAGAAATGGACTTGGACTAAAAAGTCAGAGTGCCTAAGTACAGTTGGAATCACGCATAAAGAACAAGCAGAAGAGGCAATTCTCTATGAAATGATTGCGAATGGGAGGTTCCAGCAGCTTAAGAAATTATCGGTTGGTAAAGAGGAAAAGAAAAATATCCTCGATAAAAAAGAAGACAAAAAGGAAAACAGAGTGGTTTTGAAATGTAAAAAAAAGATAGAAGCAAAATGAAAGTTATTCTTCAGAGAACATTAGGTAACTATCGATTCCAACATGGCATTCATTCTCCCTCTTACGTTGGAGGCAAGGGAAGAACAATCATTTTTAAACAAGGAAGCAGATGTAGAAGATGATAAAACACCAACACCAAACAATTTTGCACTCAAAGAGGCATATGATACACTAATCGAGGTAAGCCAGAATCATTCTAATAAAGGTATTATAATCGATTATGGAAATAGGGTCATATTAACTAGACCAAACCCTTAAAGAACAAAGCATTTGAAACCTCTGTTTATTTTCACATTAATGGATGGCCAGCCAGTGTTAGAGTCCTGGTCGATCATAGTGCTGCAGTAAACATTCTACCTACTAGAATGCTGAAAAAGCTATGTAAAGATGATAGGGATTTCATCCCATATGAAGTTATGGTATGTAACTTTGCTGGAGGTGTTTCAAAACCAAAGGGTGTAGTCCTAATAAAGCTTACAGTAGAGAAAAAGACGAAAATGTCTCCATTCTTTGTAATTGATTCTTCTTCAAGCTTTAATGCTTTGCTCGGAAGAGATTGGATACATGTCAATGGATGCATTCCGTCCTCCCTTCATCAAGTTTTGATATTCTGGAAAAAGGAAAAAGATGGTAAGAAAGTGGCTGAACTGGTCTGGGTTGATGATAAGCCATTCTTAACAAATTCGAACTGTATTGAAGCAAAATTCTATCATAAAGATATAGAGCCGATAGTCTTGGATAAAGATGGAGTACTGGTTTATGGTCGAGGTGTCGATTCCATGGTTGGACATAGCAGCAGAAGGTCCTTACTAGATAAATGTGAAAACATTTGTTGATGGATAAGTACGTACAAAAAGGAAAAGATGCACAATGGAAGCTGAAGGACGCTTTTAATGTCGATAGTTGGAAAAATAAAGAGAATCTCAAAGAATTCAGAACGGAGCCAAATACGACCGAAGAATCAGATCAGGCAAAAGAAGGACGAGAGGAAGTAAAAAAGACTCTCAAAAGGTTGATGATTTACGCCATGAAAAAGTGATTAGAAATATTATCTCATATCGATTGGGCAAAATGTGTAGAGGACGATGAAAAAGATCGATGGGATGGAGTCCGATTACAGGATCTCAAATTGGCTCCAGCTAAGTTAGACGATTTGAAGATAGAAACACATGATTCGTTAATAGAAGTGAACTTGGAAACAAAGGCTGATCCACGGCCTATTTATGTTAGCGCTCAGCTATCGGCCGAGATCAGAGAACAAATTATTGAGTTGGTCAAGAATTACAAAGACTGCTTCACTTGGAATTATGAGGAGATGCCTGGTTTAGATAGAAAATTGGTGGAACATAGGCTGCCAATCAAGCAAGGGTTCAAGACATTTATACAGGCTCCAAGAAAGATATCAAGTGAGGTGACACTGCTGGTTAAAGAGGAAATCGAGCGACTGATCATAGAAAAGTTCATTCTGCCAGCCAGGTATGTTGAATGGATATCTAATATCGTTCATGTATTGAAGAAAAATAGTAAGTTAAGAGTATGCATTGGTCTTAGAAACTTAAATTCTGCTACACCTAAAGACCAATATGCCATGCCTATTGTAGACATGCTAGTTGATTCAACATCTAAACATACTATCATGTCATTCATGGATGGAAATACTGGGTATAATCAAATTTTTATCAAAGATGAAGATGGCAATGGTCAAGCATCAGGAATCTACCCCTGGCCCTTAGCTTGTGAAGCCCTTATCTTTGCCTTTATTGGGTGGTGGTGATAAGTAGGGATGTTTGGTGTTGGGGGAGGTTGAGGGTTCCTCTCCACCAAAAATTGACGAGATTGAGTGCTCTAACATAGAAGTTACTGAACTAGCAGAAACCAGAGGATTACTGGTTCGCTTTCTAAGTGGTTCATTGTTGGCTCATCAGTTCGGTCTGCTTATGGAGGAGCTTGAGTACCAGTGACAGGTAGGTGACGAGAAATGCACCTTAGAGGCAGAACTGGGCTCAGCTTTTCTGGTGAAGTCTCGGTCCCTTTCTTGAGGTTGAGGTTTAAGCGGGGAAAGTGATAGCCCGGGTGATTCTTGTGCCAAGGGAGCAGCCGGCTCAGTCATGGCTAAGAGAGGAGCTGGTCTTAAAACAGGGGCACCTATGGAAGGAGTTGTTGGTGCTTCTTCTTCAACTACGGCTGATCGTCACCGGATAGTTACTCCACATCATTCCTGGGCTAACAAGGTGAAGTTGGGGCCATCAAGCTCGAAAAGAAAGATGAAACTTTCTTATTTCCTGTCAATGATCTCTGACAAAAAGGTACATGTTTCTCCGCCGGACAGTTAACCTACAAGGTTGATTGGCTGGTTAATCAATGTCCAAGTCTTGTACGGTTACAAATTGGCCAGTTTAATGTTTTATATTGTGGTGTGCTTATGTGTGTGTGGTTTTATCTAGGCTAAAGTTTCCTAACTTGAGTCATTTTTCTTCGATTCCCTTTGGTCCTTAGGGTACAAAATTGTAAAGCCCCAGAAATCTGGAGCTCCGTCGCCCCGAACTCCCGGGTCATTCGCCTACCGGATCACATCAACCTGTCAGATATGTTCACTAACACATACTTCAAAACATCTAAATTGATACCATCTCAAAATTCTTCAAATGCAAGCCTACAAGGCTGCTCAAACCTAAACTGTTAAAATCTAAGTTCTTTACAAACTCGACTCCTTATGAAGCACGGTGACAGTACCAACCCACACAGGGGTCTCACTACACTGTAGTGGCGGGCTTACCGGAACCTCACTCAGACTCTAACCCATTCCTAAACCTGCTACAGCTTATCATCAATGCAGAAGGAAACCAAACGAAGGGTGAGCTTTTGAGAGCTCAGTAAGGTCGTACAAGGACCAACAAGGAATTACAAAATGATTCCAAGAATCCAACCGATGATGATTTCCAAAACACTTCGAATGATCAAAACTCAATGATTTTCCAAAATGATCAAAATTCATTAGAAATAGATGCCAAAATAAACATTAACAATCAGAATAGGTTCCATAAAGATCAATAAAATATCCTTTTCAAAGTCATCATTTCGAAAATACAGTAAAGATTTCTCGAGGGATTCCAACCCAGATTTCCCAAGGGATTACAACCCAAGTAGAAATTATTTCCATAATACAACAAAGATTTCCCGAGGGATTTTAACCCAAACAGAAATCATTCCCATAATACAACAAAGATTTTTTGAGGGATTTTAACCCAAGCAGAAATCAAAAATCAATTTTGATCCTGGGCGGTCTCGATGCCACTAAGGCAAAGCCGTACACATGCATGATGTACCATAATATAATTACTATCCCTCTTCATTGATGAAGGCACTAGCTTGCTTTCCTATAGGAAGCAGTAATAATCCAGCCTTATACCGCCTCCCCACAGAACAGGTACCGGGTCAACACATAAAATCAACAATATCAATGAGCATTAACATAAGCTCAAATCACCGAAATGAATTCGGATACCAATAACAATAAACATACTGATGTAAGTCATCATTCAAAATTCCAGAAGAAAATTGTAAATAAATAGCAAAAACGATTGTGAATAATTATCGAGTTTAGGCACAATAACTCAGAAGAAAGGATACAGACAATTATCAAATTTGCTCAGCATGCAATAGGAGGCAAGCATCGCAAGATTTTCAAATTATCGATTCAGGTTCAATACTGGGATTATCTAGCAATAACATGCTGATGTCAATACATAATTGAGAGTTCCACATTAGTAATTGTTCCCACCCTATCTTGGCTACACCAATAGGCCCACAGGGGGTCCCAATTCTCATGACATGTCGCACACTTTTTAACGCTCACGGGCTGGTCAAAGCGTCACATAATCAAGTCACGTGCACTTTTCCCTTTGAGAAGCAACCTTGGTGTGCCTTCCCCCTTAAGGGGGTCGGCCACCTACCTTGACGATTGACGACCATCGCTCACGGTCGCGCGCAGTAGTCGCAACGAGCGTTGCTCGCCACCGCATTTCTTCACCGCAACGACCGTTCGCTAGTCCTCACGCTTCGTCGCCGCGACAACCGTCACTCGCAGTCACTTGACACCACGCGTCATCTCCGTGACTCTGTCGCCCTCACGCCATCTCCGTGACCTTCGTCGCCTGCTTCCGCGCGACAGCTCCCGACTCCCGTCACCTGCGCTCCAACTCCACGACTCTCGTCGCCCGCGTGCCATCTCTTCTACCTTCGTCGCCCGCATCCGCGCGACAGCTCTGGGACTCCCGTCACCCGCGCGCCATCTCAGCGACTCTCGTCGCCCGCGCGCCATCTCCGTGACCTTCGTCTCCCACGTCTGGACGACAGCTTCGTGACTCTTGTCGCCGGCGCTCTAACTCCGTGACTCTCGTTGCCAGTGCGCCATCTCCAAGACTCTCGTCGTCCGCGCACCATGTCTGCGACCTTCGTCGCTCGCGTCCTCGACTCCCGTCACCCACGTGCCATCTCTATGACTCTCGTCGCCCGCGCGCCATCTCTGCAACCTTTGTCGCCGGCGTCTGCACGACAGCTCTATGTCTCCCGTCGCCCGCGCTCCAACTCCGTGACTCTCGTCGCCCGCACGCCATCTCCTTGACTCTCGTCTCCCACGCGCCATCTCCCCGACCTTCGTCGCCCATGTCCCTGCGACAGCTCCGCGACTCCCGTCGCCCGCACTCCAACTCCGCGACTCTCATTGCCCATGTGCCATCTCCGCGACGTTCGTCACCGCGCCCATGCGCCATTGTCATGATACGTGCCCCTGGCACCAAGTGTTGCTCCGTGATGTTCATCGCCGTGCCCGTGCGCCATAGTCATGACATGTGCCCCGACACAAAGTATTGCTCCACGACATTCGTCGTCGCCCCCATGCGCCACTTCCATGACATGTGCCCCCGTCACCAAGTATTGTTCTGGGACGTTCGTCGCTGCGCCCTTGCGCCATTCTCATGACACGTGCCTCGGCACCAAGTATATCCCCGCGGCGTTCGTCGCTGTGCCCTTGTGCCATTCTCATGATGCGTGCCCCCGGCACCAAGTATTGTCTCGCAACCTTCGTCGCCTCGCCCATGCGCCACTTCCATAACATGTGCCCCGGCACCAAGTATTGTCTCTGCGACGGTCGTCGCCTCGCCCATGCACTGCAATCAATGCCTCGTGATGTAGGCAGTGCGCCCAAGTGCCACAATCATGTTACAGGCCTCCGGGCATCACACTTATTCACCACACCATGCGCCCCCGCCATGGACGTGGAACATGTTTCAACCCACTCTCCGGAGTGTGCAGCATTCTGAGGGCTCCACTCGCAGTGCTCCGGCACAAGGACCCCTCACTGCAGAATGGGCTTAATGCCATCGTCGGCTCAATCAAACTACGGGATGGGCTTAACGCCATCGCCGGCTCAATCAAACTGCGGGATGGGCTCACAACCTTAAAGCCATCATCAACTCAATCAAACTGCGGGATGGGCTTAACGCCATTGCCAGCTCAATCAAACTGCGGGATAGGCTCACAACCTTAAAGCAATCGCTGGCTCAATCAAACTACAAGATGGGCTTAACGCCATCACAGCTCAATCAAACTGCGGGATGGGCTTAACGCCATCGCCGACTCAATCAAACTATGGGATGGGCTCACAACCTTAAAGCCATCACCGGCTCAATCAAACTGAGGGATGGGCTCACAACCTTAAAGCCATCGTCGGCTCAATCAAATTACGGGATGGGCTTAAATCCATCGCCAGCACAATCACTGGGGGCTCCGGCCCTCGCAGCGGGATGGGCTCACAACACTGAAGCCATCGCCGGCACAACCTTAAAGCCAACATCATCACACTCGCAGGGGGCTCCGACACAAAGACTTCCCCGCAACGAACTCTAGCACTGAGCGGCAACCATGCCCACTCATGTTGCTGTTGATCGTCGACACCATCAGGGCAATGACCCCCAGGTCACTCCGGGATAGGAGTAGGTCCTCGGAGGGCATCGCGCCTAGTCTGCCTGGCAGTTGGCTACAGGGGCAACCTTCAACGCTGTCAGGTCCTCTGCGCGTCTCTTGACGCACCTCGTAGGATTCAGTTTGGGCTTGGATTGGTGGCTGGGGCAACGGGCTACTCTGACCATGCTACCGCAGCATGATCAGTCTCCTCAGACAGGCAGAGAGATGTTGCATGGGCAGGGCAGCATGAACTTGGGGATTGGCAGTCCAACAGAGAATCAGTACTTTGGACCCCCTGGCAATGTGTCGCTCCCAGGGGACGACACATGTCAACTTATGACACATTCATATTTTTGCCTATAAATAGTGGACTTTGGAGCTTATTCAAGGACTTCTCTCTCATTTGACAATTTCACTTTCTCTCTCTAAAAAGCCTATTCTCTCTAAAATTCTAGTGAGAGAAACACATTTGGACTTCTGACATCGGACCCTTGACGCTGCACCCTTGATTTGGACTGCTGACCCCGGCCCTGTTCTTCGTCGCCCTGCCTACGCGGCTCGCCAGCCCTCGCGACCTGTCCGGGGAGCCTTGCTCTCGGCCCTTACTCCATCCTTGCTGTCTCCCACTTTGCCTACCTGGAAGCTGACTCAGACTGCATCCTTTGTGGCACCTCCGTGTAGCAGCGAACCCCTTTTCCTGGGCAACAGTAATAAATAAATCAAAAGAGTACTTACGAGTACGAGTTATCAAAAATAAGAGTTCGGACGAAAGTCATTACCCAGGGTTCAGATATAATCCCTTACCTGGATCCATAGCTAAATTATCCTAACCGGAAAGTCTTTATCTTTAACCTAAATGGAATAATCGAATCATTAGAACACAGACTATAACAAAATATTATAACTTAATATGGACTCACGTATACTCTTAAAATGAACCGCTCTCACTGCGAATGTAAAATTACCAAATTGCCGTTAGGTGTAAAATTACCAGATTGCCCCTTGCAGACTTAAATCACTCAAATAAACTTATGGTATGTACATTTACGCGAAAATACATTTCTTAGGTCAAATTATCAAAATACCCCCTCGGTTGACAAATTACTGAAATACTCCCAAAATATCCCCTCGGGGTGGTAAATTACAAAAATACTCTTGGGGGTTTCCGGCACCAAAAAAAATATCTTTAAACGCTATTTAAAATATCCTGATGTCATTTATGGACTAAAAAGTATTTTAAAAAAAATTTGCCTGAAAATCCTGAATTGATGTTCAGACCAAGCGCTAAAAGGCTAGTTTTGCGAAAAATACCAATCAGTCTTGAAATGGCACGGAATTTTAGATAATGAATCATATCAGTAAAATAGAGTTTTTGTAAAAGTTTTAGATTAAAATAACTTGGTTTACTAGGTTAATTAATTTACAAATTTGGTTTAACGCTACCCTAATTTAGCGATCTTCGTGATACCGAAAATTCCCAAAAAATTCCAGAGCAGACATTTCATAAAAATATTATGGGTTACAGTTTTGTACTTTGTCTAGTTTTGGCCCTAACTATTGATAACAATTCATGAAAGAAGCTACCGAAAGTAATTTATGTTTTTAACCACAATTACACACATTATTCACATCAATATACATAGTATTACACCTAAATTGCACACACTGTTTTCTTCATCTCTCTGCAGATGCTATTACACCCATATCAATTTGCATACACCTACTCCTAACTCTCGGCAACACATACAACCACACGAAACCACTTCCACAATTACCTAAACACATTCTAACCCATGAATTACACTTATACACATAACCACACACTCCATCACACCTGTAACACACACACACACACACACACAGTAGGCACAATGTCAAAAACACACTCAAGACTTGAGTTCACATACTAGAATAGAAAGGGAGAATTAACCTTGAGGTTTCTTCCTCAATCTCTCTCTCTCTCTCTCCCCCCCGTAAATTCTTCTCGGCCGAAGCCCCTGCTTCTCTCTCTGTTTCTTGTTTTCTATCTTGGTTCTTCTTTCTTTTCCGAAAGGGAAAGGTTTCCCTTTTTTTTCCTCGTTAAACTTACCTTCCCTTAAATTATTTTCTCTTTTTCCTAACTTAGTCATTAAGCTATTAGGAGGTGGCCTTATTTACAGTAAGTAGTTTCTGAAATTTGACACTTACACAATTTTTAAAAATTGCAAAATTGAAACTGAAGTTCCAAAATTTACCAAATGCCCCGGAAGTTTCAAAATTACACTTACCCCAAGATTTTTCTAGTATTTATTAATTTAACTAAGCATCACTAAAATGTACACTGTCACTCATTTTATTATTTTTTATCACTAAAATATTAATTTACCATTATGCCTCAAAGTTTTTCAAAATTACAAAAATGCCCCCATAGTTTTGAAATTACATTTTTGTCCTGAAATCTCTTCTTCTTCTTTTTTTTTTTGAGCTCCTATGCACTACTGATACTCGAACATTGTTCAACTTTAAAACTCATATATTTTTCGAAGTCTGGATGTGTATTTAACTTGCTCTTGAAGTTCGGGGTATTACATTCTTTCCCCTTATAAAAATTTCGTCCTTGAAATTTGTTCACGAATATCCCATAACGCCTAGGCACTACACTTCTACGGCGTCACTCTGATAACTACATATCATAGCTGAGCTACCTCTAACTTTCGTATCCAAAATACTATTTCACGAATACTTGAACACAACTATTTATATTTAAATCGTAATACTGAACTGAAACCCTGTCCGACCAAAACTTCGCTCCAACTTTTTCAGAACCCACTAAGCAGAGCCTACACCACTCCAAATTTCGTGCATATCCACATATAAGTCAATCTAATACGACAAACTTTTACTGCACTTTACTGATAATATATCAAAAATTTTATCCTTGTACGACTTACTTAATGATTCTAAGCTTAACTCCAGGCTCGAGGCGTATTGAAATACTAAGTGCCAGTCACGTGTGACTTGCAGTCTACCAAGGCTATCATGAGTACGGTAACCAATTCATGTAAGCACTTACATCTCACAGCAGACAGTAAAACTGTAGCCATTAGGCTTTCACTGTACACCCTAATACCTCAAAACAACGAGTCCAAATTATTGCCAAGTTCATCACCGAGAGACGTGTTATCTTAACATAGCTATGTATTGCATACGTACGGTTCTGTGCACCCGTCACAGAATGACATAAAACTATAGCTACTATGAGTTTGTTGCACACTTTGGTGCCTTAAATCAAATAGGTCCAAACTGTTATCGGAGTCATTACAGAGAGGTGTTATCTTAACACAAGGCGAAACATGATTTTGCATTCACTTATCTTGCACTTCCACTAAAGTTTAAAGCTCTAAATCATCATATCACTTCTGATTCATAGTCACATTATTTACAAAAATCTTATAGCCTTATCCTTCGATCATCCGTTTCAGTTAAACCGTTAAGAGATCTCCCGGTTCCAAAAGCAAAGACCATACTGTCTATTATCATTTGTTCAGCCAAGGTTCCAATCATACACCAAATCATCGAATAGCTTATCTAAACCTTACCCACGTTCTTAGAATCTACCCTCGCTCACAGATTATCTGAGGCTTAGGAATCTACCTAATCTCATATCCAGGTAGGGAATACTATGCAAATAATGATAATAATATTCGTAATCAGGCTATCAAAACACAAAAATCTTTAACAAAATCATGCATATTGGCTCTCGGGGTTCACAACAAAATTCTGTGACGTTTAAAAGAGACGACGGACACATAAACGACGTTATAAATCTGGCGAAGCAAGATCAACACAATGACTTGGAGCAATCAAAATTTGAAGGAGTTATTAGTCCTTAAAGGAATTCGTAACTTTCCCATGGCCAGTGGGTTAGATACTTTCCCATCAAGTCCAAATAAATTAGAAAAAGAAAATAAATAAGTAAATATTCTGAAGAATGGATAAGCCGACTGAACATGAATGACATCTTCCCCGACGTCTTAGGGTAAGCTGGCATTCAATTAAGTCGCTCTTGAGTTCAATATACAAAAGAATGAATCAGATGACAGAGCAAAATTCCAAATCCTATCTTGTGCCCTTAAACCACACCTTCGGTCTTAATGCCGGTCATCTTTCCAAAACATTATTCTTACTCATAAATAAAATCACCAACCTAACTACTGCTCATACCTTATAAATTTCCCAGATACGACTAGGGTTTCCCCTAATAATACACGGATGTGTGATTAGCAAACAACCAATTTATACCTAGTATGATATCAAAATCCTGAACAACAAATAGAGTGGGGTCCATAGAAAAATTTAAATTCCAAACATAGATTGTATGTTCACAGAGAACCACAAAACAGTCAAAAACTCTCCCAACGGAGTACTTATCACAATATCAGTTCTGAAAAGATGGATCTTCATCTTCTATCTTTATGCCAAAGTAACAGAGACGTAAAGAATTATTATGCTCCAAACTTAAATAGTATACACGCATCTAATGGTTAACCTGAAAAGTGTCTGACACTACGTTATCAGGCGTGATAACTTTAAGCAGACATTAAACAAACTCGAACTGAAATTCTGGGCCTCAGCCCTTACTGACCTTGTCCTCTTCCTGCTAAGGAACACTGCTCGCTGTTCCACTAGTAATAGGTACACGACTGATTATTTCTAAAAAACAGACAGTTTCAAACTTAATGCTTCACACTGCCATGCCTAACACATCATCCGATCACTTTATTGCGTAACTCACCACACTGAGTTCTATCGCACTTACCACATGCGGTGGCCAAAAAATTGACCTGCCACCCTGACCACTACTCTGTGTAGGTCAAACAACAGAACCATGCGACTGTCCAAGTCTCATACTCTGAGTGGATCGAGCGCCTACACCCTGCGCTCCCCTAAATCCCATATCATGCCTCAATCGAATTTCAGAACTCTATCCAGATCTCAATACTAGCAAACCGAAGTGTACCTGAATCCCTGATTCTGCCTCCACCTTCAACCTTGGGCACCATGCTGTGCCGACTGTAAAAAACCTTTTTGCTGACAACTGTCAGCTCTTACAAATCTGTTCGGGAAAAATTCTTACTTATCTCTCTTCTATCTGCCCGTGTTTACTTAGGACTTCCTCCATTGTCAGACTTAGACCGTTCCAAAACACACACCCAATAAAGACATTCCACATAGCTCATCAATCGAGCTGGGATCACCCTGTCTCTCAGTTCAGGCCTAAGCCTCCACTCAAACTTTCGGCAACTATCTGCCTCAATCTATAACATCCTCACAGCAAATCTAGCAAAATAAGAAATTAAATTTCATCTCAACCTTGTCTATCGGCTCATAATCTGCTTGCCTTACATTAACAAACTCCGTTTAACATCTGTTCATGAAATCTCGTAAAAATACCGAAAAAAATAATTCCTTACACTATTCCCAAGTGACATCGAGCAATTACTGATAATTCAAATTCCTCCTTATCATTTCTTCCCTCTGATAGGCCTCATCCTTCAGTTTATACAAAACAATTTCAATCCTTTGTCGCTTCACTTACAGTTGCTCAAAACTTATACAATCAGTGTAATTTATGAGGCGAAGGACTTCCTTGAAAGAAGTTTACTCAAAATTTCATTAGCTTTGCCAATTTAGTTCGCCGTCTCCATAGGATTCAATAACTCCATGTAGCTAGTCATTTCATCTGTTAAGGTCACCAAGATACTCTCATTTTGAGTTTATGGTTATGGTTAGGCCATATTCTATGTTATCAAAGTTGGAATTGGGTTCAAAATGTTCAAAACCATAACCGTCAATTCTGGGGTTCTACTGTTTCCCTTCTTGCGTAGGGTTAGCTCTTTACAATCATAAAACCCATACAGTACATTTTTCAATCTAAAGATTGTCTTGTCAAGTCTTTTTAATACCGGGAAATTCCCTGCTCCATCTTATGCAAGTCTATTTGAACCTCATCTATTGGGGACTTCTCGACCCTCTGTACTATCTTCACTGTCAGTACTCCGAATGCAGACCATACTGATATGATGTATAGCTATCGAGGTTATTCTATCACGTGGCTAAGGAGCAACACAATTACAATCAATGCAGACTTCTTAACTCTACCATCATCCTACCCCACTCTCGTTAACCAGAATACCATTCTACAGAATCGTGTTACCCATACTCCATGGGTCAGTGCCTACAGAATCATATCCTTAAATTCTAAATACCACAAGACCGAATTGCTCTGATACCAATTGTAACGCCCAAGAAATCCAGAGCTCCATCGCCCCAAACTCCTGGGTCGTTAACCTACTGGATCACATCAACCTGTAAGATCTGTTCACTAACACATACTTCAAAACATCTAATCCGATACCATCTCAAAATTCTTCAAGTGCAAGCTTACAAGGCTGCACAAACTTAAACTGTTAAAATCTAAGTTTTTTACAAACTCGACTCCTTATGAAGCACAATGACAGTACCGACCCATGCAGGGTCTCACTACACTGTAGTGGTGGGCTTACCAGAACCTCACGCAAACTCTAACCCATTCCCAAACCTGCTACAGCTTATCATCACTTGCAGAAAGGAGCCAAACTATGGGTGAGCTTTTGAGAGCTCAATAAGGTCGTACAAGGAACAATAAAGAATTACAAAATGATTCCAAGAATCCAACCGATGATGATTTCCAAAACACTTTGAACGATTAAAACTCAATGATTTTTTAAAATGATCAAAATTCATTAGAAATAGATGCCAAAATAAACAATAACAATTAGAACAGGTTCCAAAAAGATCAATAAAATATCCTTTTCAAAGTCATCATTTTGAAAATACAGTAAAGATTTCTCGAGGGATTCCAACCCAGATTTCCCAAGGGATTTCAACCAAAGCAAAAATCATTTCCATAATACAACAAAGATGTCCCGAGGGATTTTAACCCAAACAGAAATCATTCACTTAATACAACAAAGATTTCCCGAGGGATTTTAACCCAAGCAGAAATAAAAAATCAACGTTGATCCTGGGCGGTCTCGATGCCACTAAGGCAAAGCCGTACAGATGCATGATGTACCTTAGTATAATTACAAGCCCTCTTCATCGATCAAGGAACTAGCTTGCTTTCCTATAGGAAGCAGTAATAATCCAGCCTTATACCGCCTCCCCACAGAACAAGTATCGAGGTCAACACATAAAAATCAACAATATCAATGAGCATTAACATAAGCTCAAATCACAGAAATGAATTCGGATACCAATAACAATAAACATACTGATGTAAGTCATCATTCGAAATTCCAGAAGAAAATTGTAAATAAACAGCAAAAACGATTGTGAATAATTATCGAGTTTAGGCACAACAACTGGGAAGAAAGGATACAGACAATTATCAAATTCGCTCAACATGCAATAGCAGGCGAGCATCACAAGATTTTCAAATAATCGATTCAGGTTCAATACTGGGATTTTCTAGCAATAACATGCTGATATCAACACATAATTCAGAGTTCGACATTAGTAACAAATAAATCAAAGGAGTACTTACAAGTACGAGTTATAAAAAATAAGGGTTCAGACGAAAGTTCTTACCAAGGGTTCATATATAATCCCTTACCTGGATTCGCAGCTAAATTATCTTATTAGAAAAGTCTTTAGTATTAACCTAAATAGAATAATCGAATCATTAGAACACAGACTGTAACGACCCGGTCCACGGCCCCACCACAGGGCGTTGCCTCCCTCAAAAGGGCTAGCCAAGTAGGTACTTATGAGTTCATAGGCAGGGTCTTATAAAGCCAATCGCAAACTCTCCCACAACCGATGTGGGATATTACAATCTTCCCACCTTATTCCTTAGCGTCCTCGCTAAGGCTCGATCACACATAGCTCAGAATCTTCCTCTCTAGCCAATGTGGGATATACCCAGCTCACCCTTCGTTGCCCCAACCATCCTCTTGATGTGGGATATACCCGGGCTTGCCTTCGTTTCCCCCAACCATCGGCAACTCGACTGGATAGCCCAGCCCCAGCTTTCGAGAGTCGGCTCTGATACCATCTGTAACGACCCGATTCACGGCCCCACCATAGGGCGTTGCCTCCCTCAAAAGGGCTAGCCAAGTAGGTACTTATGAGTTCATAGGCAGGGTCTTATAAAGCCAATCGCAAACTCTCCCACAACCGATGTGGGATATTACACAGACTGCAGCGAAATATTATAACTTAATATGTACTCACGCATACTCATAAAATGAACCGCTCTCACCGCGTATGTAAAATTACCAAATTGTTCCTCTCGGACTTAAATCACCCAAATAAACTTATGGTATGTAAATTTACGCGAAAATACCTTTCTTAGGTCAAATTATCAAAATACAACCTCGGGGTGACAAATTACTGAAATATCCCCGTTATGCTTAAATCATCAAAGTAATCTTTGTGTAAGCCAAACCACTAAATTATCCTTCATGTATATAAATTTACTTAAAAATACCCTTTACGGGTAAAATTACCAAAATACCTCCTCGGGGTGGTAAATTACCAAAATATCCCTGGGGGTTTCCGGCACCTAAAAAATATCTTAAAACGCTATTCTAAACATCATGATGTCAATTCTGGACTAAAAAGTATTTTAAAAATTTTTTGCCCAAAAATTTCGAACTAGTGTCCGGACCGAGTTTTAAAAGGCTAGTTTTGCAAAAAAATACCTATCAGTCTCGGAATGCCACAAACGTTTAGATAATGAATCATATCAATAAAATAGAGTTTCCATAAAAATTTTAGATTAAAATAACTTGGTTTACTAGGTTAATTAATTTACAAATTTGGTTTAATCGCTACCCTAATTTAGCGCCCTTCGCGAACACCGGAATTTTTTGAAAAATTCCAGAGCGTACATCTCATAAAAATATTGTGGGCTACAGCTTTGCACTTTGTCTAGTTTGGCCCTAACTATTGATAAAATTTGTGAAAGAAGCTGCCTGAAGTAATTTATGTTTTAGCCACAATTACACACATTATTCACATCAAAACACATAGTATTACACCTAAATTGCACTCATTGTCTTCCTCATCTCTCTGCTGAAGCTATTACACTCATATCCAATTAGCATACACCTACTCCTACTCTCGGCAACACATACAACCACACGGAATCACTTCCATAATTCCCTAAACACATCCTAACCCACGAATTACACTTATACACATAAACCAAGATATATACACACAGTCCAACACATTTGTAACAAACACACACACACACACACACACACACACATACGCACACGGGACACACTAAAACACATGCATACATACACACACACACACACACTAACACATGACTCTCACCTGCAAACACTCACCAAGTCATCCAAAACCCACGAGTATCCATCCTCCATCCTCCAGCCACATAACCACACAACCACTGCACCTACATGCACACAGTAACTATACGCGCACGTGCACGCACACACACACACACACACACACACACACACACACTAGGCATAGTGTCCAAAACACACTCAAGACTTAAATTCACATACTAGAATAAAAAGGAAAGAATTAACCTTGAGGTTTCTTCCTCAATCTCTCTCTCTCCCTAAATTCTTCTTGGCTGAAGCCCCCACTTCTCTCTTTATTTCTTATTTTCTGTCTTGGTCCTTCTTTATTTCCCGAAAGAGAAAGGTTTGCCTTTTTTTCTTTTTCTTTTTTTTCCTGTTTAAACTTATCCTTCCCTTAAATTAATTTATCTTTTTCCTAGCTTTGTCATTGTTCCCAACCTATTCTGGTCGCACCCAAAGGCCCACCGAGTGTCCCATTTTGCATGACACCTCGACACAAATATTCAACGCTTCTAACCGGTCAAAACGTGCATGCTCAAGTCACGTGCAGTTCTCACTTTTTCTATGTAACTTCGTCACCAAGATACTCATCCTTGGGCGATTGCTCATCACGCACCGACCTTTGCACATCGCCCGTCGGCGCACCTTGACACTTGCCCAAGGAAGTGGGCCTTGGCCTTCCCCTTGGGGGTCGGCCTCGGCCTTGGCCTCCCCTTAGGGGTCGGCCTCGGCCTTGGCCCCCCCTTGGGGGTCGGCCTCGGTCTCCCCTTAAGGTTGGCCTTAGCCTTTCCCCAAGGGTTGGCCTTTGGCCTATCTCCTTAGCATCTGCACTACTCTTCGAGGGACCAGACGTCACTCCTTGACTCCCATCGCGCTAGACGTCACTCCGTGACCCCCTTTGCTCGAACGTCACTCCGTGACCCCCATCGTGCAGGACGTCACTCTGCCACTCCTGTAGCGCCAGACCTTACTCTGCGAACTCCGTTGCTCCAGACCTCACTCAGTGACCCCCGTCGCCCGGACGTCATTATGCGACACTCGTCACGGGCGTCTGGGCACCGCACTCTAACACTCCGCTGTGCCATGCCACTGATACAGTCGGGCCCCCTGGCTCCTTGTCACACTACAGTGTCCCCAGCACCTTACATACTCCATCGCGCCTATGCGCCACAATTATATTCCTTGCCCGACACCTTACATACTCCATCGTATCCTTTGGGGATAGACGACTCCTCTGGGTTATTATCTCTGCCAGGGAGCTCTTCAACTCCCCTTCTGCCAGGTAGACAGCTTCTTTGGGATGCTACCTTGATGCTCTCTGAGTGCTTCGATACAAGGACTCACCCGCGGGGGTAGGTGACTCCTCCGGGACACTATCTCTGCCAGGGAGCTCTTCAACTCCCCTTTTGCCTAGTAGACGGATCTTCTGGAATGCTACCTCTACCAGTCGGGTAGAAGGCTCCTACATGATGCTACCTTGATGCGATTCGAGTGCTCTGGAACAAGGACTCACCTGTGGGTATAGGTGACTCCTCCGGGACACTATCTCTGCCAGGGAGCTCTTCAACTCCCCTTCCGCAAGGTAGAGGCTCCTCCGAGATGCTACCTCAGCCAGTCAAGTAGACGGCTCCTCCAGGATGCTACCTTGGCGCGCTCCGAGTGCTCCGACACAAGGATTCACCGGCGGGGATAGGCGACTCCTCCGGGACACTATCTCCGCCAGGGAGCTTTTCAACTCCCCTTCAGCCAGGTAAACGGTTCCTCCAGGATGCTACCTTGATCGGCCAGGTAGAAGACTCCACTGGGATGCTACCTCGACTTACAGAATAGGTGAATCCTCTGGGACAATATCTTTGCTAGGGAGCTTTTCAACTCCCCTTCTGCCAGGTAGACGGCTCCTCTCGGATGCTACCTCGGCCCATTGGGTAGACAGCTCCTCTGGGATGCTACCTTGACGTGCTCTGAGTGCTCTGGCACAAGGACTCACCCGCGGGATAGGTGACTCCTCAGGACACTATCTCCGCCAGGGTGTCTCCGTGACTGGCCTACGTGCTCTGGCACTGGGGCTTGCATTGGCACCCCTATGGACTATGATCCCCAGGTCACTCCGAGACGGGAGCATGTCTTCATAGGGCATCGCACCAAGTCCGCCTGGCAGTTAGGCGTCGGGTCTTCCCCACCACTGCCAGGCCTGTGGGACTCTACAAGGGCTTGGACTGGTGACTAGATCAAGGAGATTCTCTAGCCACACTGACGCTGTGGGAGCCAGTCTTTCTAGACAGACAGAGCGATGCTGTGCAGGGCAGGCTGGGTGAATATGCGATTCGACAGTCTGGAGCACCGGCACACGTGGACCCCTCGGTGACGTGTCACTCCCGAGGAGCACCATGTGTTGGTGGTGACATCATCATCTCAAAAATTCATTTGGGGGGGCTGGGACATTTTCTGACAGTTGGACATTCTCAAACTTTTCACTTTCTCACTCTAGAATCCTAGAGAGAAAAACATATCGGACCTTGACTTTGGACCTAAGCATCGGACTGTGACTGTCGTCATGTATTCACCTTGCACCATCGCCCTCGCAGCACTGCCACCCTCAGGCTCTATCTGCTCCGCCCTTGGTCTCTACCATTGCTCCGCCCTTGCTGCTTTCCATGTGGCATCTCCACATCGACTATGAACCCACTTTTCTTGGCCTAAGTCATTAAGCTAGTAGGAGGTGGCCTTATTTAGAGCAAGTAGTTTCTGAAATTTGACACAAAATACATAATTTTTAAAAATTGCAAAAATTGCCCCTCAAGTTCCAAAATTTACAAAATGCCCCTGAAAGTTTTAAAAATTATACTTTTACCCCAAGATTTTTCTAGTATTTATTAATTTAATTAAGCATCACTAAAATGTACACTGTCACTCATTTTATTATTTTTCATCACTAAAAATATTAATTTACCATTATGCCTCAAAGTTTTCCAAAATTACAAAAAAGCCCCCATAGTTTCAAAAATTACATTTTCGTCCCGAAACTCTTCTTTTTTTGAGCTCCTATGCACTAATGATGCTCAAGCATTTCTCAACATTAAAGCCCGTTTATTTTTTGGAGTTCGAATGGTATTTAACCTGCTCCCGAAGTTTGGGATCTTACAAGAATATATACATATATATATATATATATAAGTATAAATATAATGTAATAATAAGTCATATGAACAATCTCAATAGTAATAACAAAAATATGTGTCATGCCCCCAACACGGGAGGCCGTGACTATCAACAAATCTCTAAATATACCGCTAGGGTTCTAAAAGCCATGGAATAAATAGAGCACTAAAAGCCTCCAACATAAAGTATTTCCATACACAACAAAAGTGTATTACAAAACATTCCCAAAGTATTTCCTTACAAAAGAAATCTATGCACAACGGTTAAGCTAATGACCCAATACATTTACATTGAATGACCCCTAAGCGGGTAAGATTTCCAAAGTCCGGATATAAAAATTCAATAATAAGCAAAAATTGAAGGGCTTTGAGGCTGCCACAACATTCAATTGTCACTCCCTTCACCTATGGCAAAGGCAAGGCAGGAAAGGAAAAGGGGTGAGCTTAAATAGCCTAGTAGGGTAAACCAATGGTAAGATGTCAAGCAATAAAAGCATAATCTAAGAACAATATTAGATTAAACGGACCAATCATATCTTTCTATCAAATATCAAAGTATCCAAGATCAGCATTTTACCCAAAACATATTTCAATTATATGTAGGGTATGTTACTAACATGCGATGACTATGGTGGTCATAAGACCCAAATGTCGAACCAAACATGCAAATATCAAACGGGTGCTCCGGAGCGTACGAGGAGTCTTTGGCTCACTAGCATAACAAACATATGTCCAATTGACCCTCTCAATTTGCGAGTTGTTCAACATAGCCAATGTCAATCCTAAATTGACGGTCACAAACGTACGAATGCAAAGGTGTGCTCATCAAGGCTCAAATGGAGGAAGGTACACAATGTTATAAAAGAGAGCAAAAGTTAATAATGAACCAATGAAGATGAACGGTATTGGACAAGGCATAAGCTATTGGATTTCAAAAATACCTTCCCACAGGAAAAAGTGATAAAATCCCTTACCTCAAAAGCTTTCGAACAAGAAAAACCTCAAGCACCACCTTAATGCCAAAGGATCTTCCCAAGCCTTCTAATCTCTTTCTCCGAAAAGGAAAAGAACTAGGGAGCAAAAGAAACAATGAACCCAAAAAGGCTTTGAAAGGAAGAAAGAAGTCTATTTATATGGAATAGAGAAAATTTTAAGTTTTCATTCGAAGGAAAAGACTTTGCCTTCGACCGAATTCAGTAGACGCAAAATGCTTCAAAATGATTTTTTTAGTCAACCGAAAACTCTTTAGTTGACCAAAAATATTTTTTTTAGTCGACCGAGAATTTTTTTAGTCGATCGAAAACTTTTTTAGTCCACCGAGAACCTTTTTAGTTGACCGAGAACCTTTTTAGTCGACCGAAAACTTCAGACTCCAAAACATCACCAACCTTCCGACTTTGATTCGAATGAAACGACTTTTCATTCGACCTAAAATTTCAGAAATGATAAAAAAACCATTTTCTTAATATTATCAAAAGACCACAAACTTCTTTATTTACTTAAAATAATAATTACGCACAAGGAAAGAAAATTTTTGGGGTATTACATTCTCCCCCCTTAGAAGAATTCCGTCCGCGGAATTAAAATGTACTTTAAACATCAAAGAGATGAGGGTACTTTTTGCGCATAGCATCCTCGAGTTCCCACGTCGCTTCTTCCATTGAATGGTTACGCCAAAGCACCTTAACCAACTTAATAGTCTTAGTGCGCAAAATTTGATCCTTACGGTCTAAAATCTCCACTGGTTGCTCCTCGTAAGATAGATCCTCTCGAATCTCCACGGGTTCGAAATGAATAACGTGTGAAGGATCTGGCATGTACTTCCTTAAAGCGGAAACATGAAGAACATCATGTACTTGCGACAAATTAGGAGGTAAGGCAACTTGGTAAGCGACCGGTCCAACTTTCTGTAATATTTCAAATGGTCCAATAAATCTAGGACTAAGCTTTCCCTTCTTCCCAAAACGCATTACCCCCTCCAAGGCGACACTTTGAGAAATACATGATCTCCCACTTCAAACTCTAACTCACGTCTTCTATTATTCGTATAACTATTCTGATGACTTTGAGTGACTAGCAAATTATCCTTAATCAAATGAATTTTCTCCAATGTAGCTTGTACTATCTCTGGCCCCAAGGCACCCAAAAGTTTCTCTTCTCCAACCTAAACCAACAAATTGGTGTCCTACATCTTCGCCCATACAATGCTTCAAACGGTGCCATATTAATACTAGCTTGAAAGCTATTGTTGTAAGCAAACTCAACAAGCGGCAATTGATCACTCCAACTATCCTTAAAGTTTAGCGAGCAAGCCGTAAGCATGTCCTCCAGAATTTGAATGGTCCTCTCTGACTGTCCATCACTTTGAGGATGATAAGCTGTACTAAGGTTAAGTCGAGTACCCAAGGCGTTTTGGAACTCACGCCAAAATCTTGATGTAAAATGTGCATCTCTATATGTAAAACTATAACAAATTGGTCCAAGTATCGGTTGAACACCCGATTCATTAAATCCATAAACGTTGCAGGTGCGTTAGTCAACCCAAATGACATTACAACAAAGTCATAGTGTTCGTACCTCGTGGAAAAAGCTGTCTTGGATACATCACCCTTTCGAATCTTCAATTGATGGTAATCCGATCTCAAATAAATCTTGGAAAAGTATTCCGCACCATGAAGTTGATCAAACAAATCGTCAATCCTTGGCAAAGGATACTTATTGCGAACTGTAATATGATTCAACTCTCTATAGTCAATGCACAATCTCATCGTTCCGTCCTTCTTCTTCACAAATAAAATAGGAGCACCCCAAGGAGAGTCACTTGGGCTAATGAAGCCTTTCTCGAGCAATTCTTGAAGTTGCACTTTAAGCTCAGTCGGGGCCATACGATACGGAACCTTAGAAATTGGAGCAGCTCCTGGTATAAGGTCGATAACAAACTCGATTTCATGATCTGGAGGAAGACCATGGAGTTCTTCTGGAAATACGTTCGAAAATTCATTAACGACGGGAATATCGGATAAGTTCTGAATAGTTATATGAGTATCCACAATATAAGCTAAATATCCTTGACACCCCTTCCGAAGCAAACGTCTAGCTCGCAAGGCAAATATAAGGCAAGACAAAGTAATAGAAGTAGAACCCTTATACTTGAACTTAGATTGACCGAAAATCCAAAATTGTACTTCTTTAGCATAGCAATCTAACGAGGCCTGATAGGAAGACAACTAGTCCAATCCAAGAATGATGTCAAAATCCTGGATGTCCATAGCTATAAGGTCAGCAAGTAACACCCTACCCCTAATGTGTACCAAACAAGGCTTGTGTACAGTCGATACTAAAATGGATTTCCCCATCGGGGTGTCAATCATCAAATCAAATTCTAAAGGTAGTGGGTTGGAACCCAACTTACATGCGAGAGAAGCGGTTATAAATGAGTGCGTGGACCCAGGGTCAAACAATGTATGAAAAGAAAAAGAACCAATCTGAACTGTACCTGCCACTATGTCATTAGAAGTTGTGGCATCTTTGGCAGTCAAAGCATAGGCACGACCTTGTACTCTCGGCCTCTAGTCTCCCGTGGGCGATTTAGCTTCAACCGGTGCTTGAGTGTGATGCCATGGAAAGTGGGTTCGCAGTCGACGTGGAGGTGCCACAAGGAATGCAGTCCGACTCAGATGCCAAGTATGTTGATGTGAGACACAGTAAGGGCAGAGACCAAGGGCTTCCCAGACAGAGCCTGAGGGTGGCAGTGCTGCGAGGGCGATGGCGCAGGATGAATGTACGATGACAGTCACAGTCTGATGCTTAGGTCCGAAGTCAGGGTCCTGTATGTTTCTCTTTCTAGGATTCTAGAGTGAGAAGTGAAAGTGTTCTGAAAATGTCCAAAATCCCCAAATGAATTCTCAAGACCTCTATTTATAGAGGTTGAGATGATGATGTCATCACGTGACACGTGGCGCTCCCCGGGAGTGACACATCATCGAGGGGTCCACATCTGCCGGTACTCCACGGACTGTCAAATCGCATATTCACCTGGCCTGCCCCACACAGCGTCGCTCTGTCTGTCTGGAAAGACTGGCTCCCACAGCGTCGGTGTGGCCAGAGAAACCCCTTGATCTAGCCTCCAATCCAAGCCCTTGTAGAGTCCCACAGGCCAGGCAGTAGTGGGGAAGACCCGACGCCCAACTGCCAGGCAGACTAGGCGCGATGCCCTTCGAAGACCTGCTCCCGTCTTGGAGTGACCCGGGGGTCATAGTCCATAGGGGTGCCAACGCAAGCCCCCAGTGCCAGAGCACATGTCATGAGAGTGGTGCGGCGACGAACGTCGCGAAGCAATACTTGGTGCCGGGGGCACGCATGATGAGAATGGCGCTCGGGTGCGACGACGAAGGTCGCAAAGCTATAGTTGGTGCCGGGGGCACGCATGATGAGAATGGTGCACGGGCGCGGCGACGAACGTCGTGGATCTATACTTGGTGCCGGGGCACATGTTATGAGAATGGCGCATGGGCGCGGCGACGAAGGTCACGAAGTATTTACTTGGTGCCGGGGCACATGTCATGAGAGTGGCGCATGGGCGCGGTGACGAACGTCGCGGAGGTGGCGCACTGGCACACGTTGGGTGTCCCGAAGATGGGATTTGAGCTAAGTGTACCTGTCATAACAAGATGATGAATGCAACATGTAGTAATGTCGAAGCTGGAAGTGATGGTATGCGGTCGTCGGACGATGGACATCACGAGGTTGATGCAGGACGGATGTCGCGAGGTTGTTAGACGACGGACATCGCGAGGTTGATGGACGACGGACATCGTGAGGTTGATGCACGACGGACGTCGTGAGGTTGATACACGATGGACGTTGCGAGGTTGATGGACGACGGATGTCGCGAGGTTGATGCACGACGGACGTCGCGAGGTTGATGCACGACGGACGTAGTGAGGTTGATGCACGACGGACGTCGCGAGGTTGATAGACGACAAACATCGCGAGGTTGATGCACGACGGACGTCACGAGGTTGATGGACGATGGACGTCGCAAGGTTGATGGATGACAAACGTCGCGAGGTTGATGCGCGACGGACGTCGCGAGGTTGCTACACGACAGATGTCACGAGGTTGATGGACGACGGCTGTCGTGAGGTTGATGCACGACGGACGTCGCGAGGTTGATGGACGACGGACATCGCGAGGTTGATGGACGACGGACATCGTGAGGTTGATGCACGACGGACATCGCGAGGTTGATGTACGAACGTCCGCAAACATCGCGGAGGTGCAAAGACTTGAGAAAACAAGTGCGCGCGGGAGGGGAGGCCATAGGCTAAAGATTGGGGGAAGGCCAAGGCCACCACCCCTGGGGAGGCCGAGGCCGACCCCTTGGTGAGGCTGAGGCCAACCCTAAGGGGTGGCCAAGGCCAATGGCCAACTCCTATGAAGGGAGGCCAAGGCCACTCCCCCTTTGGGTGAACTTCGAGCGCACCGATGGTAGGTGCTTTGATGAGCGATGACGAATCAGAGAGTTGCGTTGCAACGATTGTGTCAACGTGAATCATACCCATGTGACGAACAAGGTGCTAAAGTCACATACAAAGCGTACGAAGCGAACAAAGTGCAAAAAAGGACGTTGTGCGAAAAGTGAAGAACTGGGGGGGGGGGGGAAGGCCAAAGCCAACCTCCCATGGGAGGCCGAGGCCGACCCCATGGCCTTAGGTGAGGCCGAGGCCGACCCCATGGGGTTGGCCAAGGCCTTTGCCCTTTGACTCCGTTGCCCCGGTTACGCCGTCGGTCGATGTTTTTGGTGAAGAAGTTCTCGGGTGGTTTTGGTGTGACGAACGTGCTACTGTGAGTGATGTTGATGTAAAATAATTGGTGACTACGTCGCGCGTGAGGCGTGTGAAGCAAAGAATGCACGTGAGTTGGGCGCCCGAACTTTGACCGGTTCGAAGCGTTGAAGAATTAACTGTTGAATCCGTTGACGTGTTCGCATGAAATGGGACCCTTATTGGGCCCTTGGGTACGACCAGAATAGGTTGGGAACAGAGTGTTATAAGTCTTCTTTTTCTTTGGATATGGGCATTCCATAGCATTATGCCCCACCTTCCCATAATTGAAATATGAATTCGTCAAACGATGGCAGGGCTTATCCCTATGATTCTTGCCGCAGATGTTGCAAACCTTCGCAACTCTTTGAATCGATTGCATGCTCACTTGTAAAGTTACTTTCTTCTTGTTTTGACCACCACTCTTGTTCTTGTTCAAAGCTTCTGCACGGCTCCTTTTGTGTCTCTGTTCCTCCTGCTCTTTTAGAAACTCCTCATAATCCGTCTCTAGAATTTCTGCCCGTTCAACCACCTTGGCATAAGTTAGAAGTTTCAAAGCCAATAATCTATTCTTGATGCTGCGCTTCAATCCTTTCTCGAACCTTCTTGCTTTACGATTTTTGGTGTCAACAAGATGTGGGGCATATCTTGACAATGAGGTGAACTTCGCCTCATATTGGGCTATTGCCATATCATTCTGTATGAGCTTCAAGAATTCTTCCTCTTTCTGATCTTTTACATTTTGAGAAAAATACTTCTCGAAGAAAACACCTTTAAATTGTTCCCGAGTCATGGGATGATTGGCGCTGATTCTTTACGTGCATTTGACCATCTTCCACCAATGGTCAGCCTCATCTTCTAACATGAAAACAACATATACCACCTTTTGTTCATCACTGCAGTCCCAAAGGTCGAACACCTTCTCATTTTGATTCACCCACGCTTCAACCTTCTCTGGATCGGGTTCCCTTCTAAAAGTGGGGTACTAACTTTTTGAATTTCTCCACGTCTCCGGATTTAACACCATCATTTTGTCCATCATTTTGATTTCGGTGCAACGGTACTGTGTTCCTTCTGGCGATTAAGTTCGCCAAATTTTGAAATCCTCGTACAATGGCTTCAACAACTCCGTCATTCTGGGGTGGCTAGGGAGGATCGTTGGCGTTACGATTAAAGCGTCTAGGAGGCATGGTACTCTTAACACATCAAAGGAAACTGCATAAGACTACAACGTACAAAAGATAATCGTGAAATCAAAATAAATCTCACAACGTCTTAGACCTAGGCCGATCACACGAGTCTACAGAATCACAAACCTAAGCTCTGATACCAACCCTGTCACGCCCCCAACACAGGAGGCCGTGACTATCAAAAAATCTCTAAATATACTGCTAGGGTTCTAAAAGAACATAATAAACAGAGCACTAGAAGCCAGCAACATAAAGTATTTTCATATACAATGAAAGTCTATTACAAAACATTCCCAAAGTATTCCCTTACAAAAGAAATCTATGCGTAGCAGCTAAGCTAATGACCCAATACATTTACATTGAATGACCCGTAAGCGGGTAAGATTTCCAAAGTACAGATACAAAAATTCAATGCTAAGCAAAAATCGATGTACTTTGAGGCTGCCACAACATTCAATTGTCACTCCCTTCACCTGTGACAAAGGCAAGGTAGGGAAGGAAAATGAGTGAGCTCAAATAGCCTGGTAGGGTAAACCAATGGTAAGATGTCAAGCAATAAAAGCATAATCTAAAAACAATATTAGATTAAAGGAACCAATCATGTCTTTCTATCAAATATCAAAGTATCAAAGATCAGCATTTTACCCAAAACATATTTCAATTATATGTAGGGTACGTTACTAACATGCGATGACTATGGTGGTCATAAGACCCAAATGTCGAATCAAACATGCAAATATCAAACGGGTGCTCCGGAGCGTACGAGGAGTCTTTGGCTCACTAGCATAACAAACATATGTCCAATTGACCCTCTCAATTTGAGAGTTGTTCAAAATAGCCAATGTCAATCCTAAATTGACGATCACAAACGTACGAATGCAAAGGTGTGCTCATCAAGGCTCAAATGGAGGAAGGTACACAATGTTATAAAAGAGAGCAAAAGTTAATAATGAACCAATGAAGATGAACGGTATTGGACAAGGCATAAGCTATTGGATTTCGAAAATACCTTCCCACAGCAAAAAACGATAAAATCCCTACCTCAAAAGCTTTCGAACAAGAGAAACCTCAAGCACCACCTTAATGCCAAAGGATCTTCCCAAGCCTTTTAATCTCTCTCTCCGAAAAGGAAAAGAACTAGGGAGCAAAAGAAACAATGAACCCAAAAGGCTTGAAAGGAAGAAAGAAGTCTATTTATATGGAATAGAAAAAATTTTAAGTTTTCATTCGAAGGAAAAGACTTTGCCTTTGACCGAATTCAGCAGACACAAAATGTTTCAATTTTTTTTCAGCCGACCGAAAACTTTTTAGTCGACATAAAACATTTTTAGTCGACCAAAAACTTTTAATTTGACCGAAAACATTTTTTTTAGTCGACCGAAAGCTTTTTTAGTCGACCGAGAACCTTTTTAGTCTACCGAGAACCTTTTTAGTTGACCGAAAACTTCAGACTCCAAAACATCACCAACCTTCCCACTTTGATTCGAATGAAACGAATTTTCATTCGACCGAAATTTTTAGAAATGATAAAAAAACCATTTTCTTAATATTATCAAAAGACCACAAACTTATTTATTTACTTAAAATAATAATTACGCACAAGGAAAGAAAATTCTTGGGGTATTACAATATGTATTTATAATAATAATAATAATAAAAAGAATATCTTCATTTTCTCTCTTACAAGGTAACGAGCTCTGGCATTGGCTCTACACTCCAGCATCGGGACCAATTTGGAGAATTCGCTCGCACCCCAATGGCTGAAGAATACATGAATACGTTCCCTGTTTTCTCTCGTCCAGATTCAGTCCAAGGGTTTTATACCGTCCATCCACGTTAATACATGAAAGTCGCGTGCAATCTTTTTTATAGTCTCCATCCCAGTCTAAGTCCATCGTTAAAAGGTAAAAAAACCCTCAGTCTAGGTCGACCTAAGGATGGCATACCTTCTTATCCCAGTTTTATTCTCAGTCCAGTTCCAGTTTAGTTGGCGAATCCATAGAAATTCTTGTGTGTCCCCTACAGATACCTTTCCCTCGGTATCAAAGTCCCCAACCACTTTCCAACGTTGTTGGCTCCAACTTTCACACATGAGTCCTTTTTGTATGTGCCTAAACATCCATCCGCTTTTACACATTGTTGGCTCCAACTTCCACACACGAAGTGTCGAATCCCTACCAAGCATTGGTGGCTCCAATTTTCACACATAAATATTTTCCGTGGGCCTAAACGCCCATCCGTTTTTACGCGTTGTTAGCTTCGACTTTTAACAACACCTCTTTTCTGAACTATGTAAGAAGCATTGCAAAGGTTTGACCTCATATTTGTGTGAGTTTTTTAGTCGGTCTTGAGTCATGTGGTCCTTTTCCGTATTTTTACTACAAAAATGTGTTGTTTTACTGTGATGTTCATTCGCGTACGAGCTCTTTTACCGAGGGGCTCTATAGACACCCCATTTTTTTCTAGTAATTGTTAATTAAAATAAACAATAGGCTTTATTATTTATTAGAGTGCATTATTAAGTTTAGGGCTAGTAATGTGACCTAATTAAAGTTAGACCAATCTAGTTTAAATCTAGTTTAATTATCCAAGTCTAGTCTAGACTGGGTAGAGATCGACGTATCAATTGCATGGTTAGCATCTTGTACTATCTATCAGCATAGCTAATGCAGGCCAAGGCCACGAGGAACCAAGATCATATCACAAACCCTAGCTCTCCTACCCAGGCCCGAGTCAGAAGTAATCCTATCATCCAAATTAGGAAGGATACTGTCACGCCTCGAAATGGACCTAACCGACTAAACACGTCATTATTAAGTCAACCTCACAATTACTGGCCGATTGATCAGGGTCTAGGAATTTTTGAAATTTTGAGTCTAAAACCAGCTCGTCAGTTAGTAGCTTTTTTGAAATTTTGGCTAAAAAACTGACCGGTTAATTAGCTGTGTTATTAAAAAAAAATTGAAAACTAAGGAGTCAACAACTAGCCGGTTGATCAGCCTCATTGATCAACTTAAAGGACAAAACCGACCGGTTAAACTTTCCTATAAATATCACCAGTCAAGTCTCTTATAGGAAAGTAGCCAAGTCATAAACTAATCGGCGGTTTCAGGGTGAATTGCAATTCCTAGACTCTATCATCACTTGATGCCGGCATGGTAAAAGTTTTGGTGATATTTCGTTCTAGGTTGGGTTCAGTCTCCATCTTTTCTCCTTCGCCCTCTCCTCCTTCGTCTCTCTTTCTTATGTTGGTGCTTTAAAGCCAATACCCTGCGTAGTTGGATGAGGGATGAGTGTTCTTTCCTAAGTGAGGAGTGTGGACCAGTTGTGATTTGATGTGGCATTTCCTCTGATTATAATACCTTTTGTCGAAGGTAGGGTGTAAGCTCCTTTTAAGTGTGGCTCTTTCCCTTACCTCAAGCTTTATCAGCCTAACTATTCCTTGGGTGCAAGTGTTTTGGATATAATACTGTTTCATGTGCTTTGGCTGAGACAGAGAAGCCCCCTCCCCCTTCGGTTTCCATTATGAACTGGCCTGACATGATATCAGCTAGCCCAATTTGCTGCTTTGGAGAAAGAGATAGGGTGGACAGCTGTGAAAAGTAAAGGGAAGAACAAAGTTAGTAGGGGTTCTTCTTCACCTCAGAAAGTTATTCAGCAGAGCCATATTTAGCAGAAGCAGGTTAGTGTCTAATTGACTAGTTCTCAGCAGGAGGTCAGTATTCAGCGGCCTTTACCTCGTGAGGTACTTTTTCATAATATTCCAATTATGCATTGATTTTGTCGCGCACTCTGATTTGCATGTACACTCTAGCTTGCATGTACATCCTGAGTTTGGCACAAATTCAAATTCTAACTCAGATTTTATTCCCAGCAAGGTCATTCAAAGAAATAATCTGTCATCTCTAAGATTAAACTAGATTCTAGTGTAAATAAGAAGAAAAAGAAAAAGGGAGGGTATGTAGGCAACCTTCATTCGGTGCAACCATGTCTAAACAGGTATATGTTCGAGGGTAGTTAACCCTTAACTCATGTCAGTACGTGAAACTCACATACGGTCTTCATTTTTCAACACAGATTTATGTTCGAGGGTACAAACCCTCAATTTAGGTTGACACACTGATATTACATACCTTGCTCTATCCAGTCTCAATTTTTTTTCATATTCCTAGACAATCAATAGTCATTATTGTTGGCTCTAGCATCTTGGGATGCGTGACAATATCAATCTTTGATTTGAAGATAAGGTAGAATATTGGATACAAATTGAAAATTGACAAAAGTCAACTAACCGACCGGTGAGTCGAAAACTAGCCTGTTAACCCCTAAATTTTTATATATTTTATTACGAATTTGGGGACATTATCTTGTCCCAAAATAGGTCATTATCTCAGTCAACTGTCAGGGATAATACCAGATTCGCGGAACACTTTTCATATTAACACCAATCACTTTTCTCTCAAATTAATCCTCAAGTCTACAAGTCAAACTTACCTTCTTAACTCTAACCTAACTTAGGTTAAAATCTAACAGCTAGGCTAGTTATCTAATGGACCGGGCCTAATTAATTTGGGCTAAACTAACTAGATTGGACTGACAGATAGGCTAAGTGGATTCCAATATTCTAATCCAAATCTTTCGTGATCTATGAAAGGATTTTCAAGCTAACCTTACAGTCCTAGAAGCTCAACATACCAAAATCACCTTGAGTGTAGGACTACACATGGAAAAAGAAGCAAAACAAAGAATTTGGAGAATAACCAAATATCAAAGAGAAAGAAGGGAGGAAAAGAGAAAAGCCTGGACTCAAAGCTAATGGGTAGTACGGATCTAATGATGAAGGGAGATTATTGCTCCAGAATGGGAGGAAAAGTTGGCTATGCTTGATTCGCAGATCGCTACGATGAGAAAGACGAATAACCTAATGAACTTCGATACCTTTACCATAGGCTTAGGTGATAGACTCCCTCTAAAGTTTAAGATGCCAAATATAGATAGATTCAATGGGAGGATGGATCCCCGGGTCCATGTGAAGATCTATATGTGAGCATTAGCTCCTTATGGAGTTAACCAGAACCAATTGGTTCAGCATTTTTCTCATACCTTGACTAAAGCCACCGCTCGATGGTTCCTCACCCTCGACGATTCAAGATTGAAAACATGGGAAGGTATGATGTGAGAATTTGTTAATGAGTACCAGTACAACATTGATTTGGATATTACTTGTGGACACTTGGAGACTATCACACATAAGCCTAAAGAGTCAGTCTCAAACTTTAGAATGTGATGGAGGAATAAGGCTGCTCAGATGGTTAATTGCCCATCTGAAGAAGAATAGTTCAACATGATGAGGAATAGCTCGCTACCGATGTAGCATGAGTATCTTTTTGGCTAGTATCACTTTTCCTTCAAAACACTAATGAGGTCCCTGGTGCAAATTAAAGATGCTATCAATAAGGGAACCATACCCTGAGAAACTAATGCTATCAATAAGGGAACCATACCCTGAGAAACTAATGCGAGAGGATGCTAAGTTAGTGGGGGAAAGGCAATGCTTTGTCAAAGCTAGATAGTGTAAATAATGTCAAAAGGGCGAGGTCATAATAGGTAATGTCATGGGAAGCCATTCCCAAGCCACGACGACATTTCACCCGTTTAACCGCCCACTTACAGAAGTCTTTAAAAAGTTGCTACTAGGAGGCCTAATTTCCTAGTTCCCACACAATCATGAATTAGTCGTTCTACCCGAAGGATACGATGCCCAACTTCATTTCGCTTATCATCCATGTTAGCGAGACTGTGGCTTTCTGCCTTATACCCACAGTGCCATTGAAGTTAGACCTTTCCTTGTTAGTATGAGATGCACGCCAACAATAGTTGGATATATGCCCAAAAGATTCCATGCAATATGTATTGGAGTGGGATAAGGCATCAATCCATGCATCTAGTAACTTCGTGTTTATGTATATCATTGTTGTATAAGGTAGAGATATGAATGCATATTGGAGATGTAAGATCTCCAAGTGATGTTTGGAAGATGATCGAGATCATTGCTTCCAACCATAGACGTGACATCTTATCCAAAGAGTATGGGGTACAAAGTTGGGAAGAAGATGACTTCACAGATAAAGATGGTGAACATCTTGAGGAAGAAACTCTAATGCAGGATGAAAATGAGTTTCACACTTCCAATACCCAGAGGAGACAAATGATGAAGAAGAGTCCAAGGCTTTTTATAACGCCCTCGACTTTGGGAGTCGTGACCAATATACTTCAAGTATTAAGTCAATGCATTCTAATAGATACTTAATCACACTAAGGTATAAACAGAGCGTCTAATCCATTATCGAAAAGATATCTTCAAAAGATAGAGGCTTAATTATAACCCAGCCTCTTACAATCCATCTTATCCCAAAAGAAAAATCTATCTCCAAATTCTATTACAAAAGTCTAATGCCAAATCAAATCACCCACATCGGTATAAAGTTCTCAAAAAGGAATACATCGTTTTTAACATACTAAAAAAATAGAAGCTATAATTCCCCATGCGTGCCATGCTTCTAATCAAGTCTACCATCTGTGGTAAGGGACAAAGCAACAAATATGGGGTGAGCTGAAATAGCTCAGTAAAGGGAAATCAAATGGAAGCAAATACGTTAATTCATATTTCGAAACAAATCCACAACTTTGATGAACAAACAATGGCAATTGACATTTACATCAATAAAGCGAATCAAATATACAAAATGGTCATTAGTGGCCATAGGCCCAAATTGAACACAAAACCCGAAAGTACGAAACGCATACCGGTAGAGTAATAGCCGTCGTTGTGAGGACTATCCGGAAGTCACGTAAAGTGACTACAAAAGCCACTAAGGTGGCTACAAAAGTTACCAAGTAACTATAAAAGTTACCGAAGTGACTACAAAAGTCTTAAAGATTCCCTTTTTCAACAAAAAGTTGTTCATTCTAATGATCATATACAAATTACAAATTTTGAATTCAAATAGCAATGAAGGCAAATACAAAGCAATTGAACAATTCTCCAAAGTTGTACAACAACTTGTAAAGTGATACTAATTAACGAATCCTTACCACAACAAGAAATATGAAATCCCTTACCTTAATAAGCTCTTGGCACAAAATCCTTAAAGTGTCGCCTTAGTATCTCAAGAGTCTCCCCACCCCCCCTCTCTCTCACAACCTTTAAGAAGAGAACCAAGGGAACTAAAAAGAAGAGTTGGAGGAAAAAAAAGCTATTTATAGGAAGAATCCTAAGTTGAAAATTTACATAACACTCCCCAAACTTTAGATACTTATTTAAAATGTACCCAAAACTTTTCAATATTTACGAAAAGGAAATCTAGTATTTTCATTCGAAGGAAAACTATTCCTTCGACTAAAAAGGGACTTTCCATTCGACTGAATCCTTCAGTTGGGAAATTGCCTTCTTCACATATGCTTTTTTCATTCGATCGAATCCATTGCATTAGACCAAAAGGGTTTTCATTTGAATGAATCCTTCGGTCACAAAATTATCTTACTCAAACTTGATTTTCATTCGGATGAAAAGGTCCTTCATTTGACCGAAAACTTTTCATTCGAAGCAAACACTTTTTATTCGAATGAATCTTTCTGTGGCTCTACTGTTTTTCTGCCTAACTAAGATTGATTCAAATGAATTGGGATTCATTCGACCGAATCCTTCAGAGTTGGTTTAATGACCATTTTCTTCTAATAATTTATCCCTTTAATCTATTTTCCAACAAATAAGATAGCTTTCCTTTCTTCCCAAACCTCAAGCTTCCTTTCCACGGGGATACTCGTAAAAATACATGATCACCCGTCAAATTTGAGCTCACAACGCCTCGTATCTGCATAATTCTTCTGTCAACTCTGTGCAATCTTAAGTTTGCTCCTAATCATTTGGATCTTGTCTGTAGTGATTTGGACAAGTTTTGGACCTATCAATTTTCTTTCTATAACCTCACTCCAACAAATTGGTGATCGACACCTTCTCCCATAGAGAGCCTCAAATGGTGCCATCTGAATGCTAGCATGATAACTATTATCATAAGAAAATTCTATCAATGGTAAGTGATCATCCCAATTATGTCAAAAATCCATAACATAAGCTCGCAACATGTCCTCCAATGTCTGGATAGTTTGTTCAGATTGCCCGTCCGTTTGTGGATGGAAAGTCGTGCTAAGATTTAGTTGTGTACCCATGGCTTCTTGTAAACTGCCCCAAGAGCGTAAGGTAAATCGAGGGTCTCTGTTTGACACAATAGATAAGGGCACACCGGACAACCTAAGTATTTCTCGAATGTATAAATTAGCAAGTACCTCAATCGAATCCTTGTTCCTTATGGCTAAAAAGTGAGCTGCTTTGGTCATCCGATCAACAATCACTCATATTGCATCGTGTTGCCTTGTAGTTGGCGGCGGTCCAACCATAAAATCCATCGTTATATGCTCCCACTTCCACTTCGGAATAGCAAGCGGTTGTAACTTCCCAATGGCCCTCTGATGTTATGCTTTAATCCACTGACAAACCAAACATCTAGCCACAAGTCCGCTACCTCTCTTTTCATGTTATTCCACCAATAAACATCCCCCAAATTCTGATATATCTTGGTACTACCCGGGTGAACTGCAAAAGGTGAATTGTGAGTCTCTGAGAGAATCTCCTTCTTCAATTCCAAATTCGAAGGAACGCACAGTCTAGAACACATACGAAGAATACCCTCATTATCCAATCTAAAATCTGTGTAACCACCTTCTTTTACTCTGTCACTAATCTTGGCCAATTCAGGGTCTAACGCTTGAGCCACCTTAACTCTCTCAATCAATGATGGTTAAACTTCCAAATGTGCTAAATACCCATCAGAATGAGGAAATCTTACCTCGACTCCTAACTTTTCCAAATCTTCCAACAATTGAGGTTGTGTGGTAAGCATAGCAGAAAGTCTTCACGTACTCTTCTTACTTAGCACATCCGCTACGACATTAGCCTTACTTGGATGCTGCAAAATAGTGCAATCATAGTCCAACAATTCCAACCACCGTCTCTGTCTCATGTTCAACTCTTTTTGTGTAAATATGTAATTCAAACTCCTGGAAACACCTCTGAAAATTCAAGAACCATAGGGACATCCTCAAGCCTGACTCTAGTTATGCGAGTGTCATGAATTTGAGCCAAATAACCTCTACAATCCTTCCTAAGAAGACATTTGGCGAGTAGAGACGAAATCAAATTATGTAGGGTACTAACCCTAGCCCCTTGAATCTTAAATTCAGAATAAAAAATAGAACTTCTCTTTGCTAAAGCAGTCTATCCTGGCATGATTGTAAGACAACCAATCCATACCCAAAATCACATCGAAATCCTTCATATCCAGCAAAATTAAGTCCATTGACAATACTCTATCATCGACGATGATGGAGCACGAATTATATACTCTAGAGGCAACCACAGGGTTCCCAATGAGGGTATCAACATAGAGTTTGGTTTCCAAGCTTCTAGGTTTAACAGTCAAATATTCACAAAAAGACACCGAAACAAATAAGTGTGTGGCATCAAGATCCAGTAATGCAAATGCCTTCTTATCACAGACTTTAAAGGTACCTTTTACAACATCATTTGACACTCCTGCTTCGCAAATTGTTATGGCAAAGACTCTGGCACACCCCTCAAGTGCTCTTGGTTTATCATCTTCTTTCTTATTCCATTTTGAATCACGAGGTGGCTTGGTGCAGTTTCTGGCTATGTGTCCCACTACTCTGCAATTATAACACGCTCTTGTCTCTTTATAGCAGGGCGAGTTTCCATGATATTTTCCATAAGTAGTGCAATTTCTAGTACTGCCTTGAATATGCCGCCTTTGCCCCGATCCACCCTTGACATCTAACGCTGGTTTCCTTCTACTTCCAAAGTTCTCTTCATTACGATCCCTCTTCTTCCTCTTGTCTTCCCACATGAGCAGTTGTTCATCATGAATGCACTCCAGACATTGTGCCCCATCGACCACTTGTGCATAGGTAGGGTTATCCAGAATGGAAATCTGTCGCCTTATCTCAAAGCGCAGTCCTTCTCAAAACTTACGAGCACGATGACTCTTGTCTTGAACAACATGCGAGGCAAATCTTGAAAGTCGTGCAAATCGTTCCTCATACTCCGTGTTCGTCTCGTTTGGATGTTGGGCGATCCTCATGAAGTCACTTTCCATAGCCTCCTTCACATTTAGGGGAAAATACTTTGTGAAGAAGCGGTCTTAAAATGCTTGCCATGTGAGATCTCCTTTCTCTTCTACCATTATCATCCATGAGGTCATCTTCTACCATTGGTCAGCCTCGCCTGTCAATTGAAAAATTGCTAACTTCACCTTCTGTTTGTCTGAGCACCCTATCACCTCGAATACCTTATCCAATTCATTAACCCATGTATTTGTAGCCACAGGATCCGCAGCCTTATCAAACTTATTTGGTCGTAAACTAGTGAACTGTTTCAAGATCACAGCGTTGGCCACAACCTGCGTAGTGATGGGTTCTTCATCCCCTCTTCCACCTCGGCCTCCTCTACCACCACAAATCCCATTGCGGTTACTCATCCTGATTAGCACCATAAACATAATTAAGTCTAATTCTTACACACTTAATCACGTACTAATCCTAACAAGCGCGGAAGCTTTAAACTAACATATCTCAAACTGGTTCAAAGAGTCTACAGAATCTCAAACCTAAGCTCTGATACCAAACTGTAACGGGCCCCCGACTTTGCAAGCCGTTACCAATATACTTCAAGTCTTAAATCATATGCATTCTAATAGATACTAAATCACACTAAGGTATAAATAGAGCGTCTAATCCATTATCGACAAGATATCTTCAAAAGATAGAGGCTTAATTAAAACCTAGCCTCTTACAATCTATCTTATCACAAAAGAATAATCTATCACCAAATTCTATTACAAAAGTCTAATGCCAAATCAAATTATCCACATCCGGGTAAAGTTTTTAAAAAGGAATACATTGTTTTTAACATGCTAACAAAATAGAAGCTATAATTTCTCAGGAGTGCCATGCTTCTAATCAAGTCTACCACCTATAGTAAGGGACAAAGCAACAAATAGGGAGTGAGCTGAAATAGCCCAGTAAGGGGACATCAAATGGAAGCAAATACATTAATTTGTATTTCGAAACAAATCCATAACTTTGATGAACAAACAATAGCAATTGGCATTTACATCAATAAAGAGAATTAAATATACAAAATGATCATTAGTGGCCATAGGCCCAAATTGAAATGCATACCAGTAGCGTAATAGCCGTCGTTGTGAGGACTATCCGAAAGTCACGTAAAGTGACTTCAAAAGCCACTAAGGTGGCTACAAAAGATACCAAGTAACTACAAAAGTCACCAGAGTGACTATAAAAGTCTTAAAGACCCCCTTTTTCAATAAAAGATTGTTCATTCTAATGATCATATGCAAATTACGAATTTTGAATTCAAATAGCAGTGAAGGCAAATACAAAAAAAATTGACCGATTCTCCAAAGTTGTACAACAACTAATAAAGTCATACTAATTAACAAATCCTTATCACAGCAAGAAATACGAAATCCCTTACCTTAAGAAGCTCTTGGTACGAAATCCTTAAAGTGTCGCCTTAGTATGCCAAGTGTCTCCCAAGCCCCTCTCTCTCTCTCTCTCTCTCAATTTTTAAGAAGAGAAGCAAGGGAACTAAAAAGAAGAGTTCAAGGGAAAAAAGGCTATTTATAGGAAGAATCCAAAGTTGGCAATTTACACTAACACTCCCCAAACTTTAGATACTTATTTAAAATGTACCCAAAACTTGTCAATATTTACGAAAAGGAAATCTAATATTTTCATTCGAAGGAAAACTATTGCTTCAACTAAAAATGGGGTTTCCATTTGACTGAATCCTTCAGTTATGAAATTGCCTTCTTCACATATGCTCTTTTCATTCTACCGAATCCATTCATTCGACCGAAAGTAGTTTCATTCGACTAAATCCTTCAGTCACAAAATCGTCTTACTCAAACTTGATTTTCATTCGACCGAAAACTTTTCATTCGAAATAAACACTTTTCATTCGAAATGAATCTTTTAGTGGCTCTAAGGTTTTTCTACCTAACTAAGATTGATTCAAATGAATCAGGATTCATTATACCGAATCCTTTAGAGCTGGTTTAATGATCATTTTCTTCTAATAATTTATCCCTTTAATCTATTTTCCAACAAATATGATCCTTATTAGCATAAAAAGGGTCTCTTACACTTTTGAAGCCAATGAGAACGAAGATTTGACAAATGGAGAAGAGCCATTTGAAAATATGGAGGAGAGCAAGAACAAAAATAGTGATGAATGCTCAATATGAAGAGATGGAAGATGAGAGCATCGACAAAGAGATAAATGTTCATGGAGGTCAAAACGTGAACAACTTAGGTATGACTTTTAATTTTTCTTTAAGAGAAGAAAATGTGGTTGGGTCGTTTCCATTATACGGCCTCACAAAGTTTGAAGAAGAAAGTGATGATTACTTTTTCATGGCTAAGAATAACGTGGTAGTGCCACAAGGATATGCAGCTAAGGTTGATGTTTTGAAAACTTATTTCGTTGAAAATCATCCTAGCACTTGCTTTTCATGCTTGCGAAGGAAAATGATTTGTGAAAAGTCAAACAAGTTATCCTTAACTTGGTGTGGAGAACTTGTTAAATGATGCAGGCTGGGTGAACATGAAGATGTTTTTTTTTATAAGGACGAGTTGCTTGAAATGTCCAAAGAAAATGGTCAAGATTCAGTATGCACCCACGTGTTGGAAAGAAGCCAGAGGTGCAATAAGAAGATGACCCACATATGATACATGTCAAAAGAAATGGCCAAGAAGATTGTTACTGTTAATGGAATCGAAGATGAAGACCATTAGTGGCACTTATCAAGCACCTCAATCATGAAGAATGTTTGAAGACATAAATCATGTTCAAGGGATGTGTTGAAGAATAAACTTGATTTAGCTATTTAGTGTGATAATTAGGATGAAATGTGGGTTGTTAAGTGATGACCATGATGATTCGGAAGACTAGACAAAGAAGAAGAGAAGCAGGCTCTACCTCCGAAGGAACTTCCATTGTCAGTGGTGTATAAGTTACAAGTACATTAGTTTACATGCTAGTGCAAGTAGTGGGCTAATATGTTATGAAGTAGTAAGTTAGTGGTAGCTACACTTACTTGTTTACGAGTTACTTAGAAGCACTATATAAAGGTGTAAAAATAGGGTAAAAAAAAGGAGAATGAATATAAGGTAAAGTTTTAAGGAATATTGTGTGTTCTCTTCAAGTTCTCTTCCTCATATTTGTAAGAGTGAGTTCGAGTGACCTTAATTTATCTCCAACACAACCTTGGTCTCTGTCTTCCAAGTCAATGTACAGTTGAAGGTATGAGCCTTCTATGCTTTTTCTTTTATAGCCAACTTCAATGTTGTGGGGATTTTTGTATGCACGTTGAGTTAAGTCATTGCTCAGCATAATTAATAAGGTCACCTTCCAAAAAAAGCATATGGAGAACTATATCTCCCATAGTTGACACTAGATGCCCTTACATGAAGTACACCAAAGTGGAATGGGATAAGGCATCAATCCACTTCTGATCCTTAATCTATATCCTAGAGTCAAGAAAGGATAGGAGCATGACAGAAAATCATAGCAAAAATCAGACTTTTTTATTTTTTATTTTATTTTCAATTTTTATTTTTCTATATATTTGTTTTAAAAAACTCTATTGAAGACTAAGGTCAAGAAGTTGACTCTAAGACATAGACATAGAAATAGAAACTAACCCTGACTGTCGGGATAAGGGAATCATATGTAGCCCTTGGAAATAATGCCTGCAGAAGTAAATGGTTGTGTAATGGACTACCAAACAAGAAAAGACATTATCCTAACTATCTGTAGAAGGGAATCACAAGGCGCCTCTAGAAGAAATGCATATAGACAAACTAACAAATGCAATGTACTAGGCGAACAAAAACAGACACTATACTGACCATCAAGAGATGGGAATCGCAACAGGATCCCTTAGACAAAATTACTGCCAAATGATGGCTAAGTTTCTGTTATGAATCCAATAAAAGACTCTAATACAAAGGATTCAAAGAGGAATTTGGGAGGCCAAAATTCACAGTTGAAATAACCATTCTAAACAAGCTTTGTGTTAAATTTAGAAGAGAACTATCTTCTACAATTTGAACATTTTTTTGTGCCACATTTCTTTCTATTTTTCCAACCATTCATCACCCATTCGTTTGGAAGAGAGACCACTGAAGAATTGCTGTAGCTGATATAAGAGATTGAACTAAAGTGAGATGAGTAACATCAGCAAACTCTTAAAATCAAGATCAAGCTCCTGTTATATCCTTTCTCAACAAGGTGAGCTTTATACTGCTCGATGGTACCATTAGAGCATGTCTAAGCCTTGCAGACTCATTTGCAACCAACAACACCTGTATTAGGTAGCAAGGTACTCAATTCCAAAGTGTTATCATGAGTAAGAGCCTCAAGTTCTTTGGTTATTGCTTTCTGCAATAAATGATTAAGAGTTTCTCACTAAAGAAGGTAGTTCATATATAGTGGCAAGAACTGAATAAACATGATAATCTCATAGATGAGCAAGTTGAGTTCTTACCTGGGTAGGATAATAAGATGTAGGAGGTGTTGGTTGCTCTGGTGGATATGATTACAGTATACTACCATTGAAGACATCTGTAATGGTGTTAGATCGCTTAATAGGGTCAACAGTGGAAGTGTCTCAGGTTTGAGGTGTGACACTAGATGAAAATGAAGTAGCTGAAGATCATATATAAGGACAATCAGTGGAAGATGCTTGGATTATAAAAATAGCTCAACAAACAAATCTATAAAGATACGAGGTATGGAAGGTGAGGGGCGACTAAGTTTAGAGAGGATGGTAGAGGGAGTAGTTTCTCAAAAGATGACAAAACGAGAAATAGGATGACGACGAGAGACTTGATCATAATAACAATAGCCTTTTATGTTGGATCTTGTATCCAGAAAACAACACATATGAGCTCGACGCTCTAGGTTTTTTGCTCTTGAGAGGCAAGTAGGACAAAGAACATGCACTCAAATACATGTAAATGAGAGTAGTCTAGAGCTTCCCACCATAATATCATTTACACAAAAAAAAGTTTTAGAAACAATTGGGGGGACCCTAATGATATAGTACACTGCAGTAAGCACAGCTTCACCCAAAAAACAGCTCAGTAACCAAAGCATAGAAAAGAAAGGAATGAGAAGTATCGAGAATAAAAGAATTCTTATGTTCAGCCCGACCATTCTGCTGAGGAAATATTGGGAAGCAAGAGATAGAATAGGTGTCATGCTGACTAAATGGTCTTTGAAGCCAGTTGAAATGTACCCTTGAGCATCTTTAGACCAAAAGACTTTGATGAAATTATTAAATTGTGCCTAAATCATCTCTATAAATTGCGATAAAATAGACAAAAAAGTTCATATCTAGATTTCCTAAGGTAAAATTATGTGTAACGTGAATGATTGCCAATAAAAAAATTATGAAGTGCAGAGCCCCACACCCTTACCCCCGCCCCCCAACATCAGAGTGGAAAAGATCAAATGGAGCAGTGGCTAAGGAATTGTTTTTAATAATAAATTAAGTTGGTTGTTTGCCAATTCACAAAATACACAATGAAGGACACCTTTGAAACCGATCCTAATGACCCCAAGGAATGTAGGTTGAAGCTTAGAGCTAGATGGATTACATATTCAGGAGTGCCAATGATAATAATATGATTGAGTAGCGGTTATGATAGATCGAGATGGAATATGAAGTGATGCAAGTTCAAACTATCGTCCCACTTTACAACTAGTCCCAATAATCTTCCATATTGATGGATCTTGCAATGAACAACCCAAATGAGTGAAGTGAACACCAAAACCAAGCTCACATAGTTGAGTAACAAAAAGTAGGTTTAAACTGAGATGACGAACAAAATAAGTATAGATAAAGAGATTAGGGGAGAAGATGTTTCCCTTATGACTGATGGTCACGGTGGAGCCACTTGCCGTATAAATGGAGGGAACATCTGAAGCCAAAAAGTTAGTAATGAAAATAGAGGAATCAACTATCATATGCTTGCAATAGCCAGAACCAATAGGCCATGGATGATCACTTGGTGTGATAGAGAAGCAAGGACAGCAATCTGTTTATTTTTATGAGCCATCGTTTGAGGAAAAAATAATAGCCTTAAGATAGGTATTGAAAACTTTTTGTTGAGCCCCAGTAAATAGTATATAGCAGTAGAAAAAAAAACATAAGGCAATATTATAGAAAACTTTGATAGCGACTACGATCGAGAGAAAAAGAGACCAGAATAACCTCAAAAATAAAAAGAAAGATAAGAAAATAAAATGCTAGGGTTGAGCTGAAGCACAGTAGTTTCATATAAAGTAGCAAGAGCAGAATAAGCGTGATAATCTTCAAGAGAGTGAGAGAGAAAAACTCCATATATTGGATAATTGTATCAAAGGTTTGGATAATGTTATCAAAGGTACAAATAAGGGTATGTAGTACTTGTAGTACGCAACAATCTAATAAGATCTAGTCAAATCCTAGACAATATTTCAAATTACACATGCTTCTTCACATGACCTTTTTGACTTCCTCATGTGACCAAATGTTGATAAAATCAAGAACAAAAGCACATGATGAGAAGCCCCAACAAAGGTTAAGATGACGATATCAACAAATTATAATCAAGAGAATGGGCTCGATGGATGAAGTGAGACATGAGCAAAGAAGCAAATGGTCTTGTTTGTGTTAGATGATGTAGGCTGGTTTTAGACATAGTGCAAGAGGAAACTACATATGAAATATCAAGGAGTAAGAATTTATGGAGCAAAAGAGTTTGAACCGCCAACACAAGCCATCAAATCATGGAAAAACTGCCTTTAATCCACAGGAACTCAAAATCAGCATCAATAACAAAGTTAGCCAATATCAAAGCAAAATCAACAGAGATGCTTGACTAACCTAGAATGTCGTTACCGCAAGAAAAAAGAATTGATTGTTGTTATCGTCTCTGTCACAACAGTAGATCGTTGCCGTTGTCATCGTCAAAATACTAGATCGTAACCACCGTCATCTGCACAGTTGATTGCCGCTATTATGGTGTTATGGTGAGGTTGAGTCAAAGAGAAGAGAGAAGGAAGATCGACATTGCCATGGTGAGGTTGAATCAAAGAGAAGAGAGCTTCTAGAACTAGCGTCAGGCAAAGGCTGTGAGCCGATAGACAAAAACAGTGACAAAACATGTGGGCTGGACTTGCAAATTTAAGGTTGGGCCGTAAGAATTAGACTGTGGGCCTCAAAGAATGTTTTTTTAATTTCATGGAATTGAATATAATTGTAATTCCAATTCTAAATAAGTTGTCCAATCAGGAGAATTATAATTCTTAATGTCCACTTCCAAAATCTAACTCAATTCCAAGGCTAAATACCGTGATCCAATCGGATCATTATTGAAATTCCTTCTCTTATTCCTAGCTTGAAGAAAAGTTTATTATTTTTATGTCCCACATCAAGCCAGTGAACCCCCAAGTTTTGCTCGAGAAAACTCTCTTTTACTCACTCGGGCAAAAATCTCAAAATTTTCCTTCTCAATCCTCCACTACACCGGATCAAGAGGGTTCGAGGCCAACATTTTCTAAACATATTGTAGAGAGATCATGGTATAAACATGGTCTGAATATTGCTAAAGTGTGCCTAATTAAATTCCTTAAGTTTTAGCTTAAGAAGCTTGAGCTTTCAGACCACTCTGTACATAGCACAACCCGAAAGGGGCCTGCTCCACACATCAGCAACCAAAGGTAAGAACTTGTGATGATCGGCCCATATATCTAAGAATTTAAACGGCTTGAGCATCTTGTCAAAATTCGACAAGAGAATGAATGAAATGGGTGAATGGTCAGAGTTACCTCTAGGACGAAAGATCACTTCAGATTTTGGAAATTCAGAAGACCAAATGTCATTAACAAGGGCATGAACAATCTTCCTCCAGATAGTATCACCATCATCCTGATAGCTAGTCCACATTTAGAAGCAACCCAAGTACTTAAAATCAGGAAGTTCCAAAGATACTAGTCATTCTTGGAACTTCTAGTTGTAGCGGCACTACTTATTGCTACCCCTTAGTTTCTCTCTCAGATTTTTGATGGCATTAAAATCACCGAGGATCAGCCAGGGATGATTGACAAAGGAATGAGACTAATACTCTAGCTCGTACTAGAGCAGAGACCTATCACTAGAGTTATTCGACTCAAACGCAAGAGAGACAAAGAAAGGAGACAACCTATCTAGAAAGTCCACTTTACAATGAATTATTTGATCAGACATCCCAAGGCAAGAAACATTTATTACTTTCGGGTTCCATAGAACCCAAATCCTACCATTCACAAAGAATTGGTAGTTATTTATGAAGGACCAACTAGGAAATATATGGTTACATATAATCTAGGCATTAAGACTTGCTACTCCAATTTCAAGGATCCCAAAAAGCATAACACCTATGGAGGTAATCATATGATGAGCCTGCACTTGCCAACCACTCTCATTAAATCCTCGAGAATTCCAGCAAAAGATGTTATGCATGATAACTAAATTACCAAAAAGGTGCTACAAAAAATTAGAAGTAAAGATTTCTTGACGGAGAGACTTCTTTTTTTTTCTTTTTCTTATTATTAACACTAGAATCTAGGTTCATCTTATTTCTAGGATGAGATGACAGATTATTTTTGGACTAAGTGTGCTAGAAATAAAATCCGAGTTAGGATCTGAATTCGTGCCAGACTCCGGTACATATGCAAGCTAGAGTGTACATGCAAATCAGAGTGTGCAACAAAATCCACAATAGGCATCTTCGGAATATTATGACAAAGTACCTCACGAGGTAAAAGCTACTGAATATTGACCTTCTGCTGAGAACTAGTCTGTTGGACACTAACATGCTCTTGTTGAATAACTTCCTGAGATGAAGAAGAGCCCCTCTGATTTTGTTATTCCCTTTGCTTTTTCACGGATGTCCATCCTGTCTCTTTCTTCAAAGCAACAACCTCGCTAGCTAAGGTTGTGTCAGGTCGGTTCAGAACAAAAATAGAAGGGGGAGGGGGAGTATCTATCTCAGCCTAAGCACATGAAACAGTATTATGTCCAAAACACTTGCACACAGTACAGACTGGAGGATGCCACTAATAATTTGCCCGAACAATTACTAGATCAAGGGGGGGGGGGGATCCCCTATTCTCACCTATTTGAGTTAGCTCCAAAATTTGCCTATCTTCAAAAAACACACTTGTCTGAAAAATTATGAACTCACATGAAATGCATAAGGTGTCCAAAGATTCATTATAGGTCGTAATCTAAATCAAATCATAATTCCACAACTAGTTCAATGATAGTAATGATCAATCATAATTAGGAGTAACTAATCATATACAATCTTTGTTTCTTTTCATCACTAGACTTTATAAAACTTAATAGGCATTTTCACCATAGCTTTAAACTTCTTTAGATCCAATTCACCTATTCAATTCTCAACTATGTCTTCAGGAGCTTGTATTCATATATCTAATAAGCACTAACTCAAAGCACTCATTAAACACAGTCAATATGTTATCATCACCAAAATAAGATCTAACTCTAAATTAGCCCAGCATAGAGCTAACAGTTGCTACAGCGGAGAGCAATGCTTTGGGTACATAAATATCCACCTACAATTTGTTAATACAAAGATGAAGATTCTTGTCAATAAAATCATTATGTCCAGTAGATATGATTCCAAAAAATACTACCATAATACTTCGAAACCCCAACAGGTAAGGAACATTAACTACTTTTTACCGACAAAGGTGGAAAATACAGTAGATGTTATAACTACGGGTAGAACCACTGACGTCAAAACATTCATTGCTTTGGGCTATCCTTTGAACTTTAGGGGGTGAACAAATGATAAGTGAAGTGATTCTCCCCACATACGATTAGGACATGGTAGCTCTTCAGCGAGTTTTAAAAGAGATTTTAATGCCTTCGTACTGGATGATGGTACAAAGTAAAGTAGGTACAGAGAATGGCAAGTGGGTGGTAACATAACCGTTTACCTAAATCTACCACCTATAAGGTTGAACAATCAATCCTGACCGTGGTAGATCACATAGAAACATAAATACATAAAAAAATGGTCTTGCGCTAAGTATATAACATACCATTACTTCGTGTTGGAGTATTTTAATAAAAATAGCTATGTTATTCTTACAAATAATTAATTTGGGAGTTACATATTTATGTTGACTATTTTTTTTAAATAATAATTATGGGGTTACAATATTTATGTTTGACCAATGAGTCACATTGATGTGCTTGGACAGTTTTATAGTACTTATTGTCCAAATGAATGATTTTTATAACTCTATATGTTATATCATAATAAAAGAGTAGTGGATGCATTCTTGCACCATATATATTGGTAGCCTTTTAACTCAAGATACACTCTATCTTGGTCCAAGCAGCGTCCAATTTCCCTTTATGAACCTTATGTTCAAGCACAAAAAAGGGGTTATTTCAAGCAATAGTTTTTATCTCCCTTGAGTGATGGGTTGAACTTATTTTCGTTACGGGGCACAATTTCTGGTAATGCATGTTTTCTGGCAAGAAGGGTGTTGTATGAAGGTTCGGCTTCTCTGGCGGTGCAAACTAAGAGAAGCAACAACAATATTAAGTTGGGTTGTTGTATCCTGAAGGCGGCACGATGAAACCAATTGCATAGAAAAACATCTGTAGGGGCGCAAACCGTCTTAAAGAGAGCTAGGATTCATCGAAGTCTTAACGGTATTATATTTGGTAAGAATAATGCCATGTTTTTGAATACCAATGAGGTAAATATAACTTTCGACCTTAGAATTAACAAAGGGAATTGTGCTAATGATTTTATTTATTTTAATTTTTTTATGAGCGCACTAATATATATATATATATATATATATATATATATATATATATATCATTTTTATTTTTGGATACTAATTTCCAACAATTTTAATAACACGTATTTTCTTATGAGTATGACATTGGAACAAAGGACTTGAGGTGAAAGTTGTACATGGTGGCATGTCGTACAAAAGATCACATGATGCGGCTCATGAAAAGCTTCAAGTCAGTGTAGTCAAACACTCGTACAAGTTTTTTGTGATATCTTCATATCACTTGGAGGTAAGTTCATTTTATGTACTATACCTTTATAATTGGATACACAAATAAAAAGAATGCAATGAACTACGTAAATAGTGTGGGCAGAGCAATTGATACTTTAGTGGACCTGTGCGGGTAAATGAAAGAAATATGCCTACACAGTGATCAAGTAACGTAATTGCAACCGAGAGGATGGTAATTTATAACTAAGAAGGAGCCTTTGGGTTTGATCTGTCCATCACCTATAGTTTTATTTGCGTGAGTTAAATGTTATAAGAATGGGGTGAGTTTGCCTAGTAGCGTAAACATTGGCACGCCCGGTGGGACCCTGGTAGCTAGAAAAGAAAACTATGCGAAGTACGCGTAGTAATGTTGTGAGACAAATTGGTACCACTAATGGTACTGAAAATCTGAACACCAACAACAACGGTGACAATTTGGAAGGAATGAGGAATGTTCAAGCCATTAATGGCATGAACATGAATGAAAATGTGAACACCAACGTTCAAAATTTGGGAAATTCCAATGGGGGAAGCTCCAATGACAATGGAAGTCTTATCATGGGGATGCCGACTATCGGCACAATGGCCAAACTTTGGCACGGATGATGGACCAGGTTAGTTCATCAACCCAAGAGTTTAAAGACATGGTGTCTCGATTTATGATTGTTTTGGAAAATCAAACTATGCCTTTGAATAAATTGGTTAGTGAGCAGAGTTAGTTCAACTCCAAGACAGTAGAAGAAGTGAAGCGAGCCTCAAAGGAAAGAAACGCCTCTGAAAGAGAAATGATAAAGGTTTGTAGGGAAAAATCCAAAAACAAACTTCTTCCATCGCTAAGGTGGTAAATCTAAACCTATAAAAGGGGAAAGCCCCTGTTGACAGCCATATTGATCCACTAGAGATTAATGGTTCACCTATGAGGATTGAAAATGCTGTAAAACAGTGGTTTGGATTCAAATTAGCCGCACGATTCTGGTTGGTACATTCCCGCACCTATCGACGGGGGAGAAAACAGGCCAAATAGGAAAGAAATAGGAGGAAGTGGGACAAAGAACCCAACTACATGGCCTAATAATATCAAAGTTTCTAGAAATGGAAATGGCCAGTACCATGTTGGCCAGGGAGTCGAAGGTGCATACGCAACTCCTCATAAGAGGAACCCAGAAATGGTGAATAGGTTTGAAAACCCTGTGTTCGAAGAGACGATCGATAACGGTCAAATAAATGACAGGGAAAGGATGGGTTACAAATCTATGCCACACCTACTGCATGAATTCCATCTAGCAAGAATGGGACAGATGCCACATTTACTGCATTAATTTCATCAAGTTGAAATAGGCCAGATGCCATGTTTACTGCATGAATTTCATTAAGTTGAAATAGGCAAGATGCCATAATTTCCTCATGAACTTCCACGAGTTGGAATGGGTCAGGGATATAGGCCTATCGATAGGCCTCTATATAGAAAACCGTATCCTGATGATATCGACTAGTTGGAAATACCCAAAGGGGCAAAGGTCCCAGAATTCACCCTTTTTCATGGTGAAGGAAATCAGTCGACCATTGAACACATTGCTAGGATTAGGATTACCTTATAGTGTGGAGATTTGGGTCAAATTAATTGAGTTAAGTTAAGTTTCAGTACTCATTGACTGGAGTGGAATTTTCGTTGTTTGCAAACTTGTCGCCTAACTCAGTTGAAACCAATAAAATAACCCTAGAGGGATGAATAGGGTTTTTGAAAATTAATGGAGAATTTAAACTAAGCACAATCATAAATTTCAATCAAACCAAGTAATAATTCAATGAAGATGCTAACTAACCAATCTCAAACAATTAACGAGCAATAAGTAAAGAGATTGAGTTAGAGATAGTTGACAAGGAGATTTAAATGGTTCGACTTGAACTACCCTTAAGCCTACATCCACATCTTCAAGGAAGTCCCTTGCAAGAGCACTAGAATCCACTAGAAACAATCTTCTTCCGGGTCAAGATCAAAACCCTTACAACACTTGGTGATATCCCCACACCAAGCACAAGCCTTGAATCCACCAAGCTCGCCCAAGACTTGACAAACCCAAGCCTTGATCACAATCCTTTTACAAAGATCAATTGTGTACAAAGAAACCCTCTTGAAAGGAAATGAGTACAAATGAAGCTCTAGTACAATAGAGAGATGAGAGAATTGATGACTTGAAGAATGCTCACTCTCAATCAAAGAATTGCTCACAAAGATGCTCTCTTTAATGATGTAAAATCATGAAGATGAAGAGAGAGAAGTTTAATCTATGAGCCTTGATGTTTCTCTAATGAATGGAGGCTTAGAATGTGGTTTCCATTGTGTATGATGAAGCCCCAACCCATTTATATAGGGAGCAAATGAAATATAGCCGTTATAGACAAAAAGTGAGCAAAACTGCCATTGCAGTCAATTGTATTCCCAATGCAGTCGACTGTATTCCCTTGAAAATAGCCGTTGGAGTTTTGTCCTCAAAAATAGCCGTTGGAGCTGAATTTTGACCAATGCAGTCGACTGTATTCAAATACTACCTATCGGCTGCCTCACGGAACCCCCTTTCCTATTTTGGGCATAACTTTCTCTAGAAAATCGGATTGAGGTGCCTTTTTTGCGTTGGAAAGCTAATGAAAAGTTTTATCAAGATATGAAAAGATTAGCACCAAAATAGTTTTTGAGAAAATCTGAGTGAGCTCCAAAGTTCACTCATTTTCAAGAACCACACTTGTGTGAAAGGTTATGAACTCACATGCAATGCACAAGGTGTCCTAAGGTCTTTTTAGGTCATAGTCATCAATCCAAGCATCAAACCAAGACTAGTTACATAATAGTAAAGATCAATTATAATCGATAGTAACTTAGCCGATGCATTCTTTGTTGCTCTTCGACATTGGACTTGATGAAGCTTCCATAGCATGTCCACTATAACTTTAAGCTTCTTTGGCTTCAATCCATCTATCCAACTTCTCAAATGTGTCTTCATGAGTGTTATGTATATATCTACTAAGAAGCCACTCAAAGCACACATTAGAACATAATCAATGTGTAGTTATCATCAAAACAAGATGTAAGCCTAGGTTATCCAACCATAGGGCTAACAATCTCTCCATTTTTTATGATGCCAAATATTGATTCTATATAAAGTAAGATGTATCATATGGTAGTCAATTAAGCACAACAATCTTACTTAGAAGATTCAATCATCTCTAGTCTCAAGACACGTCAATTTATCTCATATAGCAATAAAGCTCATAGCTAGCTTCCCTAGCTAAAACAATATATGCTCTTCCTCTAGTGTTCTCTCAAAACACACAATCACATAGCATATAGAATCAAGATTATTTCTCCCCCTTTGTCATCAACAAAAAGACAAGGGTATGCATGTGTGAAGAGATAGTTATAAGCAAGATAATGGTGTGAAGTGCATATAACTCATGAACTTCTACGGATGACATCAAGAGTTCCTTCATGATCCAAAGAAAGATAAGCATGGTAGCTCAATAAGCTCATTTACTTTATGCATATTTCAAGAGTAACAAGATAGTATATGATTCAAGCATGTAAGCTTCCCTATCAAGTTACCATATGCATTTTCCATCCTAACGTATGCTCCCCCTCAATCAACGCATGCCAATAATATCCAACAAACACAACTAAATGTCTAACCGAGTCATGCTCCCTTTTTGACATTACCAAAAGGAGTGTGTGTGAGAATGGCGTTGTGAAGCATTAAGATGACATAATTTCAACATGGAATTTTCACAAAGCAAATGATGGTCATCAACAATCAATATTTCCAATATTAGTGCAAGAGGACCATAGATCATCATCTAAATCCTATAGGTATCCAAGATTATAACATAGAGAAGTAAATAATCAAGGACTCACAATTTAGACAATAGTTCATATGAATTCTCAACAAGCAAGTTGTTTTATAGATTTGGCAATTTAAGCATACTTGATAACATATAAGTTTAGCACATAGCACAATGTTGAGAAGATCGTTAAGTTTTACCCTTTTGGTGAATTACCAGGGAATTGAGCTCATGAGTGATCATTCTTGAAGTCAGTTTTCTTTGACAAGCTTTGAGGCTATCCTCACTTGAAGTAACATGTCCAATCTTGGAATGCTTGCTCCCCCTTAATATTTAGCTTGTTGCTCCTTCTTCTCAAAATTTTCTTGGAGTCTTCTCATTGTTGCTATTTGCCTTTGCTTTAAACAAACTACAATCACAATTTAGGTCTAACTTTTGGTACCCACATTTTCTTGGATCCATAAGTGTTAGTCTTAGCAACATTAAGAAACTCTTTCACAACTCACATTTTCTTTCTACTTGTAAATGAACTATTCTACAAGGACAATAATTAGTCGTATGCCATTTCTTGTTGCACCAACCCCAACGAGTAAAAGGTGTGCAATAGTTCTTAGGATTTTGTGTATGAACATTTAATCTAATTTGTTGTTTAAAAACTTTAGGAGACAAGGTGAAGGGATCTAATCCAATACCGCCTTTGTTAAGACCAATTTTTTGGTGTCCAAGCATGACATCCAAGCATGACATCCGAGTTGTTTTTATCATAAACAAATTTTTCAAGGCATCTTTTCAAATCACAAATATCAAGCTTTAAAATTTCATTTTGTTTTTCTAAAATCGACGTATTGCAAAAGATTTGTTTTGAGCTAGGAGTGTTAACAATTAATTCAACTAATTCAACTAAGTCATTATTCATATGCTCTACATATAAATGGCTAGATATGCATTCATTCTTGGCATGCAACTCACAATAATTACTTCTTAAGTCATCTAGTTCTTTTGAAATCGTATGCACTTGTTTTCTCAAAGCACAATTTTTCTTGGCTAATTTTATGGATTCTTCATATAAAAGAGCATAAGTATCATGAATATCATCATTGGAGCAATTGCTATCACTGTCACTATATGAAAATTTTACCTCATCATCTTTTCGAGCCATGAAGCATAAATTTGCATCTCCATCATCGAAATGACCACCTTCATCTCTATTTGAATCATCATCACTTCAAATGATGGCTTCGATTGATGTCTTTACAAAGTGCTTCTTTCTTGACCCTTTCTTCTTCTTATTCTCCCATTAGGTAATCTCTACACTTGAATCATTCTTGCTCTTTTGCGAGTTTTCATCTTTCTTCATTTTGAGATACTAATTAAATTCCTTTTCAAGTATATCAATCTCCTTGGTATTGAAGTCTTTCTCCTCCGCACATGAATATTTATCCGTCGTTGATGAAGCTTTAAGAGCAATGCACTTCTTCTTCTTTAGACCTTTTTGCCCGAATGATTCAAGTTGCATTCCATATGTCATCAAGGAGCAAATTAATTCATCCAACGAGAAGGTATTGAGATCCTTTGATTCTTGAAGTGCGATGATTTTTGCATCCCATTCTCTAGGTAATGACCTAATTACCTTTCTCACAAGATCACCACTGTTAGAGAAATCTTTTCCTAATTGTTTCAAAGTATTAACAATTTTAGTGAAACGAAAATTCATTTCCATAATAGATTCATCGAAAAATATTTGAAACAATTCATATTCTCTATGCCATAAATTCATCTTTGAATCTTTTAGGAGAGAAGTCCCTTCATGAGTGACTTGAAGTGTATCCCACATACTCTTAGCCGAATCACACATAATAACTCGATTGAGTTCATTTGTGTTTAGAGCACAAACAAGACAATTCTTAGCTCTAGAATTCATGCAAAGCATATTTCTATCATAGTCATTAAATTCGGATTTCTCCTTTGGTACAAGCTTATTCCTAATCCACTTGGTTGGAACATAAGGGCCATCTTCAATGATTCCCCATATTTCATAATCTAAAGATTTTAAAAATACTCTTATCATAATTTTTCATATACTATATGAAGACCCATCAAAAAGTGGAGGTCTAGTAATAGAACTCCCCTCAAGACTAGGAAACCCCATGATCTTTTAACTCTCTAGGTGTTAACCAAAAAATCAAGAGCCAAGGCTCTGATACCACTTGAAACCAATAAAATAACCCTAGAGGGGGTGAATAGGGTTTTTGAAAATTAATGGAGAATTTAAACTAAGCACAATCATAAATCTCAATCAAACCAAGTAATAATTCAATGAAGATGCTAACTAACCAATCTCAAACAATTAAAGAGCAATAAGTAAAGAGATTGAGTTAGAGATACTTGACAAGGAGATTTAAATGGTTCGGCTTGAACTACCCTCAAGCCTACATCCACCTTTTCAAGGAAGTCCCTTGCAAGAGCACTAGAATTCACTAGCAACAATCTTCTTCCGGGTCAAGATCAAAACCCTTACAACACTTGGTGATATCCCCACACCAAGCACAAGCCTTGAATCCACAAAGCTCACCCAAGACTTGACAAACCCAAGCCTTGATCACAATCCTTTTACAAAGATCAATTGTGTACAAAGAAACCCTCTTGAAAGGAAATGAGTACAAATGAAGCTCTAGTACAATAGAGAGATGAGAGAATTGATGACTTGAAGAATGCTTACTCTCAATCAAAGAATTGCTCACAAAGATGCTCTCTTTAATGATGTAAAATCATGAAGATGAAGAGAGAAAAGTTTAATCTATGAGCCTTGATGTTTCTCTAATGAATGGAGGCTTACAATGTGGTTTCCATTGTGTATGATGAAGCCCCAACCCATTTATATAGGGAGCAAATGAAATATAGCCGTTATAGACAAAAAGTGAGCAAAACTGCCATTGCAGTCGACTGTATTCCCAATGCAGTCGACTGTATTCTCTCGAAAATAGCCGTTGGAGCTAAATTTTGACCAATGCAGTCGACTGTATTCAAATACTGCCTATCGGCTGCCTCACGGAACCCCCTTTCCTATTTTGGGCATAACTTTCTCTAGAAAAATCGGATTGAGGTGCCTTTTTTGCGTTGAAAAGCTAATGAAAATTTTTATCAAGATATGAAAAGATTAGAACCAAAATAGGGTTTGAGAAAATCTGAGTGAGCTCCAAAGTTCACTCATTTTCAAGAACCACACTTGTGTGAAAGGTTATGAACTCACATGCAATGCACAAGGTGTCCTAAGGTCTTTTAAGGTCATAGTCATCAATCCAAGCATCAAACCAAGACTAGTTACATAATAGTAAAGATCAATTATAATCGACCGTAACTTAGCCGATGCATTCTTTGTTGCTCTTCGACATTGTACTTGATGAAGCTTCCATAGCATGTCCACTATAACTTTAAGCTTCTTTGGCTTCAATCCGTCTATCCAACTTCTCAAATGTGTCTTCATGAGTGTTATGTATATATCTACTAAGAAGCCACTCAAAGCACACATTAGAACATAATCAATGTGTAGTTATCATCAAAATAAGATGTAAGCCTAGGTTATCCAACCATAAGGCTAACAATTGATAACCCTACAGTTATTTAACCTAGGATTATATTTTATTTTGATGATAACTAACATTAACGATTATGTTGTCTAACATGCATTGAGTTGATGAAGCAATGGGTACAATCTCATACTCATGCAAATGGACTACTAGACGAGCAAATCATTCAAAGACTCTCAACGGAACGCATCAAAGAATGAATTCGTCGATTGAATTTTACTAAGCTTAATTTCCGTTCTTTGTAACTAGACATAGAGAGATGATCGCTTCGATGACTATAACCTAGAACTTGCCCATAGGTTTCCCTTGCATGCATAAAAGTTTTTCATTCTTTGAAAACAAGGAAACTGCATTTTCTGGAATGCAGTCGACTGCATGTTGGGCAGTGAGGTATTACAGTCGACTGCATTCCAATGCAGTCGACTGCAATACTTCCAGTAGCCTATTACAGTCGACTGCAAGTTGGAAATTTGAATTTCCAACGGCTACGTTTGGGATTACAGTCGACTGTAATGGCACATTGCAGCCGACTGTATTTACCATTTGGCGCATTTAATGCTTCACCTAATTCTAAATTGTCATATTCATTCCCTAAATAATCTTGATTCTATATGCTATGCGATTGTGTGTTTTGAGAGAACAATAGAGGAAGAGCATATATTGTTTTAGCTAGGGAAGCTAGCTATGAGCTTTATTGCTATATGAGATAAATTGACATGTCTTGAGACTAGAGATGATTGAATCGTCTAAGTAAGATTGTTGTGCTTAATTGACTACCATATGATACATCTTACTTTATATAGAATCAATATTTGTCATCATAAAAAATGGAGAGATTGTTAGCCTTATGGTTGGATAACCTAGGCTTACATCTTGTTTTGATGATAACTACTCGTTGATTATAGTGTTTTCTTTTCGGGACATGGAAACTTTATTCCATGTTTAGTTCTTTAAAATGGAACCCGAGATTTCTTTAGCCGATTTGGCTAAATTGAAGCAATATTCAGGGGAAAGTGCAGAGCAGTTTTTAAAAAGATTCAAAGCTTCAAAAAACAAATGCCATTTTCATATGCCAGAGTCTGAGTTGGCAAATCTAGCCCTCAATTGTTTTGATCTAGAAATTAGGAAGAAACCGAAGGAATGGAATTCAGGAATGTGTTCGAGTTATCTTCCAGGGTAACCCAATATCAAACTCTGTTCAAAGAAGAGCAGATTGAGAAGAGTTCCTCAATAGGAACTTATTATCAAGATCCTATCGATCTAGAAGTGGATGCTGCATAAATGGTTGGAAAAAAACTAGTTACCTATGAAACTCTGGTCAAAATCAAAACCCTATCAGTCTGCCCTCGAGAAAGCCAAACAACTTGAATCTGTCACCTCCATTGAGGAAATACTTGTTCGATATAAATCAAGCAGATCAAATCTTCGATCACTTCCCGAATATTAAGTTTATCTAGCTTCAATGCTCTCTTAGGGCCCCAAAGGATAAGAAAACTAAATTTTGCAAATGGCACAATACCATTAGTCATAATACTAATAACTGTGTCATTTTTTGCAATGTGGTGCAGGACCAAATTGAGGCTGAACTCCTAAAGTTTGTTGATAAGGACAAAGAAGTGATGGAAGTAGACAGTGACCCCTTCCCAGAAGTGGCTCTTGATATCAACATGGTATCAGTGCACTACAATTCAGTCGATTGCTTGAGCGAAGGCTAAAGTTCAGAAAGCGATAACTTCAAGGCGAGAAAACCTTTAGAGAGAGATCATAATCGGAGAAGAAACAAAGGAAGGGTAAGCTCTGACTATGATATGGATGGGAGTTTTGGTTACGGTAACAAGAAAAGAAATAACATTTTGTGGGCTGATGAAGAAAGTAGCTCCAATAGAGGGAGTTTGATCTTAAAATTAGGCACATCTGTGTCTAAGGTAGGACCGATAGGAGAGCCAGTGTGTTAGAGTTGTGGTTCCTCCAAAGAATGGGCAAAAAAGATATGACAAAAGAAACGGATGATGGAAAATAAAACTCACAGAGGGATGATACGAGAAGGCAGGCCGAGGAAGCCAAATATTTTTCAGTCGGGGATGAGTTTTAAGCAGTCAAACGTGGCTAACCAGGTCATTTATCAAAATAACGTAGGACTTGGGCACTTTGGCTCAAAGATAGTTAGGCCAAAGTTTGGGACGTTTAATCCAACATATGTGTCGAAAAACTACAAAAGGAAAAATCCTATAATGGCTGGGCAGCGAGATGAATCTCAGATGTTGCAAAAATATTGAGGGGAATCGAGGATGTTGAAGCCAAAAGTCCTTGTCTGATAACTATTAGTATACGGTCGGACATGAAAGAATCTCACTCCCAAAGACGTATCAAGATTTAAGCAGAACACAGAAAAGAAGAGTTCAGAGAAAGTTTGCAGCTATAATGCAAAGAGAATTGGAGATTAAGCAAGCCCAACTTGCAAGGAGAAAGTGGATCTGGACAAGAGGAAAAGAATAAGTGAACACAGTTGGAGTTCAACCGAAGAAACAAACAGAGAATGAGGTTCTTCAAGAAATGGTTGCAAAAGGGAGATTTCAACCACTCGAAAAGCTGTCGGCTAGCAAAGGAACAAAGACAGTTGTTTTCGATAAGAAAGATAAAACAAAGGGGGGCAGAGTGGTTGTCAAAGATAAAAAGTTAGAAAAGAAAAGAAAGTTCCTCTTTGGAGAGCACGAGGTGAATGTCGACTGCAACATGGTGTTTATTCTTCCTCTCACATTTGAGGCAAAGGAAGAACAAGTGATTTAGAATGAAGAAGATGTAGAGGATGATGGAACACCGGTACCAAATAGCTTTGCAGTCAAAGAAATAGAAGACACGATAGGAGACGTAAGTTAAAACCATTCAAGTAAGGAAATGATAATCGATCGTGGCAATAGGGTCATATTAACTAAACCACCCTCAAAGGACAAGGCATTTGAAGCCTTTGTTTATTTCCACCTTGATGGATAGCCAGCCAGTGGCCAGAGTCCTGGTTGATAAGGGAACTGCAGTGAATATCCTCCCCACACGAATGTTGAGAAAGTTGTGCAAGGATGAAAAGGATTTGACTCCCTCTGAAATTATGGCATGCAATTTTGTATGAGGCGTTTCAAAAGCCAAAAGGTGTAGTCCCGATAGAGTTTGCAGTCGAGAAAAAGACAAAGATGTCTCCATTTTTTGTGATTGATTCCTCCTCAGGTTTCAATGATCTACTTGAGAAGGACTGGATACACGCTAATGGCTGCAGTTGACAAAAGAATATCTAGCCAAACCCCCTCTATTGACGCCATAGAGGATGTGAAGGCCATTAAAGTTGTACATTTTGGCAGCAGAATCATCACTTGAAAGCTTTCTAGCTCAAGAAAATAGTCAGGCCTTCGAACAAACCATCTGCTATTTCAGTCGAGGATTAATGTAACTAAACAAAGATACTCTGTTGTAGAAAAGTTGTATTTAACCTTATATTCTACTGCAGTTAAGCTTCGGCATTACATGTTGTCTTTTGACATATTGGTAATTGCACAAACATATTTGATAAAATATATGCTATCAAGGCCAGTATTAAGAGGAAAAATAGGAAAATGGGTTCTTGCATTGATAGAATACAATTTAACATATATTCCTCAGAAAGCAGTAAAAGGCCAATCTCTGACCGATTTCTTAGCAAATCATCTGAGTGAAAATCTTGAGAATTGAATAATCTATGTTGGTATCGCCCTTGGAAAATGATGTTCGATGGATAAAAAACTAGCCAGGGAGCTGGTGCATGGATAGTGCTAGTATCTCCCACCGGTAATACATATAATTTGTTTTTCAAATTGAAAAAGATTGTTCAAACAATCAAGTAGAATATGAAGCCTTAATCATTGGTTTAGAGATACTTTTGGACATGCATGTAACAACTGCACAAATATCTGGGGATTCTCAACTAGTTATAAAAATAGTTGAATAGAGAGTTCAAATGCAATGCTCCAGGTTTGGAGATGTATTTTAGCATTGCATCATATATGTTAGCAAAAAAGTTTGATAACATAACAATAACTCACGTTCCTAGGATAGATTAATGGGAGCACCAACGTAATGGCTCAGCTGGCCTCTTGCTTAAAAGTCCCTGATGGGATCAATGAGCAATGGATAAGAGTATCCAAACAGCTGCCACTAATTGGTGATAGATATGGGCAATTAGAAATGGTTAACCCAATCAATACGATTCAAGATGACTGGAGAGCACCTATCGTCCAATATTTGTAAAACCCTCAACTGAAAGTAGGTGCAAAAACGATGCTGCAAGCAACTAAATACTTATTGTTAGATGGCGATCTGTTTAAATGAATGCCAGAAGGATTGCCATTTAGATGTCTGGGGCAACAAGAGGCTATGCAGTTAATGGCTGATGTGCATGAAGGCGTTTATGGTGCTCATCAAGCAAGCATTAAAATGAGATGGCTGATTAGGCGACATGGCCATTACTGACCTACCGTAATGAAAGATTGCATTCGATATGCAAAGGGATGTCAAGCTTGCCAAAAACATGGAGCCGTTCACCGCGCACCATGCATGGAATAAAAATCGATAGTGAAACCTTGGCCTTTTAAAGGTTGGGCTATGGACTTAATAAGTCAAATACATCCTTCCTCATCTAAAAAGGATGAGTTTATAATCGTGACTACTGATTACTTTACAACAAAGTGGTATAGAGGTACTGTTTTTACTGGGGGGGGGGGGGGCAAATACGTGAATTTGCAGAGAGTACAAGTTTGAAATAATAAACTCTACCCCTTATTACGCACAAGCAAACGGCCAAGCTGAAGCGACAAATAATTCCATCAAGCACATCATGGAGAAGGCTACGAAAAACACCCCCAGTGATTGGCATCGATTGTTATCGGAAGTTATTTGGGCGTTCCAAACCTTCCCGAGGTCTAGCACAAGAGTAACCCCATATCCCTTTGTTCATACCCTATTCTGGTCGTACCCCAGGACCCACTAAGGGACCCACTTTGCACGACACATCACCCAGTCAGCAGTCAACTTTTTAACGCTCGAGAGCCGGTCAAAGCAACGCATGCTCAAGTCACGTGAACTGCTCATGAAGCGACCTCGGCGTGCCTTCCACCTTGGGGGTTGGCCACCCTATGGGGCTCGGCCACCCTTGGGGGTCGGCCACCCTATGGGCGAACGCGCTCCGCTGTAGTTGCGACGATCGTCGCTTTCGGCCGCGCTCCGTCGTATTCGAGACGACCATCACTCTCGATCGCGCTTCGTCGCCGCGACGACCGTCGCTCTCGGCCGTGCTCTGTTGCCATGACGACCGTCGCTCACGGTCGCGCGCCATCCACGCAACGACCCCTGTTGCTCGGACGTCACTTCTCGACCCCCGTCGCTCGGAGGAAGTTACTCTGCGACCCACGTCGCCCGCACTCCGTCGCGCCCATGCACCGCTCCACAGATACAGTCGCGCCCCCTGGCTCTCTCTGTCACATTACAGTGCCCCCGGCACCTCACTCACTTCGCCGCGCCCTTACGCCCTGCTGATGATACGTGCCCCCGGCACTAAGTATTGCTCCGCGATAGTCGTCGCCGCGCCCTTTCGCCCCGCTGACGATACGTGCCCCCGGCACTAAGTATTACTCCGCGACAGTTGTCGCTGTGCCCGTGCGCCACGTCCATGACATGTGCCCACGGCACCAAGTATATCTCCGCGACGTTCATCGCTGCGCCCTTGCGCCATTCTCATGACGCGTGCCTCCAGCACCAGGTAAGGACTCGCGACAGTCGTCGCAGCGCCCATGCGCCACAATCAAATGTCTCATGCTGTAAGCACCACGCCCATGCGCCACAATCATGTTATATGCTTACAGGATGGGCTCACAACCTGAAAGCCATCGCCGTCTTCATTCCGGGGGGGCTTCGCTCCGTGCTCCGGCACGAGGACCCTTCGCAGCGGGATAGGCGACTCCTCCGGGACACTATCTCCGCCAGGGTGCCTGCGTGACTGGCCTACGTGCTCTGGCACTGGGGGCTTGCGTTGGCACCCCTAAGGACTATGACCCCCGGGTCATTCCGAGATGGGAACAGGTCTTTGGAAGGGCATCTTGCCTAGTCCACCTGGCAGCTGGGCGTTGGGTCTTCCCCACCGCTGCCAGGCCTGTGGGATTCAGTAAGGGCTTGGACTGGAGGCTAGGGCAACGGGCTTACTCTGATCATGCTGGCACGGTGTCTTCAGTCTTCTCAGATAGGTAGAGAGATGCTGTGTGGGGCAAGGCAGTGCAAATTTGGGAACCGACAGTCCAACGGAGAACTGGTATTTGTGGACCCCCTGGTGATGTGTCACCCTCAGGGGGTGACACGTGTCAGCTGATGACACATTGATGACATCGGTGCTTTTTCCCTATAAATAGGGGATCTTGGATTTCATTTTGGAGGGAACTCTCTCATTTGCCATTTTTCCACTCTCTCTCTCTAAAAATCATTCTCTCTGGAATCCTAGAAAGAGAAACACATTCGGACACCTGACATCGGACTCTTGACGCTGCACCCCTGACGCCGACCCTAGCTGGGATTGTCGGTCGCCGGCCCCATTTGCCTTCGCCTTCGCCTTGCCTGCGCAGCACTGCCAGCACTCGCGGCCTGTCTGGGAAGCCTTGCTCTTAGCCCTCACTCCGTCCTTGCTGTCTCTCATTTTGTACACTTGGAAGCTGACTCAGACTGCAGCCTTTGTGGCACCTCCACGTAGGCGTGAACCCACTTTCCTTGGCATCACCCTTAACATACGAACATGACCCTGTATTGCCTATGGAAATAACAGTAAAATCTTTCCGTGTAGCTATGCAAAATAGCATGCCGGTGGCAAAATACAATGAAGCTATGGCAATTGAGGCGGAAGATCTAAATGACCATCGACTGGATGCATTAGACAAATTGCATGACCAAAAACTAAAGGTAAGTAGTCTTACAACCGAAGAGTTTTACCAAAAACTTTTCAAGAGAAAGATTTGGTGTGGAAAACCATCTTGCCTATAGGGTTAAAAGATCCAAAATTTATGGTCACCAAATTGGGAAGGACCTTTCTTAGTCCATAAATTTTTAAGAGGTGAATCATATTGGTTGAAATTGTTAGAAGGATAGTTGCATGCTAAACCAATTCACGGCCGATACCTAAAGAAGTACCTCCCTTTCCATATGGGAAGGAGTCAAACCAATCGATAGAGATACTTTGAATTACACTGATAAAGGCTAAGAAAGGTGAGATAAAAGAAAATTGCAAATAAAATCTAATGAAAGTAGTATGATTATGAGTAGTAATCTTGAAAACAGAAGTTAACCAAAGAAAATAACTATTTACATCAAACATCAAAAGCAGTTTGAATTTCTTTTCATTGACTTTCTGCCCTAGACATAATTTGGTCTGCAAAGACGAGCTGGGATTGAGTCCTAGCTCATTTTTTCAAAGGCTCTTCCATGGCTGTGGCTAAATAGACAGCCTCTTGATGCCACTCCAGCAGACCTTGCCCTTTTTTATTTAGGCCACTCATCTTCATCTCCAATTATTTTCTCTCAGCCTTAATCTCCTCAATTTCTTTAGAAATCTGCAGGCTAACTAGATGCTTCTCTTGGATTTGAATGTTTAGAGGGTCAATATCTCTATCCACTACTTGGACATTAGATTTATGCCCATACCTTGCTTCCAAGAGGTAGATATAAGAGACATTTGAAATTTTAGAGTGGAGATTAGACTTTATTGGACATCATTCAGAGCTAATGCATTATCGACAAGAGCGTGTCTATCAGATCGTTCATTTTGATAAGGCATCATCGTTAGCCAAAACATCAGAAAGGCGATGGCTGAGCAGACTTTTAAAAACACTAAGAACTGCAGCCGCGTCAACACCGAAAGGAGAAACTGATGTGCTCTTCGAAGGCCAAGAAAAGGCACTGATAGCTTACTGAAGTTGTAAGAACTTATGGTTGATATCATCGACAACAGGCATAGAAGGAGTTAATTTCTGAGTAGCTAGGATGCCTGTAGTTCTGCCACCGTGTGAGTAATCGACAGGGAATTAGAGGCGATTGGGAGAGCCAATGACACAGGCATTAAAGGGACAATAGTAACATGACTAGATGATGCAGGAGTAGGTTTAGGGCTTTGGACCGGATCTGCAATAACAGGACAATGACTTTCAGTCGAAGGGCAGGTTTCGGCCATTGGAGAAACAGGTAAAGAAGTATTGCCCGATCGGTTAGAATGATGACTGTTAGAAGTGCCATCAGAATTTTCTTCATCCTGGACATCCCAAGGTTCATCGACCTGCTACGTAGGCAGTAGTAAGGTATGAGTTATTTATTTAATGATAATAAGTTAAAAATGCTTAGAAACCTACAAACTTATTGAGGTGGAAGGACTGATCGATGGGTAGTAATAACTGGAGATACTCTGCCGCTAGTAACTTCCGTATCAGTTGCCTTGCTGACAGGAGCATCAAAGGAAGTGTTGTCAAGATCTTCATCATTGCTGGCGCTCTCATGAGTCAAATCAATGGTAATACCACCCAAATCCTAATAAGGGAGTAAACAATAAAATTTAACAATAGATGTACCTTTAAAGACATGGTTCGTGCACTAAAGCAAGTCTTGCACGCGATGCTTTTCCTCCTGGTAGCTTTAGGCTTAAGTGGAGCAGAATCGACTGGAGCAGTCAAAGGAGCCTATTGCTGATTGGTGGGCATTGGAGAGATTTCTTGTTCCTTTTTTAGAATCACATTAGTAGAAGTTCCCATCTTAATGGTCGGCTTCTTGGGTGATCTAGTACGTTTTATCAACTGCATGAAATAGGGCCAAAGTCAAATACTCTCTTAAGTCTGTTAACAAAAGATCATCAAATAACAAAGAGTGCAAACCTGGGTTCAAAGAGGAATGGAAGCTGACAATAGCTAAAGCAGTTTGAGTCGGGGGAACAAAACTTAGAGGGACAGCCGATATTGGTTTGTTCAATTGAGGGCTGGAAGGAAGATCTCCAGGTACTTCAGATTGTTTTCTCCTTTCTCGAATTGCTGCCCTCTGATGAATAAGAGGAACATCATCCTCTTCATCATCTTCCTCCATATCTTCAGCCTATTTCCTCTCTTCAGCGGGCAAGTCTTTAGAATAATCATTTGATTCATCATCAACATCATGTTTTTTTTTAAAAAGGCTCACAACAGGCTCCTTTGCTTTCCTGTTTTGTGCCGAATGAGAGGTCCCTACAGAAGGGGATTGATTTCTTTTCCAGGAATCAACAGGTTGATTACTACCTCTTACATTGATAAACCAATATATGGTAAATAAGCTGAGATTGATGGTAAATGGTATCAAAAGTAAAATATAATACCTGGACGATACGGGCTGTCCAGGGACAAACGAACCATACAATTCACATAGTTGATGCCATCGTACAATTTGGAGATGTTCTCTTGATACCAAGAATCCAAAAGGGTAACCGGTATAGCAGTACGGATTTTAAAATTAGACATGACAAAACTGTCCATCAATTTTTTAACAACCTAATCTATCTTCTTGATATGGTGTAAACCGCTCATACCCACAGGATCCTGAGGGAGTGGTAGTAATCTGACCACCCGTGTAAAGAAATCGCCCACAAAGAAAGCTAGCCCATATCCCTCGAACATAATCTTGAAACTCTACAGGCATAGCATCATTTATATAGGTGGGAAGAGCTTTGAACCAGTTGGGCCCGAATGACTTGGCAAGGAAAGAGTGTGTACGTTTGAAGAAATTAAAGTCAAAGAAGAATCAGAAGCAGGATATGAAAGAGTGAAGCCTGATTTCAACCAAAGAAAGGTGATGCCCGTAGGTCGGGTAAAAAGAATCAGGCTAATCAAGGACAAGGGGTCGAAACTCTGGAAAGTAAGATTGCAACCACAATTGCACCATCCAAAAAGGACCACCGATGCTATAATGAATCTTCTTCTCTACCAAGTGGACATCAATTTATACAAGCTGCCCAACAATAAAGGTGCGAGTGCATCGTCCCTACCACGAGCTAAGCTAATGGCTAAGTTCATATATTCTTTGGTCATCGAAAGGCTAAGGACACATTACACATGACGAGAAAGCTACATCCATAGGAAAATGGCTAACTCTTTCAGATCGAGCGAAGTGTTAGCATTCTTTGACCTAAGAAAATATCTTTCAAAAACCTCAGAATACTTTGAAGAAGAAACATCAAGAGACAAATTGGTGGGATTGTGATAAGTCAAGGCATTAGCATGATTGCCGATCGGCAGAAGGCCTGTTAAAGCACACACATTGAAAATGGTAAGGGCCATCATTTTGGTCTTCAGCATAAGGGCATTGGTGGTAGTTGACCAGAGAAAAAAAAAGGAGCTAGACAAAAGCCATCAGTCTACTTCGGGAGGGGTTTTGGACATGTGAATCAGTTTGAAAATACCTTACCTCGAGGAATAGTTCTTTTCTTTACCATGATTTGTGGAAGAAGTGCAAGAAAAGGAACAATCAGAAGTTCTACTCTGATAAGAAACGAACAAAGGTCAATTTAAAACAGCCTCGATAAAACGGCCAGGAGTTAAAGGCGTTAGAAGTTGAGGCGAACAGGATTAACTCGCACGACTGTATACGTCGCGCGAGTTAAGGGGGGCAATGTTGGCACCAATATTTTCACAAATAGTGTGTAGACACATGGCATGATGATAACTACAAAGGAGTGCATTAATGAAGAAATTGGAGAAGGCACGACTATTATGGTTACCATCGGTTACCGAGTTGCAAGGAAGAGATAAATAATTGAAAAGAAATGCGAGAAACAAAATAATTGAATAACCCGCACAAGAAGGAGGAAACCGCCAAAGAACGACATGATCGATGACATTAAAACAAACGTGGAGATAAGATAAACATATCCAAGAAAAACGGTTAGTGAGAAATCTCTGAAACAGGCCACGATCAGCATGATTAAGAAGATATTGGAGGGAGCAATCGATCGTGGAGTTCGAGAAGTTACTCCCAATAAAGATAAGGAATGACAGTTATCAGAAGAGGACAATTACAAATGATGCAAGTATAAAAGCAGATGAAGGCAACAGAAAAAGGGTCGTCGATCTCTCAACAAAACTAGACTAGGAAGAATACCTTATTTAGACTTCTTTAGGCAGCCTGTTAGATGATCTGTGTAGTATCGATAGAAATCCAGTACATTGTAGAAATTATGTTCGTTGTACTGTAAGAGATTTGTCTTTGTGATTTCATTGAGCGCATCGTCTTTTGATCAATTCAGCATATTATCATCCGTTAGTTTTTATTTTTAGCGAAGTCTTCAGGCCCAAAAGTCAAAAAAGATCCCACATTGTTCATCTGTTGTGTCGCAGGCGCATGATCGATAGTGAGTTTGCCTAACTGCGCAAACAACGAGAGATATTTGTTTTTATGTGGAACATAGTTATAATATCAAAGCTATACATCTTTGGGAGGAAACATTTACCTGTCTTTATGATTCCTATTTGTAAAGCTACTCATTGTTGAAATTATGTCACCGATGAGAAAGCGCACAGATCTTGTGTTAAATACAAGAAAAGTTAAAATTCGAGGCATGCTATGACATGAAGTTGCCTTAGAAATTGGCCCTTGTATGTGGGAAGCTTTGATGGCCTTAATATGTCCCTTTATGTTTCAGAGGACTATATAAGAATTGCCTCGATAAACTAAGGGATCCTTACTTTGGTAAAAGTTATATAGTGAGGCAAGGCAAGTGTTGCCTTAAGAATGAAAAAGCAGGTTGGTCATTACATCATTTATGTTAGAGAAAGTATACCACATATCAATCAGACCTTTGTTATGAAATTATTTTAGAACTGTGGCTGGCGGCATAGGTCTGATGTATAACGAGGGGGACGGGACTTAAGCCCAATATTGTATAAGTCGCCTATAAAGATACAACATCCTAAGGATGGGAGATCCTATGAACTAAGAAGGAGACCAACGAATTATAAAGTGGCTTGTGGTTATACATGTACTATTCTTGTCTTATGACATATTGTCTCTCCCTATAGCGCAAGTACGTGTTTCTCGTGACGATATTAGAGGTTTAGATGTTATCTCTTACTGAGTTCTATAGCCATTATGGTGGGATGTCTTAGTTATGAGAGCATCCTTAATAGACTCAACTATATAAGTGTGGAAGTGAGGCTGCTTCTTATGAGATTTGGGCTAATCTTTGGAGCACTCATTAAAGCTGGAATAAAGCACATGGTTGTAACGTGCTGGCTTGAAAAGCTTGGTTTAGAACACCTGGAATGTCATGTCCGTCAAACGATTCCACGTGCCCTCAAGTAGTCATTGTTTCAAGGCTGAGCCACTTTGACTCTAGTACGAGAATTGCTGAAAATTAAATGAAGGTTTCAAGGCAGAGCCATTTTCATGATTCATGATATTCTCTCTTTACCAAAAGAAGAGATACTTTGTTTATATTTATATTTTTATTAAAATAAGTGACGGATTGTTGGAATATATTAATAAAAAAATAGTTATGTTTTTCTTACAAATAATTAATTTTGGAGTTAAAATATTTATTTTGGCTATTTTTTTCAAGTAATTATTATGGGGTTATATATTTATGTTTGACCAAATTAGTCACATTGATGTCCTTGGACACTTCTAGTACTTATTGTCCAAATGAATGATTTTTTTTAACTTTATACGTTATATCATAATAAAAGAGCAGTGGTTATATTCTTGCACCATATATATTGGTGGCCTTTTAACTCAAGATACACTCTTTTGGTCCAAGCAGTGGTCAATTTCCCTTTATGAACCTTATGTTCAAACACGAAAAAAAAAGAAGGGTTATTTCAAGCAATAGTTTTAACTCCCTTGAGTGATGTGTTGAACTTATTTTCATTATGGGACACAATTTCTGGTAATGCATGTTTTTGAACAAGAAGAGTGTTGTGTTAAGTTTCGACTTATCTAGTAGTATAAATTAAGAAAAACAACAACAATATTAAATTAGACTGTTGTATCTTAAAGACAGCGTGCTAAAACTTATTGTACAAGAAAACATCTGTAAGAACACAAACCGTCTTAAAGAGAGTGATCTAATCTGTACCTCAATTCAGTATTAACAAACTTGTCTCTAAGGTGCTCAATGAGGATCCATCGAAGTCTTAATGGTATCATGTTGGATAAGAACAATGCCATGTTTTTGAGGTAAACATAACTTTCGACCTTAGAGTTAACGAAGGGATTTGTGGTCATGATTTTCTTTATTTTAATTTTTTTATATGAGCTCACTATATACACACACACACACACACGAGAAGATAAAATGCTAGTGCTAGCAAATTGCCAACTCTTTGGTTAATATCTTTTTCAACCCCTCAACTTCTAATTAATTCACTCAAAACACATCATACTTCTCAAAAGCTAATGATATCACCTCAACTTCTAAGAGCATAATTGAATTATATTATTTTGATTCCAAAAAAACTAATAATATCACCTCAAAAATTACTCTCGACCACTTTCATGTACAATGCACATGATCAATACTAGTGTGTTTATGTGTGAGTGTGTGTGTGTGTGTGTGTGTGTGTGTGTGTTTGTGTATTTGGATACTAATTTCCAACACTTCGTTTTACTAACTTGGAGGTCACGGGAGAAGAAACAAAGAAGTTAACTTCCAAAACAACACACACACACATGGGGATTGAAGATATGCGCCAACTTATCCAAGTACACACACACACACACACACACACACACACACACACACGGGGGTTGAAGATGTGCGCCAAATTATCCAAGTACATTTTGGCCAAGGCAAGTGAAAATTTGTTAAAGAAAAACAGAAATTTTAATATCATACATAAAATTCAAGGAATGTGCAGCAGCGATGATAAGTATCCCGGATTGAGAAAGAGCGTGGCAATGAGAGCTCAGTATTTTCATGTCGCGAGTAGCTTCTGGATGTCCTGCTGCACCAGATCAGAAGACTAATTTAAATGAGCAATACGAACCAGAATTTTCTTTACAGATCAACGAGAAAGAGACTAGTCCTATTCGGTGGGAAACGAATAGAAAATGAAAGACCCATATATAGTACCAGTTTCATTAGACTAGGCAACACTGCACCAAGCTACCAAGCATCAGTTGATGTACTTATATCAAGGGGCAATTGGGCATACTAAGAAATGAGCCTGGACTCTCTTCACGATTCAATGTCAAGACATGATATTCATGGTACCTTCAACATTTTCAAGCATATGGTAACTTTGACATGGCATCACCAAAATAGAGCTATAGTCTGCAAGGTCTTGAGTTCAAATCTACTAGCTTGCATCTGGTATTAAGTTGCAGAATCCTGGGTTGGAGCAGGGGCAGGAGCCGGAGCTGTAGCAGGTACCAGGTGCCAGACTCACAAGGGTCTATGTTGGTTTTTAAGGTGCAAGCCGGAGAGGGTGCGAGGTTTTATGTTAAGAGCAGTTTGCATGCAAGTGCCCTGATTCGCTTACGTGGCATCTCAACACGCACTGAAGGCGCACTTTGACGAAATTACAGGTAACCCACGAAGTCAAAGTCACGGCTTGAGGTGGTCAAACTCACATTCTAAACAAGTCGTAGTGTTTGAAATGTTAAAATGCCACCACATAGCACGTTAAGGTAATATTACCGACATTCTGCCGCATTCGATGTGCGACACTTTGGTTGTATGCTTATGCTTTAATCATCAGTATTTGTGGCCTTCTTTAACCCAAAAAAAAAAAAACTAGAGAGGCAAGATTTGAAGCAGTATCTTGTGGATTATGGAGCATGGTCACTATCAAAAATAGATAACCCATTTGTGACAAGACCGATGTTTGTTTGTTTTCAATCATTTAATGAGCATATGTACCAAGTACTCATACCAGCTATCCCTTGCAACCTTTTTCAGAGAAACATATATTTCATATATGTGCGTGTGAAATAATATATCAGAATAAATAGACAAACTTCAGGCGCAACCACTCACAACTTATCCAAAATTGACAGCATTTATGCCTCGCATTGCATTCGAACCAGCACCTGCTTTGGCACTATGAATGGATGACTTAGTTTTGGATTACACTTCTTGGGACTAGTGTGTCTTAATTTCTTTTTTCTGCATTCAATAGGGAGCTTGTGAGGGATGTGTTACAGCATGATATGCATGTTGGGTCAATGTATTGACCGCTCAAGCTTTTAGAGCAATTGACTCCTTAACAAATAGAGGCATTAAGAAGCTAGGGCAAATCCATCTCAATGCCAATGTGCTACATGGAATGAGCTACTAGAATCACAAAGCCTTTTGCATTTGTAGACAATTGGCGTAACAATTCTTCTGACCTTTGAGGTGATTTTAAATTTCTTCGAAGTACTCCCTTTCGGGCTCTAATGGGGTTTGCCGTGTTCTACCCCCCAGCCTCCCCCTACACCACCACGCACACACAGACAAAGCCTCCACTAAAGAAACCATATGTACTGTTCTCTCTCAAGCTCATGTAAAAGCTAGCAAAGTCGATGTCCCAACGAAAAAATATGCGCTCTAACAAAATTAAATATTACAACTAAAATCTAAATGACTCAAGATCTACTTACATACACCAGGATGGTCCAATCATCTATACCAGGTGCCTGAAAAGAAAAGTTACTTTGTTCCTGATTATAGTTCAGGTGCATGGCTGTAGAGTAGCTTCCACGACTTCTCTGAGACGGTTACATATTGTTTCATCTAGACACGTAGGGTTTTAACCCTTTTTTAGTGCCACAAACTATCTATTAAAGTATATAGAAATGATTGGCACACCTTCCACATAACCTACACTTGGTTGCAGGATTCTTCAAGCCTAATCACGCTGCCACCGCGGAACTCGCTCCTAATCTTACCCCCGCTCCCGCTCCAAGAGTCACTATAAAGTGACGGTCCCCCTCCGCAACCTCAAACTGGCTCCTGCTCCCACCCATGCTCTCATGCCAATGAGGCCCTACAACCTTCCCTAAATTCTATTTGCATACAAAGAATCTGATTCAAGAAACTAAGAGATTCTTGATAGAGGGTGGAGGAGAGTACCTCTATTTGAAACGGTGACGTTGTCGGTGGGTATCTTTCAACAACCTTTCCATGTTTGTCCACCAGGAACTTTTCAAAGTTCCACTTGATTAAATCACCCAAAAAACCTCCAGCACTTGACTTCAGAAACTGGTAAACAGGAGCAGTACTTGGTCCATTCACGTCAATCTGTTATGAGAAAAGCTTTACACTTGTCATCTATATGATAGAATGTGCTACATGGCAGATAGGCAGCCCAAAATACCTTGTCGAAAATGGGGAATTCTGCTTTGAATCTTGTACAAGCAAACTGCTTAATCTCTGGATTTGAGCCGGGCTCTTGCCCCCCAAACTGATTGCAAGGAAAAGCTAGAATTTCAAACCCTGCAAGAAGGTTGCACTAGGTGATTAGACTTGATAAATCCAATCTACTTTTACAATCTCTGATATTTGATGCCCCATTTTTCACCCAAATACATGCTTGCCAAAAAATACATTTCAAGTTTTAGAAAAGACTCGCAACAATCAGCTCAGCATACTTTAATATATATAGCTTGTTCCATGCTTAGCAGATATCACTAATTAGGTATCTTATATTTAGCTGTCAGAGAAAAATAACAATTAAGCTTAACTACCTTTATGACTGTGAACTAGCTCATCACAAATGCTTCGTCCTATGACTACTCATGAACATGTGTAGTAATAGGATATAGCATATATAAACCAAGTATGCAGACTCTAGATAAGTTAATCCAGACTGTCAGATTTAGATACTCTTCATCAACCTCTTCAAAAGATTGAACATTCCCAGAAATGATATCCACTTATTAAATCAGTATCAGCACACAAGGCTACTGAATATATATAGTTGACCGACCACCTGAGACCAGCAGTATCATTTAGTATGATGTAATATGCACCTACTACACAAGATGGATTGTACAACCAAGCACCCGAAAAGCTCAGAGAACCATAAACCACACAGCATGTTTACTATCAACAAAACAAACTATAGTGCGTGTGAGGAAAAAGTATGGAAACGTAATAAACTATGAAGCATGGACACGGGTGCGGGTGCGGGTGCGGATACGGCATTTTTAAAATTTTAGGATACGGGTGCGGTAGGGATACGGCAGATTTTATAAATATTCTTTTAACTATATACATTTAGTAATGAATTTCTAAACAATTTGAATCTTAATATGTATTAGATATATGTAGAAAACATAAATTTTCCAACTAGAGTAGTAAGAGTTTGTTAAGTTTAATTGGTTGCTTCTTGAATTTTGAAGTTTTCAACTAAATTAAGTTTGGGCTATTTTGTAAATATTAAACTGTATAACTGAACACAATGAAGTTTGTATGTGTACTACTTTTATTTCTTTGAAGTATTGGGGCTGATTTAAGTTGAAAGTTAATAAGTGGGTACAAAAATGAAATAGCAAAAGTCAAAAGTCAACCAATATCTAATAACTTCCAGCCAAATCGATAACAACGGTATACATGGGTTTCTAATGTTCTTCTTCCAGCCACAACGTTGCACGCTGAAATTCCTTGCCGGTGGTCGCCGATGGTTGCTGGAGTCGCCAGTGGTCACAGGTCAGATACGCACTCGAGCCGCACACAGTATTTAAGAAATTAAAAAAAACAAATCAATAAAAGCAGACATGCACCTGACACGCACCCGCACCCGACGCGTACCCGGTGCTGGTGCTTCACCCCAAGTGCCGCACCAGTACTTCATAGGTAATGAGCATTTGGCAGACGACAGAAGTTGTAAAAGAAGTCTACAAACAATAACGCCAAGGTGAACGGGAAGACCAAAATTAACAAGAACACAACGCAATGTTGAGTTGTCAGAAGCTCATTTCCGCGATTTCCTTGTTTAGATACTGGCTGAAAGAAATCTTACATACGTGTAGGTGTGATCACATGTTTGTTTAATGAGGAAAATATCCAGCAAAGAACAACCTACCTCTATCCAGAAAAAGTTTCGAGCTAAAGGATAGAAGCAGAGAGACACCCATCCCACCCCCTCCCCACTTTTCTCCCCCGCAAAATCCCAAACTCAGAAAGAGAAGGTAAAAGGGAAAAGAAGCAAAGGACTATGAAAAACTGGCGGAAAATGAGAACCGGTACTGGTATGAATAAACTACCTATTATATGTTGTCGTATTTAAATACGCGAAGAGTTAGCCTAGAGTGCTAAGGAATACCAAACTTTCTTTCTTAACATTAAGAGGGAAAGGCCAACTTGAATTACCTCGTTATCAAAATGAGTGGTGTCTTTGCCCTCTCACCCTGGAAGGCTTGCACTTTACTAAAATCGAAAAAATGGAGAGCCAGCAGTATTCGGAATAGTGGACTTGGGATATCTTTACTGGAAAATCTCCCTAGCCTTTAACTTGTGGATGCAAGACGAAGGTGCGAAAGCTCCCAGGCAAATGAAAGTGAGATGAAAGAATTTCTTTTTAATAAGCTATTGTGAGTTACGATATCATTGCCCATTTGGTCAAGTAAATCAAGACCGATTACAAGCAAAACAGCAAAACGGAATGAAAACCGAGTCAATTCCACCTCTGCATATACAGGCTGCAATTACGTTAAGCAACAACTACCAGCTCAATAAGTGCAGCATTATCGTAAAACTACCACGCAAAATGAAGATGCGATACAAAGCTATAGGCAAGATACTGAAGGAGAAAGCTAATAGGCAACAGCCAACAGTTAAAGGGCCAGATACCAAGTCATAGATATTCGCACGGTTATCTTGTCTTTTATGTGAAACTAGCTGGGATTTTAGGCCCTTAGATGACAGAAGAACTAGGTAAGGATGACACATTTTCAGAAAGATGATTTTATATGGCCCATTGCATGATCGAGTTAACATATGCTATTCAGTTAATGTGGAAGGCAAAGGTAGAACTGAAGATCGTCCGAGGCAAAAAATTTTATATCCACAATATTCCATATAGATGTCGGTTTTTTGTATGGAACCTTCCATGAACCATTTCTCACTTTCGCTCCTGTGTATGACAACAAAATTGTATCTAACCGTGCTTAGTAGAAAGAAAAAAAATTCTGCAAGTGATATTCTATGCAAAATATGTAGCCATGATCCAGCATTTTTAAAAGGTTTTAACTTTCCTGTACGAGTATCATGAATAAGGGAGATAGAAAGTCTTCTACATTATCAGGAGATCACAGACCTGTTGAGAAACCTCAACAAAAGTAACGAGTGCCGTGCACAATGCACCAGAGAGATGGGACTGTAAACTGGCATTACCTTTCAAAAGTGAATTCTTCCATATGTGATCTTTTGTAGCAACCAATCACAGGAGCATTCAGTAGGGAAACAAGAATAACGAAATCTTTTTCTGCTGATGGAATGTTCCATCAGGCTTGAAATGTAAATACTAATTAGAGATGTTGGATGCTGCACTCTCATCATGCTCCTAACAGATACATAACCACGTTAACAATCTTATGATTGCATTAAAAACTCTTACGATTACATCTAAAACTTGCAAATAACCATTAACGCATGTCTGCCACCTGAAAATCCTCTTTTTGATCCAGGAACATCAGATCCAAAAATGTATGTCGCAAGTGCATCAAACATACATCACAGTTCCTCTAAGCAGCAAACTTGGCCTAATTTGAGTCCCTGAGTTCCAAGTTGGGAAGTAATGCATATTAAATACTTAGCCCCTTGGTAAGTTCAAAGAACTTTTCTACGGGAAAACTATTTGACACTTTTAAGATATTAACTCTTAGATTCAAACACAAGGCAAGAGGCTTTAAGGATAAATTCAAAGATTAAATGACCCTGATTTTTATTATGTAAAATCCAGCTCACCTTGAGTTTTGTACTTTTCATAGACGTGAGAGAGTTCTGAGTAGTTTGATGTCGTCAAACCACTAAATCAAAGCCAAAGGTCAGGATTAGATTGCAAATATTATGGATTGCTAAATTTTGTTAAAAAAACATAGAAAGCATTTTTAGGTACTAGATACAAAATCAAAACATGCAGCCTCAGTTTAATATTGCAAAATTACTTGCAGGATAATCCTATCGGAGAAATACCATCTTGAAGCAACGTTGACAATCAGTAGAACCTTTCCCTTGAAGGTGTTGAGAGAAATATCCTTCCCATCAATATCCTGTATCAAACAACCAGAAATGTTAATAGAATATCATTGTCCATTTCTAGATGAATAACTTATGAAAAGAGAATAAGAACATGAAACTAAATTACCAGTCGGAAGCCCCTGAATTTGCAATCACATGTGTTTATAGTTTCACACCTCAGAAAATAAAATAACAAAACCTCACCATATACAGTAAATTTGAGCATGCAACTAACCCTTACCTAATGTACCAATTGACAATAAAAATTAAGAGAATATAGTCAGCACTTGAATGTAAAGAAAAGAAAAAGCAAACTAATTAAAAAAAAAACTAGATGAGATTTTCTTGGTTCTGCATTATAGTTACACTATGAATGTCAACTTTACTGATGCCAAGCATCTAACCCCAAATTTATCATGGAGTAGTTCTGAGCTCTGTATTCTTTAGTTGCATTACCAAGTCTCTTGCAATGCATGTTCTTTTCAACAATGTTGAATATGCTAAGAGAGAATAACATATTGACCTGTAAGACCAATCTGAACAGAGGACAGTTAAGGATCCACATTCGGAGAATATCTAGTCTAGAAAAAGGTATCAGACTGACAAAGTTTTGACATCCCCCTCCACCCCCGCCCTTCCAGAAAAAATCTTGAGATAGTTCTCTTGTGACACTGATCTTCAAGCACCCTGTCCTTGTCCTTACCATTCTGACAAAAGGTAAACCAAAAAAAAAAAAGCATTCTTGATGATCCAAAAAGTAAAGAAAACCCTACTAAATATTGGAAGTCCTTTTCGGAATTTATTTTTGGGAGCCTAAATACCCTTTTCGGTATACATTTAGTTCCAAACCTAACTGTAGGGCACTGCCTACTTGGCTATGGCACTCCCTGCAGAACTCTGCATGACCCAAGGTTAATCACAGGCAGAATTTCCATTAGCCACTTGGGACACTATTTAGAGGTCATTGCAGTCGTAATCATTACAATAATCGAGAAAATTATGCGTTTGGTTCACCGTTTAGCCTGTCATGGCCATTACGATGTAATCCCAGACACGCCTGAGGGGGCTTTTCCATTCCACCACCCGGAGGTGTTCTTTTTAATTTACCCCTAACACCATAATGAACATAATGTTGAATAACTCCTATTTACCCGATCCTTGGAAGCTCGGGCAACGGTGCCGTTGTGGATACGACACGACATAGGTGTGGATAAGCAGATACGTCATTGCTAAAGATTGTAGGAGATGGGTGCATCAAGGGTACGGCAGACGTTATAATATCTGTATTATATATATATATATATATGTATATGTGAAAAAATTATTAATATTTCCAACCAAAGTAGTGAGAGTTTGCGATGTTAAATGGGCTTTTTCATAAATATTGAAGTTCCAAATAGAATCAGGTAGACTTTGTAATGTTTAATGGGTTGTTTCGTAAATATTAAAATCGAATAGTTGAATATAATAAAGTATGTACGTCGTATTACTGTTACTTCTTTGAAGTATTAAGCTATTTTAAGTAATAAATCAATAAGCAAATATTTAAATAGAATAGTAATTGGTTGGATACAGCTGTCAAAAGTGAGCCATTTACTATGTCTTACCTATATGGACCGAAAATATCACAAGCCATAGATAACATCAAGAGCCATGACAGGTGTCTCCTTCTTCTCCAGAATAATAGGTGCTACTACTAGATGGTGCGCGCAGCTGCCAACTTGGGTCGCGGTACGTTGTCACCGCCGCCTTGGGTCACCAATGACTACTTCTTCTTCATGTATCTTTCTCTTTTCCTCTCTGCTCTCCTCTCTGTCATAAAACCCCAATATGCCATCTTATTTTTGGCTTTAAGATTCGACTTTGAACCTGAAGTATCGGGTGTGTGGGGTGTGTTTCTAGACCGTGTCCCACTGCACCTGAAATTCAAGGAATTAATAGTATGAATTTTCAATTTTGGACACGCACCCAGTACGCACCCTGGACGCACCAGTGCCCGACGCGCACCTGTAGTTTTGGCGTTTCACCCGAAGTGCCAACTGTGCTTCATAGCCTGTAACTTTAACTATCTTTACAAACAAATCCAATATAAAAATTATTAGGAGATGCCACCAAATTATTTCCCTCCACCTTCTCATAATATCATCAGCATTAGACCATATTGACATTCTTAACACATATGCGCACCCACCCTCCCACAGATACATAGACACTCGCACGCATACACACACATGTATATGCAAAGCCGCTTATAAATTCTATTCCTCATATCAAAAATAATTGAATGAATTGCTAAATAAAAAATTAGTATTCACTTTACTGGCCGTAAAAGAATCAAAATATTGTGCCTAACAGAAAAGAATACAAGTTCAAAGGCCATTGCAATGAAACAGCCATAACAGCGCAACAAACATAAGTAAGGCGCTTACGGGAACACTGTAGTCATGCTCATAATTTATCATTGCATAGCAGCATTCATTCATTAAACCAAACACTCTAGCATAAATGTGATTACAATGTGGGTGAATCTAGAGTTGTCAAAAGGGCCGGGCGGCCGGCCCGGCCCATTTTTGGGCCTGGAATGGCCCTAACCCTTAGGGCTTGGGCCAGGCCGAATTTTTTGAGAAACAAGCCCCGGTCCGGCCCGGAAATGGCCCGTTTTCGGCCTGGCCCGGGTTTGGCCCGAAAACTGACCCCCTTTTGGCCCTAAGGTTAGCCCTATTTCTGGCCCTTTTTTGGCCCTACACACAGACCCTCTTTTGGTCCAGTATTATTGTATACACACATTATTATATATAAGTGTGCGTGTCCAACGATGATCGAATAAGCAATGAATCTGAACATGAATTATGATGATCGTTCTTCCTTGGTGCAATAATGAAAGATATGTTTGACGTAAAATAAGAATTAGATTACAATCGAACCGTGAGAAATCATGAGCCTCCTTGAAGAGGCCTTGGCGGTCTTGGATGGGTCGAACTTATTTATCCATAAATACCAAAGCGACTAATTCCACCCTCTTACATATAAATTAGTATTGGCACCGTGCGTAAAAAAATAACTGTTAAAATATATATAGAAAGCTAGTATTTATATTATTAAATAATAATAACAAAATAGATAGTAAAATAATATTATTATTTTAAATAACAAAAAAAAAAATTAGGCCCGGGCCCGGCCCTAGATATTGGGCCTAGGGCCAAGGCTTGGACTGGGCCCAAATTTCCCCCCAATCCGGCCCTGCCCGTTTGGCAGCCCCACTGGCCCCGCCCCGGCCCGTTTTGTTGGAGGCCCGTTGGGCTTGGGTTGGGCCGACCCAAGCCCGGCCCATTAGACACCTCTAGGTGAATCCTCCATGGTGAAACGAACAAGTTTATTATGATTATGGTTAAGGTTACCCTTGCGATTACAGTGACCTAATGATTCAAACTGTGAACCAAACTGGCCCATGGGGAGCACCATCAGGACTACTCGATTTATATTACATCAAAGGAGTTAAGCATCGCCCAAAAACGTTCGTTGAGAATTAGGTAGCGGTTCCTTGTGGTCTTACTGAAATAATAATCCAAAATTACGACAGCCCTTGAGATTGGTCTAACGGCTGAGAAACCCGAGTTTTTTGTGATCCCAAACAAGGCCGGCAGACACTAAGGCCCCACAAAAGACATTCACGGTGGGTAGTACATTTTAGCAACCATGTTACAGAGGAATGCTCATATCAAACATTTAGGACCCCGAAATAAACACACAACAAAACAAGAAAAACAAATCCAGTGTTATCATTTGCAAATATACCTTGACAGTGAAATCATGAATAGTTTTGTCCGTGGCGGCTCTTGCTTTAACAGTACCAGGAGATTGGGTATCAATTCTCGAAACCCCGGAGAAATAAGATGATTGAATTGAGAACCCACGTTGGGAAAAGTGTGAGCTAGAGGAACCAAAAAGGTTATTGTTGGGTGAAGAGTGGAAAGCCATGCAAGGAGAAGGAACCCATGAGAGGATAGGTTCGAAGTTTAGTTTAGCTTGAGTGAAGGGTGCAGAAAAATTCAAGGAAAAAGCCATGGAAGTGATCTCGAGATTGAGTTTGAGTTGCAGAGTTCCAATTTCAGAAACTTGAATTGGTCTGTTGTGGACCTTGTGGTGAATGAACTGTCCGTGTAATCTGAAGTTGTTTATGGAAGATATAGCTCCACGTGGTCAAATGCAACTTTTTTATGCTAACTTTTTTTTCTTTCTTTCTTCCTTCTTTTTCTTTTTCTTTTTCTTTTTTTAAGTATAATAATAATAATATGAGAATTGCATTAATATTTTAAAGGGCAAATTACACTTATATCCCTGAGGTTAGGATATAATTACAGGTAAAAATAATAATTTTGACAGATTACACTTATCTCCGTTGACCAAACGGAATCTTGAAAACCCTAACGGTTTTCATGAAAAGACATTATTACCCCTTAGTTGAAACTTTATTTTTTTTAATGTCATTACTTCAACCTTTCCCCCACCCCCTTTCCCACACCAACCCCATTTATTTCTTTCAAGCTCTACCCGCACCACCCCTCCCCCTTTCTCGTCACCCGTCTGCCTCCCTTTCCCCGTCACCCCGTCATGCCCACAACCTCTTCCTCGGCGCCGCACCCCCGTCTACCTCCCCCTTCCCTTGCGCAACCCGTCTGAACTCCTTCGTCACCGGCTCTGCACCCCATCTTCCTCCCTCATCACCGGCGCTGTACCTCGTCTTCCTCCCTCGTCACCGGCGCTTCATCCCGTCTTCCTCCCCCGTCCTCAGCCCGCCATGGCTTGAACCCAGATGAAGATAGAAAGGGTATCTGGGTCAGATTTGAAGTGGAGGTCGTGATGGCGGGTGAAAGTAGAGGTGGGTCTCGTCGGTGGCGGTAGTGGGTGTGGTGAGTACTGAGGGTGCGTTACTTTGTGTGGCGATGTGGGGCGATGGAGCTGCCGGCGTAAGGCGAGGGAAGGGGCTGCTGTGGGGGGCGAGGTGGGGGGAGAGAAGAGATGGAGGGGGAAAGGTGACGTTGCCGGCGATGGGGGCGAAGCCGGCAGAAGATTGGTCGTCGGCGGTAATTTGAAAATTAGGGTTTTCATACAAACCCTAAAAACCCATAATTCTAATTGGAACATTTAAACCATTATATTGGACATAAGTGTAATTGCCTAAAAAACCTTAATCCTAATTTGAACATTTAAACCATTATATTGGATATAAGTGTAATTGCCTAAAAAACTTTAATCCTAATTTGAACATTTAAACCATTATATTGGACATAAGTGTAATTTGTCCAAACTATTGTCCTTACCTGTAATTTAAACCATTAACTGCAATAAAGGGCAGTATTACCATTTTGAAAATACATAACGATGACATCATAAAAAATACACTTTTTAGACAGAACCCTAACGGATGGACACAAGTGTTACAAAATTATGGTTTTTTGGTCACGTATGTTACATTTTGAAACTCAGTATCCTTGACTGTAATTACACCCTAACCTCAAGGATATAAGTGTAATTTGCCCTATTTTAAAGTTACAAGTCACTCTTTTTTAGAACTTACAGATATTATATATCATAATATTATCATGATTCAGTATACATGATCGCAAAGGTCAAAAAATCATAATATGTCTTATATTTTAACTCGACTTAAAGAAACATGCAAAGTTTAGAGGTTTAGGAATCAAAAGAACTGAACAGAATTAAGTAGATTACAAAGCACGATGTGGTAACAATACTAGAAAAAGCTATTGTAATGTTCTGCAGTGTTTAAGGGAAAATTCTCTCTGAGCTAAAATTTTCGCTTCCCCCTTTTGGATATACAATGATTGCTTCAGTCAACTCCAATTCATCCTTCCAAGAGCTCTGCCACCTAGCATTGATTAGAGGCAGCCTTTCCACATCCCTATCAGCTATCCCTTTCACTCTTACCCTTTAAAATAATGTGTCTTTACTTTTACTAATTCTCTTCTTCCTTCTTTACTACTAAACCCTAATTCGTTCACAATTTTTTGTAATACAACCTTAACCACTTCATGGATCCTAAATTCCCTCCAATCCCACCTCCTGCTTCTCCCTCTTCTGATGACGAACCCGATTACCTTATTCTCCCACCTAACCTCCCCAATAATGTCCTTACACAATGTGAGGGTGTCATTAATGTACCAATCCATCTAGTGAATACTACTCGTGCCTAGAAAGAACATTTATTATTGGGTTTTATTTGTGATGAGAAGAGATTCTCTGAGTCTCGTATGTGTAAGTTGGTGCGCTGTTATTGGCGACTGCAGGGGTTTGATCATGTAAACAAAATTTCTCAGCTTTTTCTCTTCCGTTTTGAGTTTGCCCATGAAGCACACCTTGTCCTTCACAATGGCCCTTGGACGGTAGAAGGGGCTTTATTATTGTTGTAGCCGTGGACAGTGTAATACCCTAACTTAATCTAATCATGAGTTAGATTAAGTTAGGGCATAAATTTTATCGATAGCATTATTTTTATCAATAATTGAGTGATTAGAAGGAAATAAGCGGCTAGTTTAGCTTTCGAAACAAAATGCAATTGTCTAAAAGTTGTGGGGGTGAAAGTACAATTATGGAAAAGTTGAGGGACTAAATTGAAATTTTATAAGTGTCTTGTTGTGAGGAAGAGCTTAGGAGGGATGGATACCTCCTGCTTAGGAATGTCTGATGAGAAGAAGAAAAAAAAAGAAGAGAAAGAAGCAGAGAAAAAAAGGAGAAAGAGGGCAATAGCTTAGCAGGGGAAACAGGGGGAAAAGAAGAAGAAAAGAGGAAAGAGAAGAAAGAAAAGTGGAAGAAGAAATCAAACCCTAAAAAAGGGTAACCTCTATCTCTTTTTGAATTTTTAAATTGGTGTAATTGTGTGTATTCATGGCAGGTGTGTGACCTACGTGTGTGAGAAGTGTGGTGTGTGCACAGTAGAGAGTGATGTGTTTGCATGCCTGGGATTGCATCAGCAGTGGACTGGTGCTTTGTATATGCGTGAAATGGAAAAAAAGGAGGGGGCAGAGTGTAATATCCCGAACCTAGGGTTAGCCGGTTAATATTACTTTAGCGACAAATTCTATGAGTGATATTCTTTTGAGTCCTTAGGGATGATTAGCTTGAGCAGTATTATTAGTGACAAATGAAAAATACCACTATCTGCAAATAAGAATGGGTGCAAGAGAGAAATAAATGAAATGTAGCCGGTCAATCTGGAGAGATTATAATTAATTAGAGCTTATTATATAAATATTTAATCTCTAATCTTCGTTATTTAAATATGGCAGATAGCCTGATTCATGGAGAAAGTGTGGCATTTAAAAAAAAAAAAAGAGAGAGAGGGAGAGAGAGAGAGGGGGGAGAGATTAGAGGAAATTGAGATATATATATATATATATATATATGGAATAAGATAAAATGAGTAAAAAAGAAAAGAAAAGAAAAGAAAATCAGGAGAGAAAGTCAACAAAAGGAAAAGAAAAAAAAAGAGAAAGAGAACAGAGAGAGAAGACGGGGAGAGAAGATGGCAGCCGGCCCTAGATCGGCGGCGCCACCCCACCTCGAGACAGCCCCGCTGTCAGCCAGGTGCCCCATCACCGCCGATCAACTCCGGTGCTCCTCCACCGAGCACCATTGCCCAACGCCTCCGGGATCGCCGTGCCGCTGTCAACGCGCCGCTGCCACCACCGCACGGGACTCATCACCGGCCTTCCTTCAACGCTGTGATGGCCTTGGACCCAATTGCTACCGACCATGCCTTCGACCACCGGCGATCAAACTCCGGCCGTCGTCTCCACCAAACGCAAGGCCCAGTTTCTCCATCCATCACCGCCACACGTTTGCCGCAACCCTCTATACCGCCGGAGCCAACGCGCCGCTGCCACCACCGCACAGTTTCACCACAGGCCAGCCACGATTCTGGTCGCACTAGCTGTGGACCACCACGGCACTGCATTGCAGTCGCGATGACCCATGAAAGTGGGCGTCGATTTTTAGGTCTTCACCGTAGAAAATTGCAACCACCGGAGCGAGGGCCAAAGGCTGCATGACCGTGGGTCCTTAACCCATTGCCGAAAACACGGCCACTGTAGCAGGGGAACGATCACTGGTCGAACGGTGAGCTGCGGAGACACAGTGCACCGAAGAGGTCCCTACAACTCCTCTGATCAACCACAACAGCAGTCTGATTTTCGTCGCCGTTGGGGATTCCATGATTATGGCATAGAATTGGTTTCGTGAGATTGACTATGAGGCGGGGTTGATGATAGTGTTGTGATTTTGGTGACTGAGCAGTGGTGGTGATTTAGTGAGAGTGGTGGTGATTTAGCTAGAGTGTTGGCGGTAGATGAAATAAAATGAATTAGGTGGGTTTGTGTGTGCACAGCGGTGGGTGTACGGCTCATAAATTTGGGCATGTTTGTAGGGGTTGCTGCCGTTGGCCGATGGTGTGTAATAAGATGTGAATGGGGATATTGCGTCTGCGTGATAGTGCGTGTTGGATGTGTGTATTGGTGTAATGTGTGGTGAAATGCTGCATCAGTTGGGTGTTTTGGGTCGACGGGTGTGTGTACGGTGGGTGCATGTGCATGTGTGTCTAACAGGGTACAATATGTTTGTGTGCATAATGTGGAGTGCAGCGTGGAGTTGATTTTGGGTGTAGAATTGTAGTGATGATGGTGGTGGACTAGTTGTGGGTTGTATAAAGATGGCACGTGTAGTGGTTGGTTGGTTGGTTATGGGATATAGCAGCCGGTATATTGGGTTTGATGATACTGACTATGAAACAGGGTTTGGTAGTGTAGTTGCGATATTGGTTTGGTTCCGGTTGTGGTTTAATGACGGTGCTGTGTCTATTGTGCATACAAGGTGCATGCTGCGTGGTTGATGCTGGGCAATAGTGTGTAACAGGGGGTGTTTGTAGGGCATGGTTGTGTAGGCGTGGTTGTGAACGATAAGGTGTAACAGGGGTGCATGTTGGACACTATTGCATGAGGAGTGCGGTTGTGTATATTGTAGCAATAGGGCATGCTCGATGGGTTAGTGACATCAAGTTAGTTGAGAGAGGCTCGACAGCGGTGATGAAATGCCGAGAATGGCATGGTGAACTGGGCACGATTTTGGAAGGGTTGTGTAGCGGGCGGTCAGATGCGGCATCGGAGTTGTTTGAGGAAATAACCAACAGGAATCATCAATGATGTCTTCATGTCATAGTAAAGCTGGGAACATGGAAATAAAAAAGAATGGCCCTAACCGTCCTTTTAGCAAGATGTAGCAGCTAGGTTGTCGCTCCAGAGACTTTGATGTGGGATTTGCGTAGCGTCAGGTAAGTGACCCTTTGATTCAATTAGCGTTTTTATAGACAACGTATATGTTTATCTACTGTTAAAAAAATGTAGTGTTTTTCAGCATTGGTCGTTTTAAGTACGTTTAACTGCTCTGGCTTAAATTACCAAAAAAAGGTTTTAGTGTTTTATTCTCGTCAAAGAAAAATCGAACAAGCATGTAAATGATGTTTTGCCTAGAAACTGAAATGGAACTCGAATTTGAAATGTATTGTATTGACGTTATTGTGAATATTGAACATGTTGAGGGTTATTGAAAGGATGTGAGGATGGTTGAGAATCAATTGATGAGTGATTTTGTTCACGATGAACCCAAAGGGGGTTTTTGGTTTACTCGATTGCTGTGCCCTATATCCACGGGGGAAAGTTGGATTTCGGGCCGTGGTCAACGGGGCTTGTACGTTGATGCACAGTACTGTTGCTCGTGGTTCGCCCATCCGTCCACAGAATTTTATCCCGGATGGAGGAGGGATTTCGGGCCCTAGTCAGTGGGGCCTGTACGCTGACCGCAGCATATCGTTTGAGCTAATGTTGCAATCGAACTGGTTGTCATGAGTTTTGCGTTAATGATTTTATGCTTCAGTTTTTGGTTTAATGTACTCCATTTTGTTTTACCTGATGATTATCAAATCTATGATTTTTTTAGATATCTTAATGATGCTATAATATAAATGAGTTATTTTCTGACATGCTATGGTCCAGCTAGTTGAATCATTGGTTACTTACTGAGCACGTGGAAGCTCATCCCTTACTTATCATTTCAGGTTGAAAGTAAGGTGATGGTGAGGAGCATAGGAGGAGAAAATTTGGTGCGGAGCTTCGAAGACTGCATGAAATGAGTCGCTAAATATTAGATTTTCTGTTTAGCTTTAGTTGTTGACAATCAGAGTTATGAAAAGTTTTAGTATAAGTGATGTATTCAAATTAAAATATGATAGTATAATTAATGTTTTGGAGAAGTTTTAATTTCCGCTGCAGCACATGTTGGTTTTAAGCGAGTAAGGCCTGGCAGAGCCCTCGGTTGGAGTCCATTGGGTCTGCGGCCGGTCACGTGCCTAGCTCGCGGGCCTGCCCGTGGGTACGGGTCGTGACAGAAATGGGGGGCAAATCTTGAGTTCTACCTTCCACTTTCGTCAGCCTAATTACAAGTCCGCAAAATCATGTAACCTAACCAGCGGAATCATTACTTAAGCTCTAATATCCCAAAACCGTAATGCTCTGATACCATTTCTGTCACGACCCGTACCCACGGGCAGGCCCGCGAGCTAGGCACGTGACCGGCCGCAGACCCAATGGACTCCAACCGAGGGCTCTGCCAGGCCTTACTCGCTTAAAACCAACATGTGCTGCAGCGGAAATTAAAACTTCTCCAAAACATTAATTACACTATCATATTTTAATTTGAATACATCACTTATACTAAAACTTTTCATAACTCTGATTGTCAACAATTAAAGCTAAACATAAAATCTAATATTTAGCGACTCATTTCATGCAGTCTCCGAAGCTCCGCACCAAATTTTCTCCTCCTATGCTCCTCACCATCACCTTACTTTCAACCTGAAATGATAAGTAAGGGATGAGCTTCCACGTGCTCAGTAAGTAACCAATGATTCAACTAGCTGGACCATAGCATGTCAGAAAATAATTCATTTAAATTATAGCATCATTAAGATATCTAAAAAAATCATAGATTTGATAATCATCAGGTAAAACAAAATGGAGTACATTAAACCAAAAACTGAAGCATAAAATCATTAACGCAAAACTCATGACAACCAGTTCGATTGCAACATTAGCTCAAACGATATGCTGCGGTTAGCGTACAGGCCCCACTGACTAGGGCCCGAAATCCCTCCTCCATCCGGGATAAAATTCTGTGGACGCATGGGCGAACCACGAGCAGCAGTACTGTGCATCAACGTACAAGCCCCGTTGACCAGGGCCCAAAATCCAACTTTCTCCCGTGGATATAGGGCACAGCAATCGAGTAAACCAAAAACCCCCTTTGGATTCATCGTGAACAAAATCACTCATCAATTGATTCTCAACCATCCTCACATCCTTTCAATAACCCTCAACATGTTCAATATTCACAATAACGTCAATACAATACATTTCAAATTCGAGTTCCATTTCAGTTTCTAGGCAAAACATCATTTACATGCTTGTCCGATTTTTCTTTGACGAGAATAAAACACTAAAACCTTTTTTTGGTAATTTAAGCCAGAGCAGTTAAACGTACTTAAAACGACCAATGCTGAAAAACACTACATTTTTTTAACAGTAGATAAACATATACGTTGTCTATAAAAACGCTAATTGAATCAAAGGGTCACTTACCTGACGCTACACAAATCCCACATCAAAGTCTCTGGAGCGACAACCTCGCTGCTACATCTTGCTAAAAGGACGGTTAGGGCCATTCTTTTTTATTTCCATGTTCCCAGCTTTACTATGACATGAAGACATCATTGATGATTCCTGTTGGTTATTTCCTCAAACAACTCCGATGCCGCATCTGACCGCCCGCTACACAACCCTTCCAAAATCGTGCCCAGTTCACCATGCCATTCTCGGCATTTCATCACCGCTGTCGAGCCTCTCTCAACTAACTTGATGTCACTAACCCATCGAGCATGCCCTATTGCTACAATATACACAACCGCACTCCTCATGCAATAGTGTCCAACATGCACCCCTGTTACACCTTATCGTTCACAACCACGCCTACACAACCATGCCCTACAAACACCCCCTGTTACACACTATTGCCCAGCATCAACCACGCAGCATGCACCTTGTATGCACAATAGACACAACACCGTCATTAAACCACAACCGGAACCAAACCAATATCGTAACTACACTACCAAACCTTGTTTCATAGTCAGTATCATCAAACCCAATATACCGGCTGCTAGATCCCATAACCAACCAACCAACCACTACACGTGCCATCTTTATACAACCCCCAACTAGTCCACCACCATCATCACTACAATTCTACACCCAAAATCAACTCCACGCTGCACTCCACATTATGCACACAAACATATTGTACCCTGTTAGACACACTATGTATGCACACATTGTACACAGTACACATTCACGCACATACAAGCATGCACATGCACCCACCGTACACACACCCGTCGACCCAAAACACCCAACTGATGCAGCATTGCACCACACATTACACCAATACACACATCCAACACGCACTATCACGCAGACGCAATATCCCCATTCACATCTTATTACACACCATCGGCCAACGGCAGCAACCCCTACAAACATGCCCAAATTTATGAGCCGTACACCCACCGCTGTGCACACACAAACCCACCTAATTCATTTTATTTCATCTACCGCCAACACTCTAGCTAAATCACCACCACTCTCACTAAATCACCACCACTGCTCAGTCACCAAAATCACAACACTATCATCAACCCCGCCTCATAGTCAATCTCACGAAACCAATTCTATGCCATAATCATGGAATCCCCGGCGGCGACGGAAATCAGACTGTTGTTGTGGTTGATCAGAGGAGTTGTAGGGACCTCTTCGGTGCACTGTGTCTCCGCAGCTCACCGTTCGACCAGTGATCGTTCCCCTGCTACAGTGGCCGTGTTTTCGGCAATGGGTTAAGGACCCACGGTCATGCAGCCTTTGGCCCTCGCTCCGGTGGTTGCAATTTTCTGCGGTGAAGACCTAAAAATCGGCGCCCACTTTCATGGGTCATCGCGACTGCAATGCAGTGCCGTGGTGGTCCACAGCTAGTGCGACCAGAATCGTGGCTGGCCTGTGGTGAAATTGTGCGGTGGTGGCAGCGGCGCGTTGGCTCCGGCGGTATAGAGGGTTGCGGCAAACGTGTGGCGGTGATGGATGGAGAAACTGGGCCTTGCGTTTGGTGGAGATGACGGCCGGAGTTTGATCGCCGGTGGTCGAAGGCATGGTCGGTAGCAATTGGGTCCAAGGCCATCGCAGCGTTGAAGGAAGGCCGGTGATGAGTCCCATGCGGTGGTGGCAGCGGCGCGTTGGCAGCGGCACGGCGATCCCGGAGGTGTTGGGCGATGGTGCTTGGTGGAGGAGCACCGGAGTTGATCGGCGGTGATGGGGCACCTGGCCGGCAGCGGGGCTGTCTCGAGGTGGGGTGGCGCCGCCGATCTAGGGCCGGCTGCCATCTTCTCTCCCCGTCTTCTCTCTCTGTTCTATTTCTCTTTTTTTTTCTTTTCCTTTTGTTGACTTTCTCTCCTGATTTTCTTTTCTTTTTTTACTCATTTTATCTTATTCCATATATATATATATATATATATATATATATATGTATATATATCTCAATTTCCTCTAATCTCTCCCCCTCTCTCTCTCTCCCTCTCCCTCTCTCTCTTTTTTTTTTTTAAATGCCACACTTTCTCCATGAATCACCCTATCTGCCATATTTAAATAACGAAGATTAGAGATTAAATATTTATATAATAAACTCTAATTAATTATAATCTCTCCAGATTGACCGGCTACATTTCATTTATTTCTCTCTTGCACCCATTCTTATTTGCAGCTAGTGGTATTTTTCATTTGTCACTAATAATACTGCTCAAGCTAATCATCCCTAAGGACTCAAAAGAATATCACTCATAGAATTTGTCGCTAAAGTAATATTAACCGGCTAACCCTAGGTTCGGGATATTACATAGAGCAGCAGCAAAGGCTGTTGCTAGCTGTATGTGCAGTGTGTGTGAGTGGGGAAGGGGAGGGGGAAGCAGCACAGTGGCCGATGTGCTGCTGTGTGCACATGTGTGTATGTTCCATTGTGTGAGGTTGCATGTGGGTGTGATTGGTGTGTGTGTGTGTGTGTGTTTAGGTACAAAACCCAAATGTGTGTTTGCTATGTATGTGTGTGTGAATAGTGAAGAGGAGGGGAGAAAATAGGGAAGGCAGCACAAAAGCTGCAGTGTGTGTTGGTGTTTGAGTGTCATTATTGTGTGTATAATAAGGTGTGTATGTGTGTGATTTATGTGGGTTAATGTGTGGATGTGTGCAATTGGGTGGGAAAATGAGGACTTTTTACTCTATGCTCGATAGGTGGGGAGGAAGGTGTGTGTGTGTGTGTGTGTGTGTGTGTGAATTAAAGGTAGCTATGCTTTAAACATTCCACTATTCAAATTTTCAAAACTAGTTCGAGGCAGATGGTGTGACTATTCGTCTCACTGCTTCCACCTTAGCCCAAATTCTTGAGTTTACCAACCAATCATCCCTCATTGTGTTTTCAAAAAATTCATGGGCTACAGGCGGACTCCTCCCCCTCCCTCCCGTCGGAACAAATTCAAACATTGTACAATGATCCTTCTCTCCCTTCAGTCAAAAAACCTATCCTGGTCAAACTTCAACTCATATACCGTGTTTTGCACTTAATTCTTATCTGTAACCTTGCGGGCCTCTCAGGCTCTCACACTTCATTTACCTATCTTCACATCATTCTCCTTACCATTTTATTCGTAATTCTCCATTAAATCTTGTGGGTATTATGATGATGAACTGGCTTCCCGTAAAGCTAAAAATATTGCTCATCTTCCTTACGACCTCCTCCTCTCTAAAGTCTTTATTCACTTCAAAATTCCCCTTTCCACCTCTATCTCCGAGTGTATTCTTATTCTTTCCACTCATTGCCTCGACATCGTCACTCTCTATCGCGCTAGCTTCACAATTAGAACTGACCCCACAACCCATACCTTGTCTCTTGAGCGGGCAGCACCACCACCACAGTCACCTCATGCACCCACTTCCTCCACTGCACCAAGTTCCTCCTTACCACCACTCATTCCTCTGACCTAGTTCTTCGGTGCCACCTTTGTCCTTTGAAGACTTTCATAGTCCACTAAATGATTTTCCAACTTAAATTTTGATGATTTCCTTACTTCTGACAGATCCTCTTTCTCAGACCAGCTCTCTCGCATATCTAACTCCCTTCAACTTTTACTCGAGTCACAAATTACCCTAACAGCTTCCGTCACAGCCAATCAAACCTTTCTTCTTCACAATCTGTCTACCCTCCAGAACTCCTCAAACCAACTTCTATCCAATCAAATCGACTTCCATACTCTCTTAAATGATCTCGTCTCCAGCATTTCCTCTCTTCCCCTCAACCATTCACCAATTTTGGACCAATTAACTCGCATGCAATAGGATCTGCAGCGTCAGCATGAAGCTGCTCTTCAAGCCAATCGTCGCCAACCCGAATTATCTATGTGCATCCTCACTAGACATAACCAAATTTTGGTGCATCAGATCTTTGTCACATCACATGGTTTTCGAGTTACTCGTCCGGACATTTTTCCATCCCACCATGAAAGAACCGATGGTGAGCAATGGTTCTTCAATCTGAACATCCCTTATACCCCACCACCGCCGCGGTCGCCTCGCGTGGTCAAAGTTGTCGAAGTGCCTACCTTTGATCTTCCACCACCTCCGGATCCTTTCTCTTCTGCCTAGGGTGGATGCTGTCATTGTTAGACTTTTTTTTAGCCTTATTGTTTTTCTGATTTGAAAATATTGAACAGTTCATATTTTTATTTTTAGTTGTGGTTTATTGTTCCAGGGGTTGTATGTTGTGATATGTTAGATTAATGTATTGTCATTATAAAAAAAGGGGGTTGACCTTAAAATTCTAGATTTATTAATTTGACGATTCAAAGATTCATTAGTTTAACAATGTTATTAAGTACGATTTCAGGGCCAATCATAGTGTAAAATCCCAAAAATTTTCTTTTTCCTTGTTTGTTATTATTATTTTAGTAAATAAGTTTGTCGTATTTTTGGTAAGAAAATGGTTGTTATCGTTTCTGAAATTTTCGGTCGAATGAAAAGTGGTTTCATCTTAATCAAAATGAAGGGAAATGATGTTTTGCAGTTTTTAAAGTTTTCGATCGAATTAAAGTTTTGATTCAAATTAAAACTCGTTTTCGGTCGAATGAAAATAGTTTGACTTCGAATGAAAATGGGTTTTGCTTCGAATAAAAAAGATTTCTTGTGTAAAATGAGCTACTGAAGTTTTCGGTCAAATTAAAAGCTTTAATTCGAATGAAAACTCGTTTTCGGTTGAATGCAAAAAAAAAAAGTTTTAATTCAAATTAAAAGTTTTAATTAGATTGAAAACTCATTTTCGGTAGAATTAAAAAAAAATTGAACTATTTTCACCTCTGTCAGATTTGGTCGAATGAAAACTTTTTATTTTATTCCATATAAATAGTCTTGTATTTCCTTCCTAGCCTTTTTGGGCTTTATGTTCCTTTGTTTCCTGTTCCTTTCCTTTTTCGGCAGAGAGAGAGAGAGAGAGAGAGAGAGTTAGAAGGCTTGGGGAAGCTCCTTTGGTATTAAGGTGGTACTTTGAGGTTTTTTCTTGTTCGAAAGCTTATAGAGGTAAGGATATACGTTTTTTTTGCTGTGGCAAGGTATTTTCGAAATTCGAATGTTTATGCTCATCAAGTTAGTTTATCCATATTGGTATATATCTGAGTTATTCCACCTTTGCCTTCTTTAAGAACTTTGTTTCCCCTTTTCGTTTGTGCATGATGATACTCATCTTTGATTTCATACATTTGTGACCGTCAATTAAGATTGATATTGACTATGTTGAACAACTCTCAAAATAGAGAGGGTCTTTTGGACACATGTTTGTTATACTAGAGAGCCAAAGCCTCCTAGTACGCTCCGGAGCACGCGTTTGATGTTTGTATGTTTGGTTCGATATTTGGGTTTTATAACCATCATGGTCATCGTATGTTTGTAGCATACCCTACATATAATTGAAATGTGTTTTTGGTTAAATGCTAATCTTTGACACTTTCATATTTGATTATAAGACATGATTGATCCGTTTAGTCTAATATTATTATTAGATTATGTCTTTATTGCTTGACATCTTACCACTGGTATACCCTATTAGGCTATTTGAGCTCACCCCTTTTCTTTCCTACCTTGCCTTTGTCACAGGTAAGGGAGTGACAATTGAATATTGTTGCAGCCTTGAAGTCCTTCAACTTTTGCTTATCTTTGAATTTTGTATTCGTACTTTGGAAATCTTACATGGATAGGGGTCATTCAATGTAAATGTATTGGATTATTCGCTTAGCCGCTGCGCATAGAAATCATTTTGTAAGAAAATATTTTTGGGAATGTTTTGTAATAGACTTTCGTTGTATATAGAAGTACTTTATGTTGGAGGCTTTTAGTGCTCTGTTTATACCGTTACTTTAGAACCTTAGCGGTATATTTAGAGGTTTTGTTGATAGTCACAGCCTCCCGTGTTGGGGGTGTGACACATAGCATGGAAGATTCTCTGGTCAAAGACTCTGGACTTAGACTAAGTTTATTTTCATTCATTGTAATAAATCTTAAGCTAAGCTTTCTTAAAGATCTACAGAAAATCAAAAAGGACAAAATCAAGAAGGTTTTAGCTAGAAAAGATTTTCATTCGAATTTTTCTCAAAACCTTCAATCAAATTTATCAGAAACTTTGTTGCCGCAACTTAAAAGATTTTCATTCAAAAAATTCTAGTTTTCATTTGAAGGAAATCTTATTTCGATCGAAGGAATCCTTTATTCTTCATTTGTCAGAATTCAAATTTGTTTTTCTTTCAAAAAGAAATATTTTCATTTGAAGTAAAAGTTTTCATTCAAAGTCTTTGCTTTTCATTCGACTGAATCTTTCAGTGGCACCAAAATATTTTTGTTATTCTAATAGCTTCGAATGAATCTCATATTCATTTGATCAAATCTTCCAGAGGTTACTTAACACTTCCTGAATGAATTCATCCGAATGATTTTTAACATTCATTCAAATTATTTCTTTTAAACAATCTCTGTGTTATCTTTTTAAATATTTTTCAACAGTCATACTCTTACAAGTATAAAAGGGACCCTTAGAGAGTTTATTATTAATTTTTTTGATCTCTGAAAAAATTCTCTCTCATTCCTCTCAAAAAGTCCCTCTCAACATATTAATACATATATATATATATATATATATATATATATATATATATATATATATATACTATTCTTTGAGTGAGTTCTTTGTTAGAGATATTGAAAAGCAAGCTTCTGGGTTAAGTTCTTTAAGATTCAGATCTTCCCACTAAGAAAGCTATATATATCCTGGCCATTAGGTTAATGTTGCGTTATTTATTGAACTCTTGTTTATTGATATTGTTGGATTTATTATTTTTCCCGAAGCTATCGTATCGTCTGTGCACGTTAATCCTCGTGTTATCTTTATTGGGTGATTTATACTCATTCCTTATCTGTGTTGTTTCAGGTGGTAAGGTCAAACTGGGTAAGACGCAGGGGAAAAGGAAGGAGAAGTTGACATGATTTATAAAAGGAAACGTAAGACGGTGTCAACCA